>JAEUYN010000724.1:0-15716 GCA_018257835.1 Euura lappo
TGTTACAAAGGGCTAAAACCTCTGTTTATCAAACCAAAAGGTCTCTCAATAACTACTCAATAACTGTGAGACAAGAAGTACCAAACTCTTCACAAATATGTTCAAATAAGCTTCAAGTTTATTCAAACGTGTATGCTCATTCAAGTCTGAGACAAGACTGACTTTTACAATAATAATTATTATGCTCTTTTCTTAATAACAAAATATCAGCTGTTTGCCCAGCCCACTAAAAACTCCAGCTGTCAAAGTGACAGCAAACATCTGATCATTAAATTCTAACGGGTGTCCCCGTAACACTACCCCCCCCCTCAGAAGAAGAGTCGTCCCGACTCTTGGAAGAACGATCGACCAAAATTAACAAATCGATATACAACTACTAGAGCTGAGGCTCCACAAAACTGGTGTTCTTCCAAGAACTATCCGGCATTCGCCTATTTACTACTTTTTGGAAAACCCCAGAAAACCAAAAAGTGGATAGTGCAATTAACCAAAATCCCAATCAAAGTGTACAATATTTCTTCCTCGCCACATTGGCGTCTTCGTTGAAGATCCAGAATCACTTCATTGAAAATCCACTCTATCCAGTCCTTCCCAAAGTAGTCAGCCAAAACAGCTGAAAACTGGATCACATCCGGAAAGTCAGCCCTTGCATACGAAAGTTGTTCATCAAAAACACCAGCGTCACGCGTTGTCAGGAAACATCGGGGACGGGAAAAGGAAAACAAGGAAACTGCATCCGGGAGGATCCTCAAGAACCAAGATTCCTTAAATTGGAAGGACAAGGATGAGTGATTGTATCGGGTATGGTAGTATAAAAACAAATTCGCAGGAAAATTGGTCCGATCATAGCTTTATTCCGGTGAGCGGTGTACGTTCATCCACGAAAAACTTGAACATCGTCAGTTGCTTCGTGCCTACCTCATCGGTACCATTATTCATCATCAGTCGTCGGCAAACAAAAATTCTAAGGAAAATCTTCCAGAAAAACGGAAACTTCCGTACCATCCGATGAAACTGTAAAAATTCTTCATTACAAAAAAAAAAAATCAATCATTTTATACAACGAATGTCCCCTTTATCATCCGGCACAAATTGAAACCCAATTCAAATAATCAAGATAGCCTTGACATCGCATTTCTTTTCATCCAAACAAAACGGTTTAAAAATAAAATTCCCACACATCATTGTAACATCGTTTCCATCAGTTTATCAAAAACAGCTTAAAAAAAATTAAAAATTCTACTTAACCATGTCGTATGAAACGTGGGACGAAAGGATTCCTTTCAAAATTCTCAGTCGCCAACCCTGCATAACTTTAGACCAACAACTCCAAAATCGCTCTTTAGAAAGAACTTTTCAAAATTTTTCGTGGGAGGAGGTCCCGAAACTATCCAGAGACCACTTCAACGGGTGGTACAAAAGCGAGTGGGCACAAGTGCGATGTGCACTGACCATCAAAATGGCCCACTCCTTCACCCACCCGTCGATGAACGTGGGGATCCTGTGCCAGGCCTGCGAATCTCATGTGTACGTTTTTCATAAATCCTCAATTCACAAAACTTAATAATCCGCCCGTTCGTATCCCCCTTTTTTGTTTAGACGATCTGTCGAAAGAAACCCCACGGCCAAATTCTTCCATACCATCCTGAGCACCGAGATCCCCACGTGCATATCCTGTAAAGCCTCCTCCCCAGACAACTACCGTTTTGCCAGTACCTGCGTCTCCTGCTGTCTGTTAAAATTCGACTTTACCCCTGAAATTGAGCAAAAATTCAAAAGTTTACTGTTACCGGAAAATCGTTACTTTACCAAAAACGAGTTCGTTACTTTATGGTAATTTTTCACCAATAAAATAATTTCGTTCAGTTCTCGAAGTCTCAAGGATTAATTTTTATTTAGCATTATCTCGCAGAAATTTTTATATATTTCGTCTGCAGATATTTCTGCATCCAACAGCAGACAGGGGCTGGGAGAACAGAAAAACTCCCTTTAACTAACCAGTCATCGTGCACTTCGTGAAGCACTTTTAAATAGTCTAAAGGAATCCCCTCTTCCTCAGTTCTAGCTCTCAAATTGACTCGCGAAAAAGAAACTTCTGGAGAAACTCTCAAATACACTTCAAATCTACTTCAAAATCTCTAACCCCGTTTTGAAAATTTCAGCGGTTTCTGACAGAAGGTGAGATTCGAAGTCCTCGAATCCTCTCAATCGCCTTCGTGCTTCTACAAAACAGGCACAACTAAAAATTGATCGTTCCATCAATTTTATCGGAAGAGAACTCTGAAGGAGGTGTCTCTTCCTCATAACCATTAAAGCATGATGCTGAAAATGGTAGCTGAATTTCGTGGGATCGGAGTACATTCTTTCAAGTAAATTAGTACCTGCCACATCTCGATATTCTTCGAGAGGTTCTAACAGCGTGAGGATATTCGAGTCCGTAAAAATCTTTTTGTAAATGTGGACTTCCCACATCCAATATTTCCCTCAACGATTATATTCAGCGGTCTATTAGAGTTTTTTGAATTCTAAACGGGAGTTCCGATGACCACGAAGAGTTCACAAAATTCTCGTCAAACTCCTTTCCTCCAACTGGTTCTGACAAATTGACTAATTCAATTCGTCGTAATCCCCTCTCTCTGTAAGGAGCTAGCCGGTCTAAATGGACAATTTTTGGTTTTGAGTTTTTTGATTGTCGGATTTTGTAAACGACGTCATTAATCCTGACCATTATTTCATAGGGACCTTCCCAATTACTCTGCAACTTGGGTGAGCGACCCTTCTGTCTTTTTGGTTGAAATAACCAAACTAAATCTCCTCCTTCAAACTGCAGATCTCTCACTCGCAAATCATACCTAGCCTTCATTCGATCAGAAGCCAATTGCATCTTATCCCTTGCAAAGTTATGAATCTCTTCTAATTTATATTGCAGAGACAACGCGAAATCCGTCTTTGGAAAATTAGATCTGGAAGAATCTTTTTCCAAATCTGAAGGAGACGAAGATTTTGAGCCGAAGCATTTTAGCTGGCGTTTGCCCTGTGGTCTCATGGACAGCAGAACGATACGAAAACAAAAACAGATGTAACCAATCATCCCAATCTCTCTGATTCTTCTCTACGAAATGCGACAAATAGTCCAATAGCGTTCTATTCAATCTCTCTACCATCCCATCGGACTGAGGGTGGAGAGCGGTCGTGTGAGATTTCCTAACACCCAATATTTGAAGAACTTCCTTCGTTAAGTCTGCCTCAAAATTTCTTCCTTGATCAGTGTGGAATTCAATGGGAGAACCCTTACGGAAAAAAAATACTGAAAGTACTGCCAGTACAGCAGTACTTTAAGTACTGCTAAACTACTGCTGTACTTATTTCGCGAGTACACACAGTACTCATAGTACTTTTAGTACAAAAATTACTGAGAAGGAATATAAGTAGGTGCCAAGTACTAGTGTAGTATGACTGAAGTATTACTTTGAGTACTAGCCCTTTGGTATTATAGTCCCAGTACTACCTAAGACCGTACTGCAGGACAGCTGCTGCATATATATAAAGTCCACGTTCTGCAGTATTAATAGTACTTGGACTAACACTGCAGTACAGTAGTAGTAGTACTAATTCTGGACTTAGACTAATGCTGAAGTATTAATTTTGAGTACTAGGTCGAGTACTGCAGTACTGACTCGAGTACTAGTACTACAGTATCGACTCAAGTACTAGTACTGCAGTATTGGCTCGAGTACTAGTACTGCAGTATCGACTCGAGTATTAGTACTGCAGTATTGACTCGAGTACTAGTACTGCAGTATTGGCTCGAGTACTAGTACTGCAGTATCGACTCGAGTATTAGTACTGCAGTATTGACTCGAGTACTAGTACTGCAGTATTGACTCGAGTACTAGTACTGCAGTATTGACTCGAGTACTAGTACTGCAGTATTGACTCGAGTACTAGTACTGCAGTATTGGCGCGAGTAATAGGACTGCAGTATTGACTCGAGTACTAGTACTGCAGTATTGACTCGAGTACTAGTACTGCAGTATTGACTCGAGTACTAGTACTGCAGTATTGGCGCGAGTACTAGTACTGCAGTGTTGACTCGAGTACTAGTACTGCAGTATTGGCGCGAGTACTAGTACTGCAGTATTGACTCAAGTACTACCCATACAGCATTGCAATATTGCAGCAACATTGCTGCAATGTCACACCGCAATGTGTGCAATATTGCAGCAAGATTGCTATGTCCGCTTTTATTGCATTTCAATTGCAATATTGCTGCAATATTGCAGTGTCATTTTCTGCAATATTGTGATGTTGCCGCAAGAAAGTGGTAAAAATGACATGGCAGGCACGTAATAAAACCGGCCTTCTTGGGATTTGCGTCAAAACCGAGTATCTCGAATTCTGCTTGAAAAACCGGCTATCTTGGATTTCGCCTGAATAACCAGCGTTATAACCTGATATAAGCTGATCAGCCCTGAGATGGCCGGTTTTTAGAGCAAACGCGATATAGTCACAACAATTGATAACTAAAGTGCCATAAATCTAATCTTTTCAGTATCTCACAATAGTCGGAAAATGTACGGTACATAACCTCAAACCCGTCAGATGTTCGATACACGGATTAACGTGTATATTCAGATAGGGCGATTCGTATAATAATTCTGTCGGATGATTTTATCCTAAATATGAGCGTACATGACAAGATAAATACTTACTCGTTTTGATTATTTTGTGGACATGATAAACTGCAGCTGCACGATGTACGAGAACTATACGACGCAGTGAATGAGTGAAACCATTCGTTGGAACACCGCCATTATGCTAGCGCGCGCTATGCGAGCTTGTCAACATCGCCACGTGGGTCAATCGCACGGGCGCGAAAATTCAAATAAGGAAACTTTAAACTTCTTTCAAAGCGAAGTGAATTCCACCTCTAAACGGACAAGAATTGACATCTGATCGTTTGAACCGATCCAAATTTTTTCTACGTGTCATGTGTATGTAAAAAGAGCCGACGCGTATATTTGAACGTTGGTCGGATTTTTTTGGCAAACATGAATTAATTATTGCGCTTTGTCGTAGAAAAATAAATATTTGTATGACAGCGCAGCTATAAAATCCGGCCACTTCGAGGTACAATTTCCTTTATATAGATAGGGAACAGATAATTATTATACAGATATATGTTATGAACCATTTTCTCCCGGGTATGATATCCTCATAGATTTATTAATCTGACAAAAGTTTGTCAGATCATTCATATTCATATATTTATGAACGTCGATATATTGATATCACATTTTATAATTTGATTTCACTTTATGAGATGTCTTATGATATAATTTGCTCATGATTTGATGCATTTCTTGCCATACAGCATGCAACATTGTTACAACATTGCTGCAATATTACAATATTTCATCTTTATCACATTGCATCTGCAATATTGCTGCAACCTTGCTGCAATATTACAATATTTCATCTTTATTACATTGCATCTGCAATATTGCTGCAACCTTGCTGCAATATTACAATATTTCATCTTTATTACATTGCATCTGCAATATTGCTGCAACCTTGCTGCAATATTGCAGATGCAATGTAATGAAGATGAGATATTGCAATATTGCAGCAATGTTGCAGCAATGTTGCATGCTGTATGGGTAGTACTGCAGTATTGGCGCGTACTTGTACAGAAGAATTGATCACTGTAATTATGCGCATGTACAGCTATATATAATTATGCAGTACTTATTATTGCTATGCTCGTGTACTTAGTAAGACAGTACTTAGTACTTGGAAGTACTAGTACTACAGTATTATTTCAAGTCATAGTACTGCAGTATTAGCCACAGTGAGTACTTCTGTACTTATAGTACTGGTACTCTTGTACTGATATGTCAAAGTGCCACAGTACTGAGTATTGTAGTGCACTTGTACTTAGTAATACTACTTCTTAACTGAGTACTAGAACTCCTCTTGGTACTAGTATTCTTCAACTCAGTAGTAGGACTCAAGTACTAAGTACTACTGCTACCCTGTACTTAGTACTACTGGTACCCTGTACTCAGTACTAGTACTCTTGTACTAAGTACTACTAGTATCCTGTATTTAGTACTAGTACTCCTGTACTAAGTACTACTAGTACTCTGTACTCAATACTAGTACTCCTGTACTGAGTACTACTAGTACCCTGTACTAAGTACTGTAGTATTAGTACTAAGTACTACGAGTACCCTGTACTAAGTACTGTAGTATTAGTACTAAGTACTACGAGTACCCTGTACTAAGTACTGTAGTATTAGTACTAAGTACTACTAGTACCCTGTACTAAGTACTGTAGTATTAGTACTAAGTACTACTAGTACCCTGTACTAAGTACTGTAGTATTAGTACTAAGTACTGAAAATTCGTGTACTAAGTACTGTAGTATGAGTACTAAGTACTGAAAATTCGTGTACTAAGTACTGGAATTTGTGTACTAAGTACTGAGCTCCCAGTACTTTTTTTCCGTAAGGGAACCGTACCTACAAATCCATTCTTTTACCACAACTCGAGCTACTGTTTTAGCTTCCTGATTAGGAATGGCAATCGCTTCGGGCCATTTTGTGAAATAGTCCGAAATAACTAAAACGTAGGCGTTTTTCGATCTTGACATCGGTAAAGGTCCGAGTATATCCATAGCTACCCGTTCAAAAGGAGCTCCCACGTTATAGATCTGTAAAGGACTTTTCCCTCTAGATTTAGGCCCCTTTTTCGCGATGCAACTATCACAACTCTTGCACCAGTCCTCCACGTCAGAACGGCATCTGGCCCAAAAATATCTCTCACGGATTCTATTCAACGTTTTCGCTATACCGAAATGTCCTCCACAAGGGGCATCATGATTCTCAGTTAAAACGTCCGTAATCTTTTGTTTAGGAACAAGTAATTGCCAAACGACATCATTTCCCTCAACATGCTCAATTTTCCTGTATAATAAATCATCAATAACGTGGATAGAATCCCATTGAGCCCAATAGACTTTAATAAACTGTTCCTTTTCTGAGACATCTTCCCAATCTGGTTTCATTCCAGCTAATTTCCACTGTTTAACTTTTCTCAGAGTCCTGTCTTTATCCTGAGCCTCTCTCCATTTATCCGCGTCCTTATGCAGTGAGATAACTCTAATTCTGCCACAAGGATCCCGTTGTTTCTCTAATCGAACACATTGAGGACATGAGCCCAAATCTTCGCAAGGCCTCCTCGAGAGGGCATCAGCATTCCCATGCAAAGTTCCGGGTCTATGTTGAATCTCAAAATCATATGTCCCTAGAGTTTCTAACCACCTAGCGACCTGACCCTCAGGAGCTTTGAACGACAACAACCATTTAAGAGACGCGTGATCAGTCCGAATCAAAAACCGTCTTCCGTATAAATAATGGTGAAAATGAGCGACCGTTTTCACGATAGCTAACAATTCTCTTCTTGTGACACAATAATTCTTTTCTGTCTTACTAAGAACTTTACTATAAAAACAGATCACTCGTTCTAATCCTTCCTGGATTTGGGACAACACGCCTCCTAATCCCGTGAGGGACGCGTCCGTGTCTAGGATAAACGGAGTACCTGGCAATGGAAACGCTAATATAGGTGGAGTAGTTAATCGAACCTTCAACTCCCTAAAAGCACTTTCGCAATTCTTAGTCCACTGAAAAATTACTTTTTCTCCTGTCAGAGCGTGGAGTGGCCCTCCAATTGAGGCAAAATCTTTCACGAATCGTCGATAATAAGTGCAAAGTCCTATAAAAGACTGTACGTCAAGTTTATTAGCAAGTTGAGGCCATTCCCGAATAGTCTTTATTTTCTCTGGGTCGGTTTTCACCCCTTCTGCCGACACTACGTGTCCCAGGAAATTTACTTCTTTTTGAAAAAGTTTGCATTTTTTTGGACTCAATTTTAATCCGTTCTTCAAAAACCTTTCAAAGACTGCTGTTAAATTGATCAATTCTTCCTCAAAAGTCTTACCGAAGATTATTACATCGTCAATGTAAACTAAACAGATTTTGCCAGTCAAACCTTGCAGTACCACTTCCATCAACCTCTCGAAAGTCGCTGGAGCGTTGCACAAACCGAAGGGCATTACTTTGAATTGCCATAATCCATCTAACCCCGTTACAAAAGCTGTCTTTTCTTTATCTTGTGGGTGCATCTGAACCTGCCAATACCCGCTTTGCAAATCTAATGTCGAAAACCACCTAGCCCCGGCGATCATATCGAGAGTATCTTCAATTCTAGGAATCGGGTAAGAATCTTTCTTTGTGATATCATTTAAGAATCGATAATCGATACAAAATCTCTTAGTTCCATCCTTCTTTTTTACTAAAACGATTGGCGATGCCCACGGGCTGCACGAGGGTTCAATAACATCACTCGCAATCATGTCATTGACCAATTTCTCAACTTCATCTCTCCCGTTAATAGGTAACCTTCGAGCTGCCTGTTTGATCGGGGGATTGGTTCCAACATCGATCTTGTGTTGTGCCAAGGTACAATGGCCCAAATCTTTCGAGTCCTTGGCGAACGCGCTTTGAAACTCTACTAATAATTCTTTGAATCGCTCGTTCTGTTCGAGATCCAAAACATCACGCGACTTGTCATATAGGTTTTGTAAAAATTCTGGGACTAGATTAATTCCCCTCACTCTGGGTGTGGATTCTTGATCAACCGGTCTCGAGGCATTAACCGGTTTTGAGGTTAGAAGAGTGATTGTAATTATTCCTGAATGAAGAGTGTGTTCTGTTACTGCGAGCGTGCAATGGTGTGCTAGTAAAAAATCCATCCCCAGGATTCCTTCATCCTCAATGTCAGCTACCAAAAATTCGTGAGATGAATTCAGATAACCTTCAACATCAATTTCGGCAACTACTTTCCCCAATACTGGAGCGGTTTGTCCTGTCGCAGTTCGCAATGACGTACTTGAAGAAGTAAGAGGAAAACATTGCAACAAATCTGATCGAACTATCGAAACTTCAGCTCCTGTGTCAATCACCCATAAGCACTGAACTCCATTCACAGTTCCTCTCGCATATAACCCCGACCTGGTATATCTCCTGATCACTACTTGACTGTTTCCAGCATTAGAGGCAGAAGAAGTCGAAGGCTTACTTTGTATGCCTGTACTGTTTGAAGAAGGTCTAAAAACTGAGTTTGAGTTTACTGTCTCCGGGTCGACTTTATTCTGACTGTCAGTTGTCTTTTGTGGCCAATTGTTTTTCCGCCACGACTGGTTCGGGTTCCAGGAACCGTTAGAATCTTTGTTATTATTATTCTGTCTCTCCTGGAAATGTCGTTGTAAAGCAAAACAATTTTCAAATACGTGACCCTTCTTCTTACAGTAAAAACACTCCCTAATAAAATTCTTTTGGTTCGTAAAGTGTGGTTTTTTTGGGGTGAAGAAAGCATTTTGAGAACTTGAGTTGCCATTTCCCTCTTTTGGAAACGAACGCTTCGCCTCCAACACTGGTTTTACCGTCTGAACTGTCTCTATTTGTCTAATTCGACTCGAACCAAGGTCTTCCTTGACTAACGCCTCCATCTCTAACCCTTTAATAATGGCTTGATGTTACGTGGAAGGAGCGGCTAATCTCAAAGCTTGTTTCAAGTTAGGGTCTGCTATCGCGGAAATAAACTTGTTGCAAGCTATTTGTTCCCAAGTTTTGGACGAACAATCCGGCAACGCGTTTGTCATTAGCCTCTCTATATCGTGGCCAAGTGAAGCTAAATCTTCCGTACGACTCTGACGCCTATTTTCAAGTTGAGTATAGAAAAGGTTAGACAAATGTTCGTCCCCGTAACGCCTATGTAAAGCGGTGCAAATTTTATCGTAGTCTTTCAAGTCAAAATCTGAAAGAGTGGACAAAACAGTGAGAGCCGCTCCTCTCAAGGAACTAGTCAAACTTGCTGCCTTGACCGTAGTTTCCCAACCGTTATGATCTGAGATTATTTGGAATTGTCGTCTAAAATCGGTCCAGGGGCCAGATTCTGTTTCTTTTTCGTAGCTGTACGTTTGAAACGTACCGGTACGTTTGAAACGTACTACCCTCTCTCCTCGGCCGGCTCGGCGTTTCCCCTCGTTTCGTTGTTGCCTCGGCCGTACCCCTCGATGTTTGTCTATCTAGCAACCGATATAAACAACGAAGCTCGAGCATGCGGCCTGGCACGAGGCTAATTTCCCCGGCCAATGAAAATGCGCTGTCCGTCGCGAGCGGTGTCTTGCCGCACTACGGTGCGCGTGTTTTATTTTCAAACAATATTTTGCCGCCGCGATCGGGATTCTTTCCCAAACGTGATCTCGTCTAGTGTACACGTCGAAGAAAAAAGCAAAAATGAGGTGAGTACCGAGTTTTATTGTATATACTAATCTTTTCACGCCGAATCGATCGTGTAAAACGAACGAGCTCTCGTACATGCAACCCCGTTATTCAATGTCCACATTTCATCCTAGTTGACCCACGTAGAGTTTGCAATCCTTGCGGGACGCGGCTTTGTTGAATTTTTTTTTTTTTGTTTTTTTTTTCTAATAAATCGAAATTGACACGCAAACAGAAAAAACGTACACGTATGTATGATGAAACTTTTTTTTTTTTTTTAATAAATTGAAATTCACACGCAAACAGAAAAACGTACACGTATGTATGATAAAACTTTTTTTTTTTTATTAATCGAAATTCACACGCAATGGGAAAAAACGTACACGTATGCATGATCAAACTTGTATTTTTTTTTTTTTTTAATAAATCGAAATTCATACGCAGACAGAAAAAACGTACACGTATGTATGAAAAACTTTTTTTTTTTTTTTTAATAAATTGAAATTCACACGCAAACAGAAAAACGTACACGTATGTATGATAAAACTTTTTTTTTTTATTAATCGAAATTCACACGCAATGGGAAAAAACGTACACGTATGCATGATCAAACTTGTATTTTTTTTTTTTTAATAAATCGAAATTCATACGCAGACAGAAAAAACGTACACGATAAATTTTTTTTTTTTTTTAATAAATTGAAATTCACACGCAAACAGAAAAACGTACACGTATGTATGATAAAACTTTTTTTTTTTTTAATAAATTGAAATTCACACGCAAACAGAAAAACGTACACGTATGTATGATAAAACTTTTTTTTTTTTTTATTAATCGAAATTCACACGCAATGGGAAAAAACGTACACGTATGCATGATCAAACTTGTATTTTTTTTTTTTTTTAATAAATCGAAATTCATACGCAGACAGAAAAAACGTACACGATAAATTTTTTTTTTTTTTTTTAATAAATTGAAATTCACACGCAAACAGAAAAACGTACACGTATGTATGATAAAACTTTTTTTTTTTTTATTAATCGAAATTCACACGCAATGGGAAAAAACGTACACGTATGCATGATCAAACTTGTATTTTTTTTTTTTTTTAATAAATCGAAATTCATACGCAGACAGAAAAAACGTACACGATAAATTTTTTTTTTTTTTAATAAATTGAAATTCACACGCAAACAGAAAAACGTACACGTATGTATGATAAAACTTTTTTTTTTTTTAATAAATTGAAATTCACACGCAAACAGAAAAACGTACACGTATGTATGATAAAACTTTTTTTTTTATTACTCGAAATTCACACGCAATGGGAAAGACGTACATATTTATAAATGATAAACCAATTTGATTTTTTTTTTTATAAATCGAAATTAACACGCAAACAGACAAACATACATGTGTGTATCATAAACCAATTGTATTTTTTTTTATTTCCCCTAAATCGAAATTCTCACCCAATTGGGAAATTCATACATGTATTTTTATCCTAAAAAATTAACGTGGAATCCGCTTATCAAACTTCAGCGAAGAAAGAAAAGTAAAAAAAATGCGCAAACAAGCGGATGGGGACCAAAAAATGGGCATCGCCGAGTTTATGCTCGACCATCCGGACTTTGCGGCTGGGCGGTTTCAAAGTGCGGATGGGAAGGGAACAAGCCGACGCCTGTGGGGTCAGTTGGCCGATGAGGCGAATGCGAGGGGCCCACCGATCCGGAAGGTGGCCCAATGGAAGAAGGTGAGAATTTGGCTTGATGGAGATGCGATCAATTATTTACAATAAACGTGAAAACGGCCAGTCGAGTCGAAGGGGTCCTTGACTCGACTAGAACGCAGAATTCGTCTTGATCCGTCCATTGTCTTACAGACGTGGGTCGACATGAAGACCCGGGCCAGAAGGAAGGCCGCAGCCATCCGGGCCGACCAGAATAGAACCGGCAACCGTGACAACAATGCCGAGCCGTTGACTGCAATCGACGAAATGGTCCTTGCAGTCATCGGTAAGATTGTTGTCCACGGGTTGCCGGGGGTACGCCAGCTGCTACCGAGGTCGGAGGTAAGCTAACAAAGAATCCCTCGTAATGCGAATGATAATCGAATATTTTGTTCGGGTAATCGGAGCGTGACTGTAGTTTCGTAAATGAAATAATTTGCAGTGTCCAAGTTTTCACTTGGATGAATGAAAGTTAATGTTCATCGTTACGTATGAATTTCAAATCTATCTATCATTCACTGTCCCTCTCAACTTGAGGTTAATCGTTGATTCTCGTGAAAAAAATATCATGACATACAAATTATCTCTTTTAATTCATAATTAAAAACGCCTGGCCTTAAATCAAAATGGATAGATAAATTTATTGAAGACTGATTCTGAATTACGTGCTATTCATTTCTGCTGACACATCAATAAATTTTCTGATAATTAGTATAATTTTAGTGCCACACATCGATAGTATTATTAACAAAAATGACTCGTGCTTTCGGTATTGTTATTTTCTTAAATCTAATCGGCATATTTGCATTCTGCAACATACTTTCCCTTTAAGGGGACAGGGTCAGTGCAGGCGCACCTCATAGTATATTGTGCACCAAGGGCTGAGTGGGCTTTTTCCCCGCACCTCATACTTATGTTACGATTATATTGCATTTTTTCAACCGGAAATGTATACATATATATATGTGTATGTATGTATACATATATAGTATACATGGGGCATTCCACGCCAACTCGTCCAGTGTTAATCCCCGACCATCTCAGAATCATTCCATATTTGTTTCCAACATTCTACGCATTAAGAAACGCGTCCTGATTTTTTTCTTTGCAGATTTTTCATACCAAACCGTTAATTTGTTATGAATGTTTGAAGTTGATTGAGAATGCCAATTTTTTTTTTATAGGAAAAAACTCACCAAAATCCATTGGATGAGACAAAATAGCCCCCGTTTACGAAAACGTGGGCCGATTTTTGTTCGACAGATTTTTTTTCCACTCGATTGGGAATTTTTTGATTTTTAAAACTGAAATTAACATAGGATCAAATTCTGACCGTCAAATAAGGGGAATTGAGTGAACAACAAAAAAGCGTAACTCAAAAATCAGCTTTAGGCAGTGTAACAAAAACGCTACACTAGCTACGTGTTTTTGCATGAGGCACTTCCCACTCACTTTCGTATTCAACGGAAAAGGTTTATAAGCGTTCACGTCATTTGGTTCGTAGCGCTCAGACAAATCAATTATGAGAGAAATTTCACGAATAATGTGCGAATAATATTCTATTGTTATTATTATTTTTTTTTTTTTTTGATTGTGAGCGTTTAGTTTTCAGCCATATTCATCCGTTGATCAGTTAATTGACTCAGAGTGTTTGATTTTCATCATCAGAGATAAGTATCGATGTGAGTTCTAGTCACATTTATCCCATCGACCGGCTTATTCCATCAGAGTCTTGGGTTTTCATGATCAGCGATCAGTATTGGAGAAATTTCAGGATATTCAGTTCGACAGAGACTTTATTTTACCCAAACTTGATTCATTTTTTTTTGCTGTTCCTAATTTTTGTTTCATTTCATTTTTTTTTTTTTTTTCAATTTTTTGCTCGTTCCCATTATACTCTGCAATCATCGTCGAGCTAATTTCAACCTATATTCACTTCTTCTATGACTAGATTCGATAATGTGCCACTACAAATGTATGCGATGCGATGAATACTTTCTGGGAGTACTTTTCTGGCGGTGTCTCTCGCCAGACAACTGTGAAATTTTCTATCGGTCGGTTGATCCAGAGATCAAGATACATCCTCGTTTGGATACCAAGGATCTCAGCAGAGTTTGACTATCTCGACGTATTGGAGTCAACCATTTCCTATCCAAAGATCTACCTGCGGACCAATTTTCGTCCAGCGGTTCATGAGATATGGGTCCGGACGGACATGAAATCTGACAAAAACCCAGAATTACCTATTTTCGACATTAAAAGTTGAGGTTTTTTTTGCTCTGTGTCGATAGAGCTTCTCGCTAGTTAACAAATGAGCGCTCGACGACCCTGTTAGGTCATTCGGTTGAGGAGATATAGCTCCGGACAGAAATTTTTCAGGATGGCAAACACATAAGGCTTCATAGTTCGGCATATTTACCACATTGATTACTCTATTCAATCACAGATTGTTTAGTTCTTCGATTTTATCATCATAAATAAGTATTTGATGTTTTATATAGTAATACAGAATTTCGTGCGATGGCAAACACATAAAATTGAAAAAAAAATCGGACCACGTATTCGTAAACGGGGGAACGGGTGCTGTTTTGTGTCATCCACTGGATTGTTGAGAATTTTTTCAGATTTAAACAAATGGGCATTCTCGAACAAGTTTAAAAATGTATAGCAAATTAACGGTGTGATAAAAAAATCTCAAAAAAATCAAGACGCGTTTTTTACTGAGTAGAATGTTAGAAAACAACATGGAATGGTTTCGAGATGGTCGGGGTTTAACACCGGTCGAGTTGGCGTGAGATCCTCCACACACACACACACACACACACATACGGTCGTTCTTGGTAACTTTTCAAAAAGTGGGCAAAAATAATTATTCCATTTTTGTCCACTTTCGCCAAGCCGGTGAAAAAAAAATGCCAATTCCGACCCGCTTGATATACGGCTTAAAAAAACGCAGAAATCGTGCATGTGTTAAAAAAAAAGGTAAGAATTTATGAATTTCTTTCTCACAGACGGTTTTCACCATTGTTTGGTACAATACCGAATATACAATCAGTATTTTTATTCTTGTTGTTTTTATTATTATTATTATTATTATTATTATTATTATTATTTTCGATTTTTTCAAGGTAAATCATTAAAAACTGTGAAGAAGGTGTTTCAAAGTCTGTGGACACTGTCACTCTGTTAGTCTGATTAGGATGAAATTTGTGTGAATTGAATGAAATGAATGGCACGCTGCCATTTCTTCCAGTTTTTAATAATTGACATGAGAAGAATACGAATTATTGTATATCAAGTATTGTACTGAAAAATGGTGCAAAACGTTAGTAAAGATAAAAAATAATTCTGAGAGAAGAAAGAAATTCACAAATTTTGACCTCATCCAAGTGCACACATCTGCCCTCTTTAGGGGTATAATAGTAAAAAGTAATATCTTCGTGGTTTTTGAAAAGGCTATTTTCGAAAGAACGAGGGTATCGAAAATCCCATGCGTACGATCATTGCTCGGCCTAGTCTATGGAACAAGAAAATCAACAGCTCTGTAAAGTGAGAATTGTAGGAGAATATACTATTGTATGCTACAAAGATCCAAAAATGAATAATTTTTTTATTGGAGATTTTCATCGCTGCTTTTT
>JAEUYN010000725.1:0-58120 GCA_018257835.1 Euura lappo
GGATATTTCAAAATTTCGGTACGGAAAAATGATAAATCGCGACCCATGGGAGTGAATATCTGCCCCCCGATCCTTCATCGTACTTGTAGGACCCTCTGCTGTCGCGCAATATCGTCGAGGGGCGGATATTTCAAAATTTCGGTACGAAAAAATGATAAATCGCGACCCATGGGAGTGAATATCTGCCCCACGATCCTTCATCGTACTTGTAGGACCCTCTGCTGTCGCGCAATATCGTCGAGGGGCGGATATTTCAAAATTTCGGTACGAAAAAATGATAAATCGCGACCCATGTGAGTGAATATCTGCCCCACGATCCTTCATTGTACTTGTAGGACCCTCTGCTGTCGCGCAATATCGTCGAGGGGCGGATATTTCAAAATTTCGGTACGAAAAAATGGTAAATCGCGACCCATGTGAGTGAATATGCTGATCTTCACGCATCGCGTGTGTGCAGGACCCTCTGCTGCGCTGGCGCAATATCTCAAGTGAGGGCGAGATATTTCAAAGTTCCGGTACGAAAAATGGTAAATCACGCGACCCATGTAGTGAATGTCGCTTTGATCTTCATCGTACTTGTAGGACCCTCTGCTGTCGCGTAATATCGTCGAGGGGTGGATATTTCACAATTTCGGTACGAAAAAATAATTAATCGCGACCCATGTGAGTGAATATCTGCCCCACGATCCTACATCGTACTTGTAGGACCCTCTGCTGTCGCGCGATATCGTCGAGGGGTGGATATTTCAAAATTTCGGTACGAAAAAATAGTTACTCGCGACCCATGTGAGGGAATATCTGCCCCACGATCCTACACCGTACTTGTGGGACCCTCTGCTGTCGCTCAATATCATTGAGGTGTGGATATTTCAAAATTTCGGTACGAAAAAATAGTTACTCGCGACCCATGTGAGTGAATATCTGCCCCACGATCCTTCATCGTACTTGTAGGACCCTCTGCTGTCGCGCAATATCGTCGAGGGGCGGATATTTCAAAATTTCGGTACGAAAAAATTGTAAATCGCGACCCTTGTGAGCGAATATCTGCCCCACGATCCTTCATCGTACTTGTAGGACCCTCTGCTGTCGCGCAATATCGTCGCGGGGCGGATATTTCCAAATTTCGGCACGAAAAAATGGTAAATCGAGACCCATGTGAGTGAATATCTGCCCCACGATCCTTCATCGTACTTGTAGGACCCTCTGCTGTCGCGCAATATCGTCGAGGGGCGGATATTTCAAAATTTCGGTACGAATAAATAGTTACTCGAGACCCATGTGAGTGAATATCTGCCCCACGATCCTTCATCGTACTTGTAGGACCCTCTGCTGTCGCGCAATATCGTCGCGGGGCGGATATTTCAAAATTTCGGTACGAATAAATAGTTACTCGCGACCCATGTGAGTGAATATCTGCCCCACGATCCTTCATCGTACTTGCAGGACCCTCTTGCTATCGCGCAATATCGTCGAGGGCGGATGTTCAAAATTTCGGTACGAAAAAATGGTAAATCATGACCATGTGAGTGAATATGTACCCCACGATCCTTCATCGTACTTATGCTGGACCTCTGCTATCGCGCAATATCGTCGAGGGCGGATATTTCAAAATTTCGGTATGAAAAAATAGTTACTCGCGACCCACGTGAGTGAATATCTGCCCACGATCCTACATCGTACTTGTAGGACCCTCTGCTGTCGCGCAATATCGTCAGGGGCGGATATTTCAAAATTTCAGTACGATATTACAGATGCTCGGAACCATGTGGTGAATATCTGCCCCACGATCCTTCATCGTACTTGTAGGACCCTCTGCTGTCGCGCAATATCGTCGCGGGGCGGATATTTCAAAATTTCGGTACGAAAAAATGGTAAATCGAGACCCATGTGAGTGAATATCTGCCCCACGATCCTTCATCGTACTTGTAGGACCCTCTGCTATCGCGCAATATCGTCGAGGGGCGGATATTTCAAAATTTCGGTACGAAAAAATGGTAAATCGCGACCCATGTGAGTGAATATCTGCCCCACGATCCTTCATCGTACTTGTAGGACCCTCTGCTGTCGCGCAATATCGTCGAGGGGTGGATGTTTCAAAATTTCGGTACGAAAAAATGGTGAACCTCGACCCATGTGAGTGAATATCTGCCCCCCGATCCTACATCGTACTTGTAGGACCCTCTGCTGTCGCGCAATATCGTCGAGGGGTGGATATTTCAAAATTTCGGTACGAAAAAATAGTTACTCGCGACCCATGTGAGTGAATATCTGCCCCACGATCCTACATCGTACTTGTAGGACCCTCTGCTATCGCGCAATATCGTCGAGGGGTGGATGTTTCAAAATTTCGGTACGAAAAAATGGTGAATCGCTACCCATGTGAGTGAATATCTGCCCCACGATCCTACATCGTACTTGTAGGACCCTCTGCTGTCGCGCAATATCGTCGAGGGGTGGATATTTCAAAATTTCGGTACGAAAAAATGGTAAATCGCGACCCATGTGAGTGAATATCTGCCCCTGATCCTACATCGTACTTGTAGGACCCTCTGCTGTCGCGTAATATCGTCGAGGGCGATATTTCAAAATTTCGGTACGAATAAATCGTTACTCGCGACCCATGTGAGTGAATATATGCGCAGGCCGTTTCTGGACACGAAATCGCGCATTTTGGACGCGGGATTCAATTTTTCGCGAACCAAAGTCAGCGAACTTGTGACCAGAAGAGTGTGAGGAAGTAGAAAAAGGTCATCTGAGTACGGCTGGCCGTACAAATCGTAAAATACTAACGTATCAAAATCGGAACAATCGTAACAAAATCTTGTACAGGTAGAAATTTCCTCTCAGAAGGACTTTCGAAGGGGCGAGATTGATCTTTAATTTCGATTTTAAATGTCTATGTTTATTTTCCGCAAAGTTATGCAACTTTGTACAGTGGTGATTAAGTTTTGAAAAAGCCATCGTAACCCGACTCCGTATAGGTAATAATCAAAAATTGAAAAAGTTTTTATGATGGTGATGATATCGGACTATGCGAACCAATTTTCATTCGTTATGCCTCTAACTGAGGAACGGCACTCAATTCGAGTGCATTCAGACCACAGAAAGGCCGAAAAAAACTGATTAACAGTTTTTTATTGAAAATCTTTCGAGTAAAAATTCCCCCGGCCCGGATTCGAACCGGGACCTCCGCATCTGTACTGCGGCGCCTTGTCCAATTTGACCACCGAGGGGCTAGGAGAATCTTTACTCGAAAGAGATGTTGTGATTGACTATATATATTAGAGACACTACCTCGTCCCAGTGTCGAGTGTATTTGTTTGTGTGACTCTATCGTTCGTCTCTTTACATTATGATGGTGATGATATCGGACTATGCGAACCAATTTTCATTCGTTATGCCTCTAACTGAGGAACGGCACTCAATTCGAGTGCATTCAGACCACAGAAAGGCCGAAAAAAACTGATTAACAGTTTTTTATTAAAAATCTTTCGAGTAAAAATCTTTCGGGACGAGGTAGTGTCTCTAATATATATATAGTCAATCACAACATCTCTTTCGAGTAAAGATTCTCCTAGCCCCTCGGTGGTCAAATTGGACAAGGCGCCGCAGTACAGATGCGGAGGTCCCGGTTCGAATCCGGGCCGGGGGAATTTTTACTCGAAAGATTTTTAATAAAAAACTGTTAATCAGTTTTTTTCGGCCTTTCTGTGGTCTGAATGCACTCGAATTGAGTGCCGTTCCTCAGTTAGAGGCATAACGAATGAAAATTGGTTCGCATAGTCCGATATCATCACCATCATAATGTAAAGAGACGAACGATAGAGTCACACAAACAAATGAAAAAGTCTTTATTATCTCAGTTCGAGCGGTCATATTAAAAAAAAAAAAAAATGATTCAATTTTTATTTATGATCCTTCGGGGTCGAAACTCTGTAAGTTGTCTCATATCACTGAACAATTACTGCACATAAAGTTGCATACATTTGCGGAAAAAATCACGAAAATTGAGAAAAAAAGAAATTAATGTGAACCTCGCCCCTTTGAAAGTCCTCATGAGAAAAAATTCCTATCACTATTTCGCAAAAAAATCATGTGCGCCTTTATGCAAGTATCAGAATCGTAAAAAAAAAATGTTTAACGTCACCTGGTGAGTGGTGAAAAGTTCGTAAAGAAGTTTGTAAAAAATGATAATGAAGCTGATTCTTTCCACTTTCGAATGCAACCTCAATTATTTCTCTACGCCGTTTTCGGCTGAGATATCTAACTTTTTGTCCCGATCGAAAATGTGAAAAGTGTACCCGAACTTAATATATTAACGGTACTATATACCTCTTCAAGATTCTGTCCGATCTTTACGATTTTGATACGATTATATTTTCCGATTTTGTTGATGTTCTATAGCTTTGTATGTTATAAAAATAAAATTCTATTGTTGATACGTGAATATCGAAGAGAAATGTTGTTTCCAATATTCATGATCATTAATTAGTGATTTACAAAAATTATAAAAGATTCCTGTCCCAGAAGTCTGTCTATAATAGGGAAGTTTCATGATTTTTTTCATTCTATTATCCGAAAGTTTGATGGCTGGGATTGATGAAAAACATATTCCACCTAATTGTTTGTTGTTGATTTTCATGTAAATCAAGTTTTTTCAATACAGCGTTTGAATCTCGCGGTGGCGTGTAACGTCACACAGCACCGTTCTACCGTCTGGCGGCGCTACGGACAACCATGATCAACAGAATATCATAGCGGCCGAGGTACTGTGTGACGTCACGTGGCATTTGAAAATTGATAATTTTCATATGCTGTTTACAGTCACCTGGATTTGATTCTATAATCCATGAGCTTTTGTTGAGCCACATTCTGAAATGAGGTTTTGTTGCGCTGACCCATAGACTTCATATATTGTTATGCACCATTATGGCAAAAAGTCAAACTTGAGAATTGACCTGGTATACAGGTCCAAGTTCTCACTTGATTGAGACTTTCTCACAATGAGATACGTTGGAAATTAAATTTCAATGTAACACTTACCTGATTGGCTGCTTGCCGCTCCAATTCTCTTCTTCGGCGCCTCTCGATAAATCAACAAAATGCAAACAAAATATGGCAACGAAACAACTAAAAAAAAATCAATTACGTAAACTCAACAACAAATCGATGGATTATAAACAATAGATATTTTCCAATTTTATTGATACGTGAGCACTGGTCGATAATGGTTGAAATCCAAAGGCAGCGCGGTGTTTTACAACATGGACAAAACATTGAATATTTTTACGTCTGTCAGCTAACGATGCCGTAGCGTAGATGAAACTTAACTACATTTAATTGAACTGCCCGCGGTTTCTTTTACCTCCAGAAATTGCAAATGGCGCTGCCCAATAGGGATCGCTCAACGGCGCCAGTCCACTATCCAATTAGGTATTCGCAAAATTAGCGGCGGTGGGGGAACGAATCCAGATATTCGTACAAAATTTTCAAGTCGCTCATTCTATATCCTGTGATTCTATCATTGAGTAGTTCAGAAGAAGAATTCGCAAAGTTCAAAAACAAAAAAAAAACAAAAAAATCAAGATGAGTAAGAGGTAAGCGATACGATTTTTGTTCGATTCACTTTTAACATTATTCAAATTGAACCCTATTTTTGTGTAGCAATCGTAAATTCGAAAGTTATAAGGTGATAAATAAATGATAAAAATTGTCCGTTCGGGCGGAATGACCACGCGGTTTCCGAGTTCTCGTATCACCGATTTTTGCGACAAATTTTTCGAATTTTCTCGAGAGTTTTCTACGAATAATCAATTTTCACGCATCAAAGTCTGATCGACGAAAAATAAAAATTTCATTCGTTTCCAATAAACGTGGTCTGCATGTTCTGGAAGACTTTTAGATCGTTACATT
Source organism: Euura lappo (assembly GCA_018257835.1). NCBI lineage: Eukaryota > Metazoa > Arthropoda > Insecta > Hymenoptera > Tenthredinidae > Euura > Euura lappo. Next base: position 5,914 of record JAEUYN010000725.1, read on the forward strand.
GTAGCGTGTTGTACCCACACGGAAAGAAAAAAAAAACATTTTGTAGACAAGTAAACTAGTTTACTCGAATCATACGTCCGTATCGCGTGATCATGTTTCGATATAATTATTACAGATCGTTGTCGGGCATTGAGCATTGCGTGGAATATTATTTAGGCTCGAACAAAGACGAAAGATCCAACGGTGGATATTATCGTCACGTACACGAGGCGGTCATATTATTATATTCTTATTGCCACGAACACGTTAACGCGGGGCTCCTAGCCCTGTGTTATTGTTTGAACCTCGGGTCAGTGTCACCTTGCTCGATGTGCGGTACAGCGCGCTACGATAATGCTGTACGGGAGACTCGCCGCCGGCCACGTGCTCCGCGTGCGCAACCGCACAGCCGGCGCCTGGTGGGGAGGTGATTCTCATACGCGGTATTATCGGAGCGCTCTGTACCGCGTACACCGGGTTTCCGAAGATGTTTACTTTTGAAAGTCGAACGGATTTATATTGTAGCGAGCGTGTAAACGTGTATCTATTGTATCTATTGTACGACCTGTTCGGCGGATAATCGAAATTGAAATGATGAAACGACCGATGCTCAAGCGATTTTAGGATTGTAACTTGTAGGAAAATTATATTAAATGAGGATTTTTTGCGGTCATGATGCTCTATGGTACGTCTAGCAGATTTACGTACGGGAGGGCAAGAGGAAGATGAAGGCATCTTGCCCCGCTGCATACGGCAAATTCTCGTTGCCCTTCGGGAGGGCCCGCGGTAAGTACATGTTGTCATATGTTCGGTAACGTCTTAGCCATTGGGAGTTCAATGTATGAATTATGTAATAAATGAGCAATTGCATATTTCCAGAGCGAACGTACCGGCTACGCAGAGACGGGTGAGTAAATTTCAAATTCAAATTCAAATTCAAATAAAGAAACCTCCTGCCTTCACGTCGTTTCTCCCCCAGTAGTATTATAGGTCTCGTCGGCAGAGAGTTGTCAGTTTTTACTTTCATTTTTTCAAATACTAAGTTTCAGTTTTTGAATCAAAGTTCCAGTTGAATTGATTCAGCTTTTTGTTCGAAGATCAACGATTTCACAATTTGAATTTATTTCATTTGCCTTTTTTCTTTTTGACCGGATCCGGATATTGTACTTGGTAATTTATCCTTCGTCTTACTTTTGCAATTAAAGTGCTCAGAATCTCTGTACTGATTGAACTGATTAATTATTACATATTATTAAAATATATGATATTTTTCGACTGTTTCAGACATAGAGAGCTGATTCCCCCAGGCGGTGTCGGGGTGTATAACCGAATGATGCGGGAAGGGTGGATCCCAGCGAACCTCAATTTGAATGCTGTGCAGGTGGTGCGGGACCTGCACAGTTTACGTAAAGTCAACCCCACGAATCACAATGATGTGTCGAGCCGGTCGACCGGCATCGTTTTCTTGCGCATAACAAAGGGAGAGGAGTAAGTTGAGAATTTGTCCAATATTTGTAATAAGTTTTGATATTTCTGAAATATGTTAATCATTGCTTCTCCTATCATAGACGCCAAAAACGTGCTGAACTTGGACCTGAGGGGGTTCATGTTGCAGTCGACGACGAGGCCGAGTACACTGGTCGGGATGGTGCTCCACCAGTTGTATAAGGGAGAAAAGGCCACGATCAACACTGTCATCTGTGCGACGTGTAATGTACCAGAAGACGAGGGCCACCTGCCGAGTGAATTAAAAGTAAGTCAATAAAAAAGAAATTTCATTGATTCGCGGAACTTTATCAGGTATGGATGGTATTGCATCCATGCCTTCTGCCGTCTGTCCGTCGGCCATGTTTTGACACAGAATAAAAATATCAATCATTAACTTAAAAAATTACCTTTTTCTGTTCAGATTTCTGTTTTTTTTTTCCAGACAATGGTGATACCGCCAGAAGAATCGCAAACCGACGAGGGGATGGTAAGCAGTTTCCCCCGCCCCAGCATATTCAGTAGATTAAAGTTCGACGTTTGCTCAAAAAGGTGTTTTTTTTTTTTGTAGATCGTTGAGCCCGTACAGCATCGGGACTGCGTCAGCCGCCAGGATCTGGCTCAAGCCCTGGCCGAAGAAAGGGCTGCCCAGAATGAGGTATGGGAGGGGCGCCTGGCGGAAGCCCTGGCTGCCCAGAATGAGGTATGTAAGAGGCGCCTGGCGGAAGCCCTGGCTGGGCAGGGTCAACAAGTCCCAGTCCAAGTCGACAATTTGTTGTTCCAGGCGGAGCTTAATCAGCTGAAAATCGCTCTTGGTGAGTATAAGATACCGGTTTTCAATATTTGCTCCGTGGTTCTTCTCTGCACAGATGAATTCCTCATTGAGTATTCCGCACGAACGGTTCCGAACAATTTGTGTTCTTGTGAATTACAAAGCTCGGACGTCGTTGAGAATCAATTTGTAACATTTTCAAGCTTGTTCCGCTCAATGTCACTTTCCCCTTCTCGTACTTGTCGACCGTCACCCTTAAAACACCAAAAGTGCATGATATTCGAAGCCCAAGTACACCATAGGTGCGGAGCTTGTCACGACGTTTTCTCACCAAACCGCAGATTCGATCAATTCCAAATAAGGTGAACAAGTCGAAACTGCGCATCGCGGCTTGCGAATTTTTACCAAAGACTAAAATGCATAAACCGGAGGTCCGATATTCACATTCTTCTTGTCAGTCTCCAAATGACAGCCTGAAAAAAATCGTTACCTGTAGTACATTCACGGTGTGGAATCCATACGTGTAGAAAAGTGGAGCTGCTGATGTGAGGCCTACTTGACGAGAAATAATAATATTGATTCATCGACATGCTTTGTTTTCACAGATTTGAATGGAATCCCTTACCCTTGTAAGTGGCCCGGTTGTCGGGATGAGGCGCGGCAGCTTCCGCGACCTCTTCTCCCACATCCTCCACGTACACCTCGACGAGCTGGGAAGCCCCTGGCATTATAGCCTAGTGACATCGAAAATATACTACGAAAATCTCAACCTTCATCGCCGTTTCGAGGACTGTTCAAATCGAGGCAACCAAATGTCTGCCGAGGTTCTCACTCTTGTCTTGAAAAGCCTTGCCATCCTTGTTTCGGTGGGTGTTGCAGGAAAAAAATAATAAAAAACCGATTATTTTTGTTTTATTTCAATTCTTATGGCTTCATTTCCCATTATCTAGTCACTATTAGATTAGAATCCGATTAGAATTGGATATTACTATTAGATTAGAATCGTATCATTTTCGTATTTTGTTGAATAAAAGAAAAAACATGAAACTCGTTTAATCATGAATTATATTTTAGTCTTAGTCACAGTGGGTAATATAGATCCCGAGGGAGCTTCTCTACAAAAGATAATAATCAGAGTCGGTAAAGAAAACCAGTTTACCCAACGCACGTGGCACGTGTGTCTCATTGAAGATTACGGACACTCGCCCGTTGATAGGCAACCTTACCTACACAGAAGCAGGGCGGGTTGCGGTCACTTGGGTACAAGGTGATCCTGCAATTATCTGATTGCATTTATCAAGGTGTTATATTACTTGCCATTTCGATTACTCGAGAATTTTATGCTTCCTTTATGTTAATTGAAACATCGGTCAATTGATTGATCGGCGTTTTAGGTCTCAGTTTACTCGAAATATCGATTAATCTACTCTGACTGATTACTTTGTTCATTCGTTTTGTTCAATAAAATCATTGAAATGCATACTGCTCATGCTAGTATCATCATAAACGTACTATACGATAAATGTGAATCATAAACACAGGGGATCAGGTTCAAGGGTTTAAAACAAGAATGTGTAAGCGGTTTTATTGTATCGGTACGATCGTTTAATTCAAAGCTCGGTACACAAAAGGTGCAGGTTTCAGGGTCGATTAAACAATGATAATCACTGTCGTGCTGTATACCTATGAAGCGGACGTAGCGTACATACGTGTGATACTTTACAAGAGAGGCGAGGTTGGGAAAATAAACATTGCACAATCCGTGCAGCTATAATACGCGTTGCATATAGGAAGAGGGAAATTACGTTATCCTCTCTGCAGGCTATAATAGCGCGGGCTGATAATACGACGATGTAATACCCATGCAGCCAGCAGGGGTTTACGTTTTCCTTTTTCTATCTTTCTTTATACCTCCTCTCTATCTCTCCCCTGTCTTTTTTCCTATGCCTATATTTAGACGCGCGTATGCACTTGGCGCATTTCAAACCTCTCTCGGTAACCGACTACCTCCGAGTACTCGTGCACCTTGTGTGAATGACCGAAAGCGTGGTGACTCCGCGGTCCGGAGACTCCTCACCCCGCACCGATACCGTCTGTATGTATGTATGGTACGCATGGTGCATCGGCACGGTCTCTTGCCTCTTCGCCACCGAGAAAAACCACCTCAGAACGCTTCTACGGTAGAAAATTCACCGAGGTAAGTATAGAGCTGGTCAGAAGTGGGGTCGGAACGGGATACGAGACACGAGACACGAGACTCGAGACACTCCGACACACCCTACGAGTCGGACAAGGACGCGACGTCCGACGGGGCGGACCCCCAAACTCAGGACCGTATCATAAAAGGCGCTTATCACACTCGCAATATCGATATGTAAATAAACAATCTCAACAAAACATCATTTTCTTTCCTTGCGTTTTACTTTATTTATCTGGAGGAAGGTAGGAAGAAATAAAAGAAGACGACACGTGTATGTACATATAGGATTTATTCTTTAATCATCGTAACGTCGTTGAATGTTCAAAACTGCGCCTGGCAACGTCGATCTCCGGCCCTGTCCGATCAAGGAAGACACGAGACGGTCGCGACGAGGTAGTCGCGGGGCTGAAAGCGGTTCGAAGACCGAGTGCGGCGGGGGGAGGGGGGGAGGCAGCCGCGCAGCGCAGGTCTTTATAGAAAATAGGAGCCAACAGAAGTCAGTGTGGGTTCGAGGACCGAAGGAGCTCGGTTCCACTCAGTTCGTGAGTGCGTGGCTGTGCGTGTCTGTTATGTGTCTTGCTCTAACGAGCGCGGAGCGTGGACAGCGACTTCGGTCTTCCGGGTGAACCGAAGGTCGCATCTTTATCGACGGCCATTTTTAGTCGTCGTTGTAGAACAACATAAACACGTCGAAAGAATCGAAGATGGAGCGCGGACGAGGCTCTGTGCAATCGATGATCCTCAGCCTCGTATCCGGTTTATAAATACGAAATCGCGGCTATGTCAGCGACGGGTCAGCGCAACAACAAACGATCGAGCGGCTCGACCTCGTGGACGAGCAGCGGCGATATGAAACTCCGTCAAAATTCTGACGGCGGTTCGAACTCGGCCCTGGGACTATTCGCGTCGGTCTCGTCGCCGGCGGGGCTCACGGCGAACAGCAGCTCCTCCGTGGCTACGGACAATTCCAACGAGGATAACAGCCAGCCGAATATCAGCACCGCGCGGCCGAGGAACAGGTCTCGCGACACACCGAGCAGCAACGACTTGTCAACGGCCCCCGTCCCCCCGTCCCACTCGATATCGACCCTCGACGGCACACCCTCGAGAAATGCCGCGGCAGCGATTTCGCACGGTGGCATAATCGCCAGAGCCTCCTCCGGGTCGATTACGCCTCGGAATAACGCAGCGACGGCGAGGAAAAGCAGCCCCCGGAGCACGGGAAGCCCCGGCAGTCCGGGAAGCCCACCTACCAATAACGGACCGTCGACTTCGTCGTGGAACAATTCCAACGATGAATCCGAGTACGTCGTCGATCCGGTACACGGGAACACTTACTACAAAGGACAGTTTCTCGGAAAGGTAAACACGAGCGACTTAGGGGGAAATAAAAGAACGCGTAATCGTATCTGCTACATGACGCGCTGTAGGCGGTAGTCAGCTGCAGAAATAACTCTCTCATACACGCTAGTCACTAAGTCACGCGGTAAGAGTAGCCGCGATCAGTCATGCCTATGAGGTCTTTCTTGCGCTGTGCTGTACAGTAGTCAACCACCTGCGAGGAGACTAGCGCGACTCACTGTATGAATCAGGTATCCGCCAGGATCTTTGTTGCCGTTTGCTACCTGCAGTCCTTTTTCAGACCATAAAGAACCTCTGCACGGTCTTCGTTCCTTTTCCTTCCTTTCTTCGCGGTCAAAAAGAAAGTTGTGGACGTTTCAGAGATTCGTCTTAAGCGCATGCTATGGTCAATCTTTACCGACCGAGTAGCCGTGTCGCACTTGTTTCCACTGATATCGAAGATTTTGTTGTTATTGTTGCGTGAAACAAAGATATTTTGGGATGTAACTTCGGTATCGTCTCATTTTTCGCTCTTGTCAGGCGTAGGCTTCGATATCAGTGGAAATAAGTGCGGCGCGGTTACTCGGTCGGTAAAGATGGGCTGTAGCATGCTCTTAAGAATCGTAAAATCCACGTTGGGCCAGATGAAACGGTCAAGGTTGTGGCTCAGACGTTAGCTTGCGAGTGTAGGAAATACGATATCGAAGATACCCAACGGAATCGACGATGATAATTATTAACGCTCGGTATCACCTTCCGGCAGATACGAAACCCGATCTATTCCAGGTAGTAGTTGCGTGTAGCGAGACAAAGGGATTTACTGCCTTCGATGATACCTCGGAGGCATCGCGTTACCAATCAACGCGGGAGACCGGAACCCTATAAAATTTACGGATTTACCGAGAGGCTTCTTGCGGTCAGAATGCCACCGGATGTCAGAGATTCTCAGAGTTTCTCATAGAAATTCGCACGTTTGCGTCATTAAAAAAACAAAAGTACACTCGGCAATAATCAAACTATACGTACGACAGTATATTTTGTGTTTAGCCTCGAGATATTCACTCGGATCAGACGCATGTCCGTCGACGTTGTTACGTCACGTTGCTTAAATTAGACCCGATGCGTTTGTGAACCGAGAAACCGCACGTCTAGCTGTCTAGGAAATATCGTTGATGATGTGTTGAGCGAGACGAAAACAAAACACTTCGGGAATACTGAATTTCTCTTTGAGAATTATCATTTTTTTCTTTTTTTTCATTAAACATACTGAATCTAGATTATATCGCTGATATTGATAGTAGACGTCGAGAACGATTCTACACTTATTCTTGGCCACCGCGCCTTACAGCACTGTAAATATAAATATAAATTAGGTATAGAAGAGAACACACGATGGACATACACGGTGGCACGGACAAAGATCGGACCATTTTGAAACGGGAATATAATCAAGTAGGGCGAAATTGAAGCTTCATTCTTCCTCTTCTTCTTTTTCTTCTTGTGTCCAGAGGAAAAAGGAAGTTTCCATGTTTAAAAGAGAATCGTAGAATTAAATGTATAGAGAGAGTGACGAGGAAGATGAAATAAAACAAGATAAGAGAAGAAGAGAGGATATTTTTGACGGTTTTTGGCAAAACGCCACCATTTTTTCACGTATACCGTATGCTACGTATGTATACGTATGTCTGCACCCATATAGAATGGTAGACTTTACACGGATATGTAAATCAAATACGTAATACGAAAACATGGGATTATAATACGATTTAAATAAATGAAATGAAGTCGATTTCATCTTTGCAACTATTATTATTGTTGTTGTGTCTACAGTAGAATTTTACTACTACATATTTTGAATCGCTAATTTTTACAGGGTGGATTCGGAAGAGTTTATCTTCTCACCGAGGCTGCCAGCGGGAGTCAATATGCCTGTAAAATCATACCTAAGAATCGCATGCAGAAGATACATTTGCAAAAGGTTCGGAATCACATCGACGCGTCGATCGATTAATCTATGAATCGAGGAAAGAAATTATCCGGTTTATTTTCTATCGCAGATCGCACGAGAGATAATGATTCATAAAAAATTGACGCACGTCAACGTAGTGCAGATGTACCATTACTTCGAGGATAATTTGAACGCCTATATGCTCCTCGAGGCTTGTCCGAGGAAGGTAAAACAGGATTTTCTATCAACTGAAATTTACGGCCTTCGTGACACTGACACTCGCACACGTTTCACTTGACACATTATCAGTAACTACTAATTACCATATTAAAAGTTGAATTTCTACACGCACCTACATCGTATCGAGAACGTTTTCACTTCGCTTTCACTCTTTGCGCCTGGTACACCGAACAATATTTATATCGCAGAGCTTGATGCACGTCCTCAAGTATCGAGGGAGGGTCACGGAGCCGGAGGCACGATACTACATGAAGCAGATGGTCGACGGAGTCACTTACATCCACTCTCAGAAGGTCGTCCACAGGGACCTCAAACCCGGAAACATGTTCCTTTCCGAACACATGATCGTCAAAATCGGGGACTTTGGACTCGCCACCAGCCCCGACGGGCAGCGTCGACGAGTGTGAGTCCCCCCCCTTGCGTGGAACAAGAACTCGATCTGATCCGGTCGATTTGCATTTCAGAACGATATGCGGAACTCCGAATTACATCGCGCCGGAAGTTTTGTACAAACAGGCCTACAGCTACGAGGCGGACGTCTGGGCGCTCGGCTGCATTCTGTACGCTCTGCTCGTCGGACAGCCGCCGTTCGAATCTTCTCAGCTGAAGGAGACCTACGCCAGGATATGCAACAACCAGTACAAGGAGGTCGACGACACAATAGCCACGCAGAACGGGCAGGACCTGATACACTGGCTCCTCCAACCCACTCCAAAGCTCAGGCCTTCGCTGGACAGAGTTAAGGAGCACGCCTACCTCACCAAGGAATACGTTCCTCTATCTCTGCCGCATACTTGCTGCTACCAAATGCCTCCGCCACATGTGATAATACCGCCTAACGTTGCTCAGATATCGAATTTTGATACAGGACTCGCGCACTCGGCCTCTGTAATGACGATACAAAAGTCTTCCACGATCAAAGAGGCCAAGGTCAACTGGCTAGTGAAGAGACTCCCAAAGCTTCCTAGATTCAAGCAGAGACTGAGCACCATACTGTGTCCGAGCCAGAAATTGAGGGGCGACGTGATAATGCAGAGCACTCAGATGCACAGGGCCATGGAGGCCTGCGTGACCGATATCGTGTGCGCTTGCGCGGCCAAAAATCCACCCAACGTCGAAGACGTGATGCCGCTTTTCGTCACCAAGTGGATAGATTACTCAAATAAATACGGACTCGGGTTTCAACTCTCGGATAAATCGGTCGGCGTTTTGTTCAACGACAGTACAAAGATGAGCTACACTCACGACAGAAGGTAGAAGAAGGAAAAGGTGGAACCCCGGAGAATTATCTTCTGATCGCTCTCTTTATTTTCAGAAGAGTCGAGTACATGACTACCGACGACGAAATAACACGTTACAACAGGGAAAAGGACGTGTCTGTTCCGTTGCAAAAGAAACTCGCGCTTCTTAGATACTTCACAAGATACATGGACGACTATCTGACGGAAGGTTCGCGCCGCACATTCTTTCTCTCGCTCCTGAATTTTCTTTCGATTTAATGAATTTCTCTCTTTCAAGGCGGAGAAGTGCGAGAGGCGAGAGACTCGAGGCAGACGAGGGCGGCCTGCGTTCCCAGAATGAAGCGATGGCTGCGTACGGACAAGGCGATAGTTATGGAACTCACTATACCACTGCTTCAAGTAAACTTCTTCAGGGATCACACGAAGATGGTCGTGTCACAGGAATCCCAGGGGAAGGGGTACCTGGTTACATACATAGACGCTAGCAGGCAGGCTACTTCCTACTGGCTGAAAGACATCTGCGAATTTGGATGCACCGCGGATTTGTACGAACGACTTCACTACGTGTGTAAAGTTTCGAGAGAATTTGCCGAAATGGATCAAAGCGTGACAACTTAGTATCGATTAATAGTTGATTGAAGAGTAGATGAGACAATTTTTTCTTCAGTGTCTACCGAGAGCCTAATTAAAGAAAAAATGAGATATCGAATCTATTTTTGAATACGATAAAACACGAACCGAGTGGAAAGAAAAAAAATAATAATTAAAAGCGATAAGATCAAAAATAGGCGACTAGATGATTCAATTTTCATTTCCATCGTCAATTCATCCTTTTTTTTTTTAAATCCTTGTAGAGAAGAGAGTAATAATAACAAATAACGGAATGAAACAAAACAAATAATAGAACGATTAGATGAATAATATTGATTGAATACATATTAATTATAATAATCTAACGAGATATAAATAATTAATTATACCGCATTGATGTAATGTGGACAATAATTAAACCGACACACATACTTTGAATGAGAATAAATTTAATACAATGATATTATACGCTATATTAACATTTAGGTAGAATATATTTTTTTTTCTTTTTTTTTCCTTTTGGTATTGAATGAGATTGTGTGTGTATGCGATGTCACTGCCATCACGTCGCGGTAGCGGCTAACTCAATCGCTGCTGCTTTCCAGGCTGTTACTTACATTTATTATTGATTATTAATTAATTGATTAATTATTATTATTGATTATTTAGATATTTTTTATTATACACACCAAGGATTATAATTGCTCGTTAACTATATATTATTATTATTAATTATTATCAAATATTGTGAAATTATTTTTTGACACACTGTGTGCAGCAGTAAAGAAAAAGAATCAGGCTGAGATATTTGTTATGAAAAAAATTATATCATTTATATATTATAAACAGTGTATAATTGTATTAGGTAGATATATGTATCAATTTAAAGATTTGAGAATGGGAAACGAAAAAAAAAAAAGAAATCACCGCAGGCCATATTATTTGTTTGGCTATAATATTATACGTATTATGCAGGGTATACATATTATGATTATTGTATACAAAATTTATTATTATTATTTATAAAAAGAGAGAGAAGAAAGAAAGAAGAAAAAAAACAATTTATTATACCTGTTGATAATTATTCTACATTTCATTATTAATATTATTAATATTATTATTATTATACTGTAAAATCGCAGCTCATTGATTAACAGCTACGTATTTAATACATTATGATACATTATCGATGCTTTCATCATAAATATTGTTAATAATCATTAAAAAAAAGCCCAACGATAAATATAAATATATAAAATAAATGATGATAAACAATTACGGTTATAAATTAACTGACTTATAGCAATAAAATTGATTAATGAAAACCAGATAGTCAAGTTTTTTTTAAATTCTTATCATTACGTACTTTATGATACTTTTTTCCCTTTTTTTTTAGTTTTCTTTTCTCTTTCTATACTTATCTATCTACCTCTATCTCTATCGATTCCGCAAAACAATTTTTATGATATTGTTTGTCATACTTATATATAATAATGGTAATTAGAAGACGATTATTATATTAATCACGCATGGAAAGCTGAAAGGGATTATTAGTATTGAACAGAAAAAGATATCTCAAACTTGATAGACAATAATCGGTGTTTTATTTAATATTCTACTTGTCATATAATGATTGATTAATATCTTTTTTTCTTTCCATCTTTCGTTTCACACCTACTTGGATACGTTTATCAATTATTATCTATTAGTTTGAATTGAACATTGATAATTGCTAAAGAAAATCGTTAAAAAAAATGAACTATAAAATAAAAAGCGATGGAGATAACTGAATAAGGTCACTAATTGAACTAATTATATAATGTATGTAGATAGTATTTCTTATCGTATACACGCGCCAACCTAGGTACATACGTGATATAATTCTGATTCTGATATATGCAGTAATTTATGTGATAATTTGATACCAGTGATAGTAAATATGTTCAATTTAATTAGTAGCTTGATAGTTTTGCAAAATCATTTTTAATTAACGTTACATCCATACAATTGTAGATCAAATCATTTTTTTTTTCTTTTTCGGATTTGTACAATTACCTAAAACGAAGAAATTACTTAATTAAAAAAAAAAAAAAAAAACACTACTTCTGAGGTAATACTAGTTTCGATTACAATTTTCAATTATAATTACACATATTCAGCATACAGATAAGAAAGTTACAGTTTTAAAATTCATACTCTGATACAAAAATGAATAATTTAACGACAGCGCTACCGGCGAACAAATCAGCGTTGTATATTTCCATGCTAAGATTAAGTTCTATGTCTTGCGGTCCATGGAGGCTCTTGGTCAGCACTATAACTGCTTGAGATACCGCAGGTCTTCTCAGTGCGAAGCAGCTCTCGGTCGCTCTTTCGACGCCGGGCGGTGCTTTGACGCCGATCAACTCCATCCTGAACCTGACCAAGGAGCCGAACTGCCCGGTTCCTCTCATCGTGAACAACTCCAACTGTCCTGACTGCGGTATCGGCAGCATGCTGACGAAGGTCATGAAGTTGAACGAGTAGTGCGAAGGAGACTGGAAACAGGCCAGATCTCCAGTCTGGCAATACCTCAGGTTTCGTAGACAGCGACTGTGGAAAGAAGCAGAAATTATGAGTCTTTTATATATACACGTATGCAACAAGGACGAACAATTCCAATCCACCCACTTCTTTCTCTCGGTGTCCCTGTGGTAACCGGCGGGACAGTCTATCCTGTTACATCTGAAGTGTCCGCGCGTGTTCTGGCACATCTCGTCGGGGTCTCTGCAGGCCTGTCCCGACTCGCATTCGTCGATATCTGGAATATCGTGAGGATTTAAACAAAGTTGGCTCGACCGATCGATCGATTGGACTGACCTTGACAAGTTCTCCCATCCGATCCGAGTCTGTATCCGCTCGGACACTGGCAGGAGTAGCTGCCCGGAGTGTTCTGGCAAATGCCGATGCACAGATTGTTCTCCTTGAACTCGATGCACTCGTCTATGTCCGTGCAAGATCTGTTGTCCAGGTTCAGCCTGAACCCCGGGTTACAGGCGCACCTGTACGACCCCCAGGCATTGATGCACTTGTGCTGACACACGCCGGGCGACTGCTGGCACTCGTCGACGTCCCTGCAGGACACCTCGCTGATGCTCTCGAAGCCCGGTTCGCAGACACAGCGATAAGACCCCACGGTGTTTTCGCATCGACTGTTCACGCTGCAGACCGTGTTCCTGAAGATACTGCACTCGTCTATGTCCACGCAGTCGCGATCGGGACCGTCTATGAAACCGGTCGGACAATTGCAGATGTACCCGCCCTGACGGTTCTCGCAAGTCTGTCTCGGACCGCACTCGTGGAGTCTATCGACACACTCGTCGATGTCGACGCACCGTTGTTCGGTCGGGTCCAGTTTGTATCCCGGCGCGCAGAGCACCTGGGGCATGCACGCGAAGGAGCCGACCGTGTTGACGCACCGCTGACCCGAGCCGCAAGTTTGGCCTCTCGCGCACTCGTCCTCGTCCAGGCACTGGTTACCGAAGGCTCTGAATCCCGCAGGACACGTGATCTGGAGGTTCGGTGACGCCAACGGAGGCCGGAGGACGACCGGTTGCCTGGTCGTGGTCGATGGGACGGCATAGAACCTCGGCCTCGGCGATGCCGTGGTGATCGTGTACCTCGAGTTTCTCTCGCATCTGTAGGACCCCGCGGTGTTTCTGCAGTGGTAGCCGTTGGTGCAGTCGTGGGTTCCGAGGACGCACTCGTCATCGTCCTCGCAGATCTCGGAAGCGGCGTTGAGGGTGTAGCCGGTACCGCAGTTTAGGAATCTGACGCAGGTGTAGCTGCCCATGGTGTTGTCGCATCGCTGGGTCGGGAGACAGTCGTGACTCTGCACCTGACACTCGTTTACGTCGACGCAGGCCCTGGTCACGTTGTCGAGGACGAAACCCCGCTTGCATGTGCAGACGAAGCTCCCGGGCGTGTTCGAGCACTCCTCGTTGCTCGTGCAGGCGTCCTCGATCTCGACGCACTCGTTTATGTCCTCGCAACCGAAACGCGTGTAACGAGCCCCCGGTTGGCACGTGCTGGATCCCGTTTTCGACACCGGAATCGGAGACCTGGCGCACTCGAAACTACCTGGCTGATTGAAGCACTGCTGGCGACCGCAGTTGTGGGTACCCTCCGCGCACTCGTCGATGTCTGAGAACATTTTTTGGTGATATCATTCGATAACGTGGGGAGCGAGGGGTGAATCACAAAGGAAATGTGGTGTAGGTACATGTAAATTTTTTCTAGTGATTCAACCCTCGATAGGGGAAGAACGAAGAACGTTAACGTATTAACAACGACATGCACAAGAAGCGAAGACATGCAACGATATGATCGTAACCCTGGAACAAATGTCATCGGATGAGTTATGGTGTTGTCAGTGATGGTTTCGAGTCGATTTCATACCCATGCAGCGTCTCCACTGTGGTTGATATCTGTATCCTGACGGACATGCCGGTTGCTGTTGAGTAACGGTTCTCGTCGGTCTGTCGCATCTGTATCCCCCGAGGTAATTTACGCATCTCTCATTTCTGGTAGAGTCGCAATTGTGCTGGTTGGTACCGCACTCGTCAATGTCTTGACAGAGCCGGGTAGCCATGGAGAATTCGTAGCCTCTGTTGCAGGCCGGGTATCTCGTCACGCATTCGAAGCCTCCATCCCGGTTAGTGCAGTACTGGTAACGGTCCAGTAGGCAGTTGTGCACGTTCTCCGCGCACTCGTCGACGTCCACGCAGTCGCCTTCCGGCTCCGATCGCCGGTACCCGTTCCGGCAGGGCGGAACCGGGTCGCAGGCGAAGGACCCGTTCGTGTTCCTGCAGGTGTGCGTGTTCTGGGGGCAGTTGTGACGCCCCAGAAGACACTCGTCCACGTCCTGACAGTTCTTTATCTGCGGACTGTAGAGCCACCCCGAACCGCACAACGGCTTGCAGTCGTAGGTCCCGGGGAGGTTGACGCAACGCTCGTACTCCCGACACCCGGGTCCTGCCGCGCACTCGTCGACGTCGACGCACTGGCCCGAGACCTTGTCCCGCGCGTGGCCGGCGCGGCACGGCTGTGCTACGTCGCAGACGTAGGAACCGTTCGTGTTAACGCAGACGTGGGAACTCGCGGGACAGGAGTGAAGCCCGAGTTCGCACTCGTCTATGTCCTGGCACAGAGACTCGTCCGCCGGATGCGGCTGCAGGCCCATCGGACAGGCCGGAGCGCACTGGTGCCCGCCTACCGAGTTTACGCACCTCTCGCCGATGCTGCACTTGGTCAGACCTCGTCTGCACTCGTCCACGTCCTGACACTCGAAGGTTGTTATGTTCAGCTCGTAGCCAGCCTTGCAGTCGCAGCGATACGACGCCGGAAGGTTTACGCACTCGAGAAGCGGTCCGGTACAGTTGTGCCGATCAGACAGACACTCGTCGATATCTGGAACAGAAGAGCGACGATCATCCGACTGCAGGGATCAGGAGCATCGCGGCGACTCGCGACTCACCGTTGCACTGTCCCGTGTTTCGGTTGTACCGATAACCGGGTAGACAGGTCGGGTCGTCAGATTCTTCGGCGGAATCAGAGTTCTCGACAGTCGGAGTGTTGACCGTGGTGGACGCGGCCGGATCGCATCTGTAGCTCCCTACGAGGTTGACACACCTCTCGATATTCGGACTGCAGGAGTGAAGACCCTCCTGGCACTCGTCGACGTCCGTGCATTGGAGCGAGCCCGAATCTCCGGTGGGCTTCCAGCCCGCGGCGCAGGTCCGACCCTCAGGTATCTTCACCGTCGGCTCCGTCCTCTGCTTCGCGATGCATTCGAAGCTGCCGATCGTGTTGAGGCACGACTCGTGGGACGGGCAGAGGCGAGATCCCTCCTTGGCGCACTCGTCTATATCTGGAAAAAGAAAAGGAATTACGATCGCCCTTGAGCGAAGCTAGGAGATGACCTCTCGCACTTACCCACGCAGATACCGATGCTCGTGCTGTAGGTGTACCCGGGATCGCAAAAGACGTCGCACTCGTAGGCTCCCTCGGTGTTGCGACACTCCTCGGCGTCTTCGGCGCATCCGTGAATCCCCTCTGCGCATTCGTCAACGTCTGTGGAATTGATGGGCGATTGACGAATGTTAACGATCAGTAGTTTTTCCCGCTTCTCGCGTTACCTTTGCAGACACTGTCTTTCGTGTCGTACTTGAAACCGGCTGGACAAGACCTCGGACCGGTTCCAGTCAGTTTGTGGCAGGTGAAGCTTCCCTGCATGTTGAGACAGAAGTGGGTCTCCTTGTCGCACAGATCGGGCTGTTCGTCGCACTCGTCGATATCTGAACATCAATATCAATACCGTATCGCTCGATGTATCGCGAAGCGGTTGAGACCACAACGTGTCGACTTACCGACGCAAGTCGACGATTCGTTGTCCCAGTCGAAACCGGGCGGACACACCTGGTAGTCGGAATTTCTCTTCGAACCGGAAATGCATCTGTAAGATCCGATCGTGTTCTCGCACCGATCGGGGCACAGATTCTCCTCGCATTCGTCGATGTCTGACGATGAGCGAACGGGACGGTATAAAGCGGAGACAAATAAACACACGCAACGTGAAATAGTCGACAACGTAACATTAATAACAACGTTGTTAGTATACAAAAGCACAGCGGTAAAGGTCTGTTAGCGACTATACGAACCGTCGCAAACCTGGGTAGCGGCCTGGTACCGATACCCTTCGGGGCACCTGAATCCCCCGTCGTCCTGGTCACCCTGCGGCGTCGTCTCGTGGATTTTCGATCTGCAAGAATGCTCGTCGTCAGCCAGAGTTCGGAACGAGAGTATTTCGGACCGAGTTACCTATCCACCGAATCCTGTCTGCAAGTCTTTCCGTCTTCGAGCAACGAGAAACCCTCCCTACAATCGCATCTGTAAGAACCTGGCGTCGGTATGCAAATGTCCGTGCACAGTTGTCCCTTCATGAGTTCGCAGATGTCGTCAAGTTCCGGGGTCGGCATTTTCGCCGGGTTGGTGGATCCCGTCGAGCCGCTGGTGGCTTTAACTGGTTCCGTGGTGCTCGGCAGCGCCTCGTGGCAGCATTCGAGGAACGCGGGGTCCCACGGTCTTCCGAATGCGAATTTGTTGAACGCGCACCCCTGGCCCATCGACCCGGTCAGGATACCTGGCATTGGATCATACATGAACGTTCGCTTCGGGGATTCCCCGTGCCAGATCGCGGGACGTACCTAGCTTGCATCCCTCGCAGCAGTCTCTGTGGTACTCGCCGCCGGGCGCGTTATTGCCGACGCAGGCCAGACCGGATCTGGCGTCGCTCTTACCGAGTTCGCACTGTTTCTCGTGGTACGATCGAACGCAGCATATGTCAACGGCGGAGAGGCAAAGACCCTGCTCTACCGTGGCCACGCCGGCGACGGGACCGGTGAAGGTCTCGCACTTGAGCCCTGCCCCGGCCCAGTTAGAGCCGAGTCCGCAGCAGTGTTCGAATTGCGATTCCATCTGCATTCCTGCGGCCGTGATTATTCCTGGACATATTGCAACGGGGAAAACAAACATGATACGCGTCTGTTTGAGGACGGATCGCGCGATAACGATTTTCCGAGAATGGGAGGAACGCGCGTGGTTTCTTGAATTTAATCAAAGTCTTTCGAAGACTCGTGGAGCCGAGAGCCTGGGGGACAGATTATACGTATAAATCGTTCAAATATATATTTGATAAGCTTCTTTCGTAATCTCTGATCACACTCCGTAACTCGTGTACGCAATACTCGTGTCTACCAATGATGATTAGTTTAATTAGTGCCAGATTTTATTGACCTATCTACCGCAATTTTCCGGGGGAAATCCGGGGAATTTCGGGTTCTCCAGAATTTTTACAGTCTTTGATATAGACTTAATTTTTTTTTCTTCATATATTAGCCTCGTCTTCGATACCCCGATTTTCTAAATACATATGTACACAGATAATAATTAAAAACTCGTGAGATAGATTAGAAATACATCGTCTCAGAGTATCGTGATGAGAAAAAAGAGTACAAGGACACGTAAAGAGCACTTGTAGTTGGCACACAAGTAAACAAGATCGTTGTTACATAAAAGAAAAACTTATCTTTTGTATTTATACAGATCTATCTATATCTCATTATCTTAATTTGCTTAAATTGCGAAAAAGAAGCAGAAATCCCGACGTTTCAAACTCAAACTATGTCCTCTGGTTTCCGGGTACTGACCTAAGTACACAAAAAACGGACTGCCGGTCGAAAGTCTTTGACGAGATTAGAGATAACGAGGATATTTTGTCGACAGTGAAGAATTAGAAAATCTCACAAGTTTTTCATCCGCGTGGATGACATTGAGAGGAGCTGCGATATCAGTTCAAGTGCGATCGGTTCGCGAGGAGGAAAAAAAGTTTTGTTTGTCAACGGTATCGCGCCGTGATTAAACACGGGCGTATCACGAGTTTGCTCGTTCTTCGATTATGACCTCTCTAATAAACCACGTGATTTAATCATCTCGATCAGTAATTCAAACTATTCACTAAAAAATTACAAATTAAAAGAACGGTTTATCAATTATTAATTGCCTGATGATAGTTGAAGCCAGACGCAGCACGCGGCGATCTTGAAGAACGCCATCCTCTTCACCGTTGATTTTCCTCAAATTGAATTGTAGAAGAATTCGAGTTCACTTCACAGTTTCAATTTCGACTGCGGACCAGAGACTAGAAGCTTGTAGTAAAAATGCAAAAAAAAAAAGAAAAAAAAAGATCAGCCAGACGCACGGAAGGAACGACTCAAGTGCAGACCGAAGACACACACTCGGTTTTCTCGTTGCCGGCAGAGGTTTTAACACTGATCGCCTCGTCGCGCTCTGCAACCCCTCCAACTCTCAGTTAGGTATTGCCTCTGTGTCTGTATAGACTTACTGATATCTCGGAGATTGAGATACACTCTCGAGTCATTCTCCCCCTCTCGTGCCATGGCAGATGGCCTCTTCTTCTTCTTCTTCTTCTTACACTTCTTCGTCTTCTCGGTATCACCTCGGTTTATAGTACAGACACTCTTCTTCACTTCATTGTGAAGTCAATAAAATGATCTATCAATCAAAATAGTCATTCGAAAATCTTGACCGATGAAAATGTTCTGAAGAATCATTTTCTTTCACCATTGATTCCCCTTGTGGAAAAGAATAATTTTCAACAATAGCTTCAAAGACGTTGGGTCTGTTTTAGTGGCAGTTGGAGTGACGTTTCACGTCGTTGGTATTAAAATTTTTATTGAAACGATACTGCGGCGGAGCTGAGTGGATGGGATGGCCGTGACACCTATTAATGAAGACCTTTGTTGGCCACGGACTCAATTTCTTCATCTCTTCGTTCATTCGTATGTGAAAGAAGATTTTAAAAATAAATCAAGAAAATGATAATGCCCCTCCTCCCTCGCATCAGTAGCTTGAACCGAGCCTCTCCGAGACGTCAAGTGGCCACTGTGGGATTAGGTATTTTTTTTTTTTACTCAACTTTTCTACATCTCTCTACAGAGTGATGGTACTCGCTCGAGTTTAAAGCCGATCATTAATTCCCAAATTAATTAAATTGACGATATGTCTTCTTTTATTTTTTGTGTCTATTATGATTGAATAATGATTTGAAATTATAATCAATCATCGTTACTTGAATTGAAAGTAGAAATTTGAACAGAATTGTGAACGAATGGATACGAACAAAAAAAAAAAACAACGTATCTTTTATGAAGGAGGTAAAATCGTTGAATTATATTTATATATATATATGTGTATATTATAACTAATGGAAATTAAAAGCGTAATAATAATAATAAGAATAATTATAGATAAGACAGTTTTCATATTCCGTTCGTAATGATCGATTCTTTTTTTCTTTTTTCACTTCTTTTAATTATACAAATATCATCATCATCGTCGTCGTCATCCACACTATCATCAATTATTGTAATTCAATAATCATTCCTACGAGAGAATTTAAAAAGAGAGAGAAAAAAAAAAACGATAACGAAAGAGAAGAATAATCAACGTTCATTCGATGAAATGATTTTTTGTTCCTTCTTGTTCGTCTGGTTTTTTTTTCTCCTTTTATTCGATAATTCTTCGAAATATAATGTAATCAATATGTATAAATATTTCATTCAATTATTACACCATTATACTCGATTTTTTTGTTTGTTTGTTTGTTTGTTTGTTTGTAGAGAAAAATACGGAGTGTGATATAAATAGAAAACGAAACAATTGAGGAAATTAAAAAAAAAAGGGTAAGAAGAGGAAAAATTGTGGAAGATTATAAGACGAGGCACGTTGGAACTATAAATATTTCACGTTGTTGTCCCCTTTTCAATTTTCATAGTTATCATTTATTATTAAAAGTGTACGAAGAAAAAGGAATTTTCTCAATATCCACCTTATCATCGTTATAAACGTTAAAAAGAAAAAGAAAAATTCTTTGAAACCAACGTGCCTCATTTTTTAGAAGGTATAAAACCTAAAGAAGGTAGTTCTTTTTTCTTCTTCTTCTTCGCAGGCTTTTTTTCAGCCCATCGACCTGGCAACCGGGGGTGAAAAAATTGTTTTTCGCAACCGCTGCCTCCGTTGGGAAGAAGAGAATAAAAAAAATACCTGTCCAATGCCACGGGGTTACTTAAACTTTATTCTATTCTATTCTATATCGATATTTTTTATATTAGAGTTATTTTTAAAGGGGTTTAGGGTTGTTCTTTCTTACTTTCTTACTTTCTCAGTTAAACAGAGAGAGACAGAAAGGCATTGGACAGGTATTTTCGTGTTGCGATAAACGCAACGTTTCTGTTTTCTGTATTTTCAAATTTTATGGATTGATTTTTCTTCAAATCTCGCTCTTCTTCTCAACTTCTTTCACCGTTGTTTCATGTTCGCTGTCTCCTGTCTCTTCTTTACTCCGGTTCTTTCCCATCTACGAACACAGAAGCAATAAGACAATTAGAATCACATTTGTTAACGTTCAACTCCATGTCTCATCAATTCCATTCACCTTCTTGGTCCGCCTCGTCGTCGACCATCATATCTCCCTCCACACCTTCGCCTTCGCCTTCGGCGTCGGCGTCAGCTTCCTCTTCCTCATCCTCTTCGTCGGCGTCGTCCTCCACGACGACTATACTGTCATCCCCCTCCTCCCCGGCGTCTTCGCCCTCGTCTCCATCCTCGTCGTCCTCCTCGTCGCTGTCTACTTCTTCTCCGTCCCCTTCGATACCGTTTTCAATGTCGATGTCTGGCACCAGGTAATACTGAAATATCAAACGATTGGATTGATCGATCCATTCAATCCAAGTCGATATTCGTTACCTGCAGGGGATTCGGCCACATGTCGTCCTTGATGAGCTCGGCAATGTCGTCGGAGCTGGGATCCCCGTGGTCCGTGAACCAATCGAAGAAAGTCTTGTGTCCGACGAGTGGCCTCTTCCTTCCCTTGACGGCTCCCTTGTCCTTGGCTCGTTTGGTCAAATCGCCTCCTTCCTTCCAGCGTATCAGCGTGCTTTGCGACGCTGGATCTCCTGCAAAGAAGCAGGAGTCTCATCGCAGCAAAAGACAAGTAATTTTATGAGTTTAATATCGCGTTCGAAAAATTGAGCTCACCTGAAGAACCGAGATGGAATTCCTTGGTCAATACGTCGTTTTCAAAGTACGGATTATCGTCAAAGTGAAAATTGATTCTGTAGCCGGATTTTATGTCCTCAAACTCTTCGACTTCCAATTTATTTAGATACCGCAACGCGTCTTCCTCCTCTTCCTCGAGTATCGGCGCTATTTGGGGGTGATTGACGAACTGAACGCACGAAGGGGTCAAGGATAATACAATCTTACGCGATTCAAATACGTCTCCGTTTTGGCGGGAAAATTTTTTACCACGGATCGAAGACAAATGAACGCGGTACGAGTGCAAAACATGGGGATGACATTCGGGAAGTGCGAGAGATGGAAAGACGAGCATCGGGGATCGCGAAAAGGTAGAAATAAGAGAGAGAAGAGAGAAAAAAAGATGGCGTCGTGCCGGTGCGGCGCGACGCCGGTTCAGCGGGTTAAATGTCAACACAGAAGGGACGTCGTGGTTCGTAGAACGGATCGGAGGGTGTTAGGCTTGTCTTAACAACGATTATAAGGATACAGCTGTCACCCAGAAGTTCGGTATCCTCTTTATGATCTCGTTTCGTTTTTGGAAATACGGTTTCCGCAGCTTGTTGTACTTCTTTTCTACCTCGAGTATCTCGTCGCTCGCTTTCTCGTTGAGTCCATCGATTTGGTTCTGGCATCCGTCAATCTCTTCGAGCGCCTTTTGCGTCTCGAGATCGTAGTCGCGACCGTCACCGTCGCCACCCGGCTCCTCGAGCTTCTTAACTTTCTTGTTAGGCGAGGACATGGCAGCCTCGATTATCGCGTTCGGAGGTTGAAGAAAACCCGACTGTAAACAGTATTCGGGTTGTGTATCGTCGAGGAGCCGATCGACGCTGTCTATTTATAGGTGAATGTGTCGTGTTCCGTTCTTTTTCGAACCACTTGACCAAAAATCGCGATTTTTCTTATTATTAATTATTGTTTGGATCGTGTTATTTGATTATCTCGCCTCTCCTCTCTGACCGTATCTCAACAATGACTGTGTTTTACCACGATCCCGATACTATTTCTTAATTATTGTTAACAACGGTTGTTTTATGTTATATGTTGTATTGTATTATTTACTTATTTGCCACTTGAAACACACCACGACAGAACAAACGCAACAAACGCCGCCGCTGGTATATTCACACACCGTTGCCGCCGCCGTCGCCCGAATTACCACGTTCTCCACAATAGTAGACGCGCGCGCCCAACGCTTCGACCAACGTCCATGTTAACACTACCGATGCGCCATCTGCGTCGAATCTCAATCGGTTAAAAAAAAACACAACTACAATCATGAACCACGAAAAAAAATTAACGAGAACAGTTAGACGATAATAATTCTAGTCTGTGACCACGACCAACTTATGACGTCATATGATCCATTAGTGCGCTTTTCTTTTCTCTTTTTCACAGTTCATGACGTCATTTGTTCATTTGTTTTGGTTTTTTTTTCATAATCTGTGACGTAATTCGTTCGTTCTTTTGTTTTCGACTCTCTATGACAAAATTATGACGTCATTTGTTCATTTGTTTCGGTCTTTTTCGTACTCTGTGACGTCATTAGTTCGTTTTGGCTAGATGGTGAAAACCAGGGGCCATAAAAAGAACAAAGAAGAAGATTAGTTCGTTCATTTGTTTTCTATTCTTTATGACAAAATTATGACGTCATTTGTTCATTTGTTTTGGTTTTTTTTTCATAGTCTGTGACGTCATTAGTTCGTTCTTTTGTTTTCTATTCTCTATGACATAATTATGACGTCATTTGTTCATTTGTTTGGGTTTTTTTTTCATAGTCTGTGACGTCATTAGTTCGTTCTTTTGGTTTCTATTCTCTATGACATAATTGCGACGTCATTTATTCATTTGTTTTGGATTTTTTTTCATAGTCTGTGACGTAATTCGTTCTTTCTTTCGTTTTCTATTCTCTATGACAAAATTATGATGTCATTTGTTCATTTGTTTTGGTTTTTTTTTCATACTCTGTGACGTCATTAATTCGTTCTTTTGTTTTCTATTCTCTATGACATAATTACGACGTCATTTGTTTATTTGTTTTGGTTTTTTTTTTTCATAGTCTGTGGAGTAATTCGTTCGTTCTTTTGTTTTCGATTTTCTTTTCTTTTTTGTTTTCTATTCTCTATGACATAATTATGACGTCATTTGTTCATTTGTTTTGGTTTTTTCATAGTCTGTGACGTAATTCGTTCTTTCTTTCGTTTTCTATTCTTTATGACATAATTATGACGTCATTTTTTCATTTGTTTTGGTTTTTTTTTTCATAGTCTGTGACGTCATTAGTTCGTTCTTTTGGTTTCTATTCTCTATGACATAATTGCGACGTCATTTATTCATTTGTTTTGGATTTTTTTTCATAGTCTGTGACGTAATTCGTTCTTTCTTTCGTTTTCTATTCTCTATGACAAAATTATGATGTCATTTGTTCATTTGTTTTGGGTTTTTTTCATACTCTGTGACGTCATTGGTTCCTTCTTTTGTTTTCTATTCTCTATGACATAATTATGACGTCATTTGTTCATTTGTTTTGGGTTTTTTTTTCATAGTCTGTGACGTAATTCGTTCGTTCTTTTGTTTTCGATTTTCTTTTCTTTTTGTTTTCGATTCTCTATGACAAAATTATGACGTCATCTAATATTGTTACAGAATGATTGATAATCGATTTTGATATTCTCTATATCGATTATCATTATTGAGTTTATTTATAAAAACTCTTAATTCGGACAGAAAACAAACGTTTTAATGACTCTAGTTTCGTTTCGTCAATATTCAACATTCTACGGATCATTTTCATCGCTTTTCTATTGTTTTTTTTTTTTTTTTTTTTAATAGTCTATGACCGAATTATGACGTCATTTGCACATTTTTCGCTTCGCTCGACTCATATCGGGATGAAACCGTTCATCGATTGTGGACTGTTTGTTCATTATCGAAGCAGTTGATCCACTGATTGATAAATACATACAGTTCGCAATCGTACCGACGGTGGCGCTGCCCTCGCTCACGCCTCGATCGAAGGGACCGGAGTTCGCCGGTAGTCGTTGCTCTAGTTGTTTCGCATGTACGCATCGGTCCGCGATGTTATCCGTAAATCCAAGATGGCTTCCGAGAACAGTGGGAACACCGTGTCAAATGAGAAGCGCGATGTAAATAGTGCGGAAAGAGCATACGGCGATGTGATAACCGCGGACGAACCAACCGCGTCTGAAACAGGGACCGAGTCGATGCCGGGGCCGGAAAATAACCTCGATAAAAAGGGTTTTATAACGAAAAGTACGAGCTGCGAGAACGGCGCGTCGTACTCGCGCTGCTCAACCAACGCATTAACAGCGTCCGTCCCGATCCCGACGCCCACGATACCAGCGGAGGATCGGGTCGCCGAGACGGAACTCGCGCGGTCTAAAACTCCGCGGAAATCGAGCGACGACGAGATTCGCAAAAACCCGCGTGTCTCGTACCAGGAAAACCCTGCCCTGTCACCAGGTCCGGGAATCGCCGCTGACTACTACGCAGCCAGGTCCCCAGGAACACCTTCCAAGGAAACAAATGGTACGAAACGGCGCGACGAAACCTTCGCCACTCCACCGTCTCCCGTTTATTCTCTGATTTCAGAAGAGGCGAGTCTCTCCGCCTACCACGGAACGAAATTCACAAAATCCTCCAGGGGTTCCGTCAACTCTATGAATCAAGCGGACACGACCTATCCGGGTGAGGGAAACCCGGCCGTTATTAAACACAGTTCTAACAAAGGCTGCGGGAATGCCTCCAGCGTCACTCCGGTGCACGGGGAGAGCCCGCGGAGCAGCGGCGACATTTTCAACAGCCCACGGAGCCCGGATTACCCCCCGAGGGTCTCGGCCAGTCCCAACAGCCCAGACACCACGATAACCACAACCACAGCCAACGCGAGCGTAGCCAAAACGGGGAAGGAGAATTCGGCCGACGGAGAGAGTCCGGGGACTCCGTTGATGGACGAGCCGTTTTGTCCGCTCGTTGCGAACCCGAAGGTCGAGGATAACGAGAAGAAGGAAATCTGCCTTAAAAAGGAACCGCCCGACCCCGTCAAAGCGGAGAACGAGGTGATGGAGAGCCAGAGCAGAATCGGCGGGGACGTAAAAGTCGAAATTCATTCCACTACAGAGCCTACAGCCTCGTCGACGACGGGAGAGAACCCAAAGTCCCACTCTCACTCGTCGAGGGAGAAAAGGGACAGGAGACACTGTTCGAGATGCTATAAAAGAAGCAAGATCAAAAGAGCCAGTATAGGGGTACAGTGCAGGAGGGACCGAGGGACCCTGCCGCTGAATCACGGCAAGAACGCTTCTCAGCCGATGGATAACGAGAATATGAGGCTTAATCTACAGACTAAAAATTACAAGACTATAAACAGTAAAATGAACGAAAACAGAGACTATCTGGACGGGCTGAAGTACCGGAAGTTCATCCACGTCGAGACTTACCCGAACGGAGGAGCGAGCGTGGTTCACATGTACCAGAACGAGATTGACGCCCTGACGAGCGAGCAGGTCGAGGAACTCGCCCAGGAATACTTCAAGGTCGTTTTTGGGGAGGACGACAACGGCACAGCCTACCACGTGATGGGAATCGTGCACAACGCCGCGGCCTATTTGCCCGACCTCTTGGATCACATGGCCGACAACTATCCCTCCTTAACGGTCAAGAACGGAGTCCTGGGCAGGAACAGCGACATAGAAACGACGACGATGCTGCAGTACAAAGAACAGGCGTGCAAGACCTTCAGCAATGGAACCGTCCGGTACGGACCCCTGCACCAGATCAGCCTGGTCGGAACGGTGCACGAGGAGGTCGGCGGCTACTTTCCCGACCTGATGGAGAGACTGGAGGAGAACCCGTTCCTCAGGATGACCATGCCCTGGGGCCCCTTGTCCGTCGTCAAGATGGAGACTCCCCAGGAATCCAACGACGGACCGATCCTCTGGATCAGGCCTGGGGAGCAGCTAGTTCCCACAGCGGACATGAACAAGAGTCCTTGCAAAAGGAGGAGGACGGGAATCAACGAGTTGAGGAACCTTCAGTACTTACCGCGCCTCAGCGAAGCTCGCGAATACATGTTCGAGGACCGGACCAGAGCCCATGCGGACCACGTGGGTCACGGACTGGACAGAATGACCACAGCTGCCGTCGGGATACTCAAGGCAGTCCACGCCGGTCAGCCGTACGAGTACAACAGAATAACTAAAGACGTGGTCGCGTTTTACGCCGGTGATTTCACAGAGCTGGTGGAAAAGCTTCAACTCGACCTGCACGAGCCTCCGATATCGCAGTGCGTGCAATGGGTCGAGGATGCCAAGCTGAACCAGCTGCGGAGGCAGGGGATACGATACGCCAGAGTTAATCTTTACGACAACGACATTTACTTCCTTCCGAGGAACATCATTCATCAGTTCAGAACGATATCGGCGGTCACCAGCGTCGCCTGGCACGTCAGACTGAAGCAGTATTACCCCGAGATGTTGAACAACCCGAACATCAGACACAGCCGCGTCGTGACAGAGTCCGCGCAGCAGTTCAAGGAGAAGAAAAACATCGAGAGGGGGGTAGACGAGCAGAAGGAGAACACGGACAGGCAGAGGGTCGGCGAGGACACCCTGGAGGAGAAGAAGGCCAAGGAGAGGGCCGCGGAGTATCAGGGAAACCTGAAGAAGTCCGATCAGCACGGCAAGCGGAAGGAAGACCGCAAGCCCAAAGAGCGTAGCAGACATTCTAGCAATCACAGGAATATTTCGGACTCCGTACAGTCGGAGAAAAAGAGAACGGACGACAGGAAAAGAAGTCATGATAAAAAACAGGAGAGAAGGAGCGACAAGAAACACGAAAACAGGCATCGTAGCGGTGGCAAGTCCAACGAGAAAAAGAAACACAGCGGAAGCAGCAGCAGCGCCAGCAGCCACAAGTCCTCTTCGGATCATCGTCATTCTAGACACGCGAAAACTAGCGGGGTCAATTGTCCTACAGAGAACAAAGAAACAGTCGTTTGCGTCGCGGAGAATTCGACGGAGATCAAGGAGCCCGTTAAATCCGATACGAGCTTCTGTCCTCCGGCGACGACGATGGCCGAGGAACCCAACGAGATCGAGATTAAAACGGAGAAAGTTGAGCTCGAAGAAGACGTTCGATCTAGCAGACAAACGATAGGTGAAAATTACGCGGCTGAGGTCGTCGGCAAGGCTTTGGAAATTGCCATAGATAAATCTCAGACGGACGAAGAGGTCTGTCAGGCGATAAGAGACGCGGTTGCCGAAGCTTCCAAGGAAATGATAGAGAGGATAAAGAAGGAGAGCTTAGAGATTGCCGAAAAGAAGTGGGGAACGGAGACCGAAAAGGTGGAGGCGTACTGCGGCCTGATCGAAGCCGAGACCGTATCCAGTTTCAAGTCCAATATCGAAGGAGCGACGGAGAAGGCGGTCAGAGCCCTCATGGAGATAAGGGCGGAGGAGGAGGCAAAGGAGAGGAGAAAAAGCGACGAAATAATCGAAGAGATGCCTGCGCCTCCTACTCCGACACCTGGCAGTGTCCCCGAGGCCGATGAAACATCGGCGATTCGTGCGGAGAACGAGGCGAAACCGACGGAGGAGTCTAGACCCTCGCAGACTGAAATCGAACGGAAACACAGAGACGAGAAAGAGAGGGAACAGAGACACAAGGAAAGACGGGAGAGGAAAGAGAGGGAACACAAGAAACACAGACATCACAGTCCCCATCGCAAGAACAGCGAGGGAAAGGGCGCGGGCGATGTTGGAGTTCCCAAAGACGGGGAGCAGAGCCAGGAAAAAGAGGCGGGCGAAGGGAGGAGGAGGTCGGATAAACGGAAAGACTCGCATCACCACGGAAGTGGAAAAGATGGACACAGAAAATTGTCCTCGTCTTCGTCTTCGAGCGGCCGTAAACACAGGGATGAAACTCACTCGTCGTCGAGTTCGAGTCACAAGAGAAAATCTAGCTCGGTTTCGAACGACGCTAAAAGAGAGGCGAAGAGAATTTGCTCGGAGGATAATAACGCAGCTATCGTTGTTGTCTCTAAAACAGACCAAATGAGTAATAACAACGCGACGTGAAATGGGAAACGAAATTTTGAGGGATTCGAAGTGTTTTGCATTTCGGTTTTTCATATTTTTCGTGTAGAATCGGTCCGTCGACTTCTACATCTTCTCGTTGTAAATAGTTGGATGATTAGGATTTTATTTGGCTTTAATCGATCGTCATAAAACTCGGATGATTTGTATTATTTTTATTACGCAGAGATTAATCAATACAAGATCAATAGCAAGAATAGAATCTCCGGTATCGGAAGACTCGAAGAATTTTTTTTCGATTTATTATTTTTTCAGAAAAGTCTTTTGGTATCGATGAAGAATTTATTAAACAAACAATTTATTTCCTAGGTGCTTTCTTCGTACCTCGATTTTTCCCATTTTCATTGATTACGTATTTCGTTGAGTATATAAAATATTGTGAAATCATTTATATACTTACTCATTGATAGTTTTTTTTTTTGTTATATTTAGTTTATGATTATCCGTGTTTACCTTCCTATCTATCTACCTACCTACAACATATATATATTATTATTATTATTATTATTATTTTTGTGTAATTTATAAATTATTATAATCATTACGTTCAATGATCCAAGTATGTAGTAGGTAGTAGAGTTTATATTATATTGTAAACGAATATGATATCCTAGATATTAGGTAAATTATATTTTTCACTACTTAGATACTATATTTTCTCTTCATTATTAATCGATTGATTGATTAATTAATCATTATTGCATACATAATACTAGTTATTATAGTATAAGTAGATTTATTCATTTTTTAAGTTCACATAAATACGATATACGTATGCAGTAAGTTTTCGTTTATTTATCAACAAAAGAGAAGAAAAGGAAAAGGATGAAGAAGATTTATTAGTTAATTAAAGTGATAAAAATCTATCATATAAAAGAAAAACAATAATTATTCAAGATTACTTTTATTATTTAAACATTTGTTTTACAGCTGTTCCTTTTTGCCAATAATAATATCACTTATTATCCATAATCATTGATATTTTATTTCATTTTTTAAACCACACGAAAAATATTTGAGAGACAATCAGTTAATTAAAAAAAAAAAAATCGAGGCAACGAGTTTGATCACCAAAAACTCTTTTTATTCGTTATACTGATAATAATAATTATTTGAAATTGTTGATTCCTATGCCATTGATTATCATTTTCTTTATATCGTTTGGATACTATTTTGCGGATAAAATTCTTCATACTACATATACATATACTCCTTTAATGATCATTAAAAAAAAACCAACTGAATCAAAATAGAAAGAGACAAAGAATCCAAAGTAATAGAAGTCGAAAAATAATTTATATATGTGTTTAAATTTTGAAACCGAAGAAAAAAAAAAAGTAGTTGTATAAAATGTGAAAATTTTGGTACAATATTAATTTTAGACAGTAAAAAAATATCTTTGTAACACAAGTATTGGAATCGCAATGTATATTTGTAAATAGTCTTAATATGATCGTGTTGAAGTGGAAATAATTGATGAGGTAATAAAAACAGAAAATAAAAAGGAAAAAATGACACGAAGATTTTGCAGAACCGATTTGAAAATGGCGGCTAAATTTATGTGTAATGACAAAACGAAGAAACAAAAACAAAAACTTATATTTATTATGATATGAGAAAAGTGTTGTATAGAATATAATGATGATGATGATATGTAAAATGCACGACAAAAAGGACAGGCACTATAAATATTAGAATATAGAGAGTCCATGATTATGATTATACATGAATGTAATCGTCGCCATCGATGATTATTGATTAATCCATTGTATTATTACCGCATAACTATATGATTT
The DNA here is from genome assembly GCA_018257835.1 of Euura lappo. Classification (NCBI taxonomy): domain Eukaryota; kingdom Metazoa; phylum Arthropoda; class Insecta; order Hymenoptera; family Tenthredinidae; genus Euura; species Euura lappo. The sequence goes on from JAEUYN010000725.1 coordinate 36,316, forward strand.
AAATAACATAAACATGATATATTAACGATTGATTACATACACGAGATGGATTGAACCACGTATGAGGGATATAATTCTATACACCTTATACTATATAATATAAATACACAAGTAGAATATAGTTTTACATATTATACCCCCCAAGTTATACCACATATGTGTAGAGTTGCATTCCAACAAATAGATTTTTAATGAAAAGAGTATCAAAACAAATCAATTTCACTACTTTCCTATTATATTCCATATCTCAAAACTAACGAATGTTGTCTCTGAATTGGAAAAATTCAAAATTAGTTCCTCAATCTTCCCACAGGTTGCGCTGCACTCGTGAGTGTTTTCCAAGTTGCCTATCAACAGGCGTAATTACGTTTTTCTTGTTTTTTTTTTAAGACACACTGATGGATGGAATTGCTTTGCTGTTGTATAAATTTGAGAGCTCTTGTACACCGTATACACTAAAAATAATAACAGTAACGTAGAAGTCACAGACTCCATAATATATTCATTTCGCAATATAACGCTTCTACTAAGCCTAAATAACGTATAGATATTATATTCAGTCTCCAATCTGCCACGTTCGTCGAGTATCAATCCTCTGCCGGACAATCGTAATACCTGCGGAGAGCGAGAGAAGAAAAAGTGAGTGAGTGAGTACTCGTACCAATAATCTGTAAACTGGATACGCGGTATGACAAAGAGACGAGAGCGCGGGGTTGCGTGAGTGGGTGACGACCGGTGTCCGGTAATCGTCAACAACAAGGTAGAGGACAAGCAGAGTTCCGGAGCTGCGAGGAAAACAAAGAGCAGTCTCTGCTTCTCGGACGCCGAACGAGGCGGACACTCGGAGATAACGGTAAGTCTACTAGATAGTCACAGAAAAATATTCGTGCAATCTGCGGTGTATGAGTCGAGTATATCGGTATTCTTACCTGCATGACCGACAAATCGCGTCTTCAGACCGTCAAAAAAGACTGCGTGTACTTCTGCATCGATTCGATGGCGAACCGGTGCGCCATGGTTTTCAATTCACCGGGTAGCAGCAGCTTGACAGCGGTCTGAACGTCTCCGAGCATCATTGTTCTTCTTTTGCTGATTTCCACCAAGTGTTGAGCCTCCGTGACTATCATACGAAACACGTGTTTCATCATGTCCTCCATCACTTGCAGCGCCTCTCGGCTTATACGGATATGGGCTAATTGTGAGTCCGGGGCTAAGCAATTCTTGAGAATTTTACGGATATACGAAAACCACGACTGATTACGCTTCTTTCTAACGATCCTCACGTTCAGCCTTTTTCTCGCCGTTTTGAAAGGATAAAATCCCACCGAAGACATTTTATATACGATAGTAACAAACAGAAACGATCGGCTACTCGACTCACACAGCTAATGCGTTCGTACAGTTTGAATACTCAGTCCGATTCCCGTTGGACCAATCAGCGACGTTGTTTTGTCCGCGCATCGTCGCGTTGCGAGAGAGAGTCAGAACGTGTGCGTCGGGTTGCGGTGTAACAGGGACGGCGAGTGTAGTAGGTGGCGCTTCGATCGGACAATCTATCGTGTCGTAACGTCGGTTTGAATTTTGTTTACTTGGACTAGACTCGCTGCTTTGATTTATTCATTTGTTAATGTAAACCGAGACACGAATTATTCATCGGCGTCTGATGAGGCTCGGATATATCGTAGAACGACGTCGGTGTGAGTATCCATAGAACAAAACAAGACCTTCGAAATCGGAAAAAGTCGGGTTACCGTTTTTAGGTTATATTCGTTCGAAATTCTTCTTTTATTTTCGTTATCACCGAGTTATACAGTCTCAATTTTTTGGTACTATTTTTCTTTCTTCTTCGTTATCAATGATTGAATATTGAATACAAAGTCGACTTGTTTTTTTTTCTTCTCAATTTTCAAGTGCGTTTATTTATGTATTTCCGTACAGAAGACAATGGATCCTAAATCGGTGTTACGCACGTTGCAAAGATGGGTCGACGCGATACTCAAAGACGATTTGGACGACGTTGCAAAGGAATCGGAGGTATATTCTTTCATTGCCGTTACCTCGGAGAGTCGAGAACTGAAATAATAATGTTTCCGTGTGTAAAGGACGTAGGATGCTGGAAAATCGACGCCGCGTCGAACAAGGTGATCTTCAGAGCGATATTGAACCTGTCGCACTCTGCGGATCGTGCGAAACCAACGCAGACTCGGACGGGGAAACAGATCTTGAAGATAGCGACGAATCTCTGCAGTTGCATGACGGAGATGCCGGACCTGCTAAAATTCTACGCGGCCCTCTATCATATCGTGAAGAAGCTAATCGCGATGAAGTTTTATGCAGAGGCGATGGAAATCACACGCCTGTGCTTTCCCGGTCGATTGGTCCGCGGACTGGAGTCTGCGCACCTGGATATGTATCCGAAAATCGCGAACCTTTGGCACGACGCCGGGGCAGAGTTGGTCGACGCTCTGATCGGCGGTTTTGATGAAACCAAGTACAAACTGGTCCTGGAATTTTTGAAGAACGAACTATCGGTGCTGGAAGTTATAGCCGCGGATAGAACGTCCCATGTTCTGATCAGGACGCTGAGATACTTGACAAAACTAGACGGTATTAGGGTGGACTTGAGGCTTGCGGGGCACAAGAACCACAGAAACGTAGCGAAAACCTTCTTAGATAGCATCAAAACTGCTCCAACAGGCGAGGAGAAGTACGAAGCCTACCGCGAGGCTCTAAAATTCTTGAATTCGTCGACGGTCGTCATGAAGGACTCGAGAAAAGAGGCTTTGACAGTCTTTACGGAAAGCTACGAGATGCTGAAACCTATTTTTGCCAAGGACGAAGAACTGAATAGCTGCTTTTTGATCTATAAAAACATGGGCACGATGATATTCAAGACTGATGTTTATACGGTGTACTCAGTTTCTCACTGGGACATCGAAAGGATCAGAAAAGAGACCATGGCCATTATGCGCAAGTTTACGGAGCAAAAAGCAGTCCTGTGGAATATGAAATTCATCGGCTACGTTCTACAGCCGCTGTTCGAACTTTGGGAAGATTCCATTAAGTCCGGCAAGCTGTGCTACCTCAGTCCACTTTCTCTCCGCGAAATTATGACCCTGATTAAACTGATCTATCGAGTCCTGAATTCGATACCGACGACAAAATGCGAAACTTGCACCAACGGCGACTGTACCTTGAGGAGATACGTGCACACGGTGACCATAGTCTCCACCAAATGCTTGGTCGCAATCGCCAAACAATCGTCTGCTTGTTTGATCGAGGATGTCTACAATCAGGTCAAAGAATTGCTCGAAGAAAACGTAGCCGCTATATTCGAGATGAAGCAGGCCAATTGCTCAATTTGGTCGACGCTTTGGGGCAACTGCGGAGTCAACATATACAATCTGGCCGCCACTATGCACAAACTATACTACGAGGAAGCCATATTCCTATTCTCTCTTCTCGCCACGTGCGTAGTGAAATTTGAAGGATTGAACGCTACCCAGAGTAAGATCAACATCAAAGACGCGCTGCCGTACGTACTGTACAGGATCAGTAGCGTGCACTACTACAGAGGTAAATACAGAGAGGCTCTCACTCCCTGCGCGCTCGCAGGACTTCTGAGCTACCGGAGTGACGATAACAAGATTTTCCGCATGTGGGGTATCATCAAAAGTGCGTGTTTGCACTCTAGGATCAGTATATTGGAGTTGACCATGGTCAAGTGCCTCAAGGAGGATGTGGAATCCATAAAGGAGATCGGGGACGTCAACCTGGCTGACTACGACCTGAGGGAACTCTGCATCCGGGAGTTGAGGGGCCTGCACGACGCCAGGAGCAACTTACACGTCGCCATAGGCGCGGCTCTGCATGAGCTGCAGGATCTCTCCTGCACGACCCTGCAATACGCTCAGGGGGTGCAAATGCTCGGCTATCATCTGCTGCACTATAAATTCGATAAGAATTTCTCCTGGCACTTGAACAAAGCCAAGAGGAAAATGGGGGAGGAAAAGTGCCACACCGATTATCACCGTCTGACCTCCGCCAGTCTCGACTTCTACACCTTCGTCCTTGACCTGAGAGACGCCGCCGACCAGACTAAGGTCGAGATGGAAAAGACCAAGTTTGCCGTTCGCGCCCCAAAGACCATCGATATCGACGGACGACCGCCGAAAATCGACTGCATCGTGCCGGCGTACAGCAAAATCAAAGTTACCGAGGACTCTAAATTGTTCGCCAACTTGCAGCTGGCCGTCGATAAGTGGAGCGTTTGCATTGAAAACAATGTAATGATGATTTTCGTTGCCTATAAACGTTAATACCAGACAATTCTGATCAACTATCTCGAAATTCTTTCCAGATCTGCGCACCGAGCGACTGGCAGGCTCTGTTGACCCTCCACACGCTGATAATCGCCGCCGAATACAGTCGACTTCACAGATTTTCTACTCTGGAGAATCGAACCTGGGATTTGGCCTACGAGCTATCTCGTCAACTGAAAGACTCCCGCACGTGCATTTACGGTATGGAAATGCTGGATCTGTCATTCGCCTACCGGGAAAAATGGTCTATCGTGTCTTTTTGTCCACAGTCGTCGGTCGCAGTATGTTATCTCGTAGCGTGAACGCCGAGTGGGTCGTCACAGGGGAAGAGTTGATGAACGAATTGAAGGATTCGGTGGACACGGAAACGAATACGGCCGTTTCGTTTTTCAAAGTCGCTTTGTCGAACCTCTATTTCGACATGGGCAAGGTGCGGTTCATTCGCTGCGGCGAGACACTCGAGTCGGGACCGATGATAATATTAAATGTCTTTGGGTTCTCAGCACGAAGAGGCGGTCAAGCTGCTCCAGGGAATTATCCTCCTGCCCCGAACGCACGTCATCAACAACGCGACCTCGTACGTGTCTGGAATGGTGACGATCCTACGGAATTATCGCGTCTGTTCGAACGATGAAAATGGAACGAACTACATGGTCTTCTTGGTCAGGTGTCTCTACTCCATAGCTGCATTGATGGACTACACTCCGTCGCCCAGAGGTGCGTAAAATCATGCTCCGATTATCCTTGACGGTGTACGAATTCTGTTCAATAATGGCATTCTGTTTCTCTTTGTTCAGTCGGAGTGAAGGGAAAGGAGCTCCACACATCCGAGGTTCTCCTGACGAGCACGTCGTACATTTCACTGCAAGTGAACAGCCTGCTTTCGTTCAGAGAGATAACGTCGCACCTGTTGAATAGGCTGAAAATATCTCAGGCTGCCGGAGCTACGCTGCGCGTAGCCGAGTGCCTCAAGCATTTGTGTTTCATCGACCTATCGCACGTCCAGCTCGACGACTGCATGGTCAAACTTCAGGGTCTGGAGTTCATTCTGCAGACCGAGTACATCGAGGAATCTAAAAACAGTAAAAATCCCGGGTCCTCGACGACGGAGAGAGGCCACAGCGACGCCTCTCCGATCCTCCGAAAGACCGTTTTCAGGCTGCCGGACTTTTTTACCCACGAAAATTGCCTCTGTTACAAATGCAGCTGCGTCGACTATCAGTACCTGGTCACATCCAGCGTCCACATAAGGGCTCAGCTGTACTTTCTTCAGGGAAACAACGACGAAGCGCTGGAACATTTCGCGGGGGCCTTTGAGCTCAGGGTGAAAATGCTTGAGGTTGAAATGAGGCGGGTCAAATCGGAGGATAACAAGGGAATACGATATCCGTGGAACTGCTACTATCGTACCGTCGAATTCGTTCTACTCCTCGTCGACTTTAGCAGATGCATAAGGGTTCTGGCGGCCGATGATCGGGAGGGAATGGCCATCGCGCGGGATGCCGTCGACTTCTGCGAACAATTTCACCTCAAGAACCACCCGATTTATTTTACCGCCAAAGAGTTGCTGCTCGAATATCAATTCCACCAGGTTTTCCCCGACAAGGATTGTTTCAGCAGTTAGTATATCGACTTTGAATCATTTGGGAGTTTGATCGTCGCTCCAAATTCTATTTTCCTTTTCGTTTTTCAGAGTTCACGGTTCCGGATCCCGAGGACATCGACATCAGCAAGTTCGTCAATCTTGACGAGAACGTCAATCCTTCCAACATCAAAACGCCCGCGTCCAAGCCCATAGTTAAAAAGCCGCGGACGGTCAGACGCGTCAAGACTCCGCCGATGCTGAAGCTCACCAAAGTCACTATGATTCTTAGCGACGACGAGGACGACGACGATGTAAAAGATGTCAAAGACGTTGCCGATACAATAGACTCGCCGAAGACGTCGAGACAGAGAACCAAGGGCTCTAGGCATTATAAAGCGTCTAAATCTGCGCCTAGGAGAAAATTAGAAGCGTTTTTGGAAGAGGATAAGGAAGAAATGCCGGAAATCATAGTTGAAACGGACGAATCTGATCTCGATGATTGCAAAATCGTTACGGAAGTCATGAAGACAACTTCCTCGTTCTTTCCACATCTGAAAAACGAGCTCATCGCAATTGTAGGTGACTCGACGAGAAAAGACTCCGAGAAGATAGATCTGATTAAGAAACTCGTCAAACAGCATGAAATGAGCTCAGACTCGGAAACCGAGAGTCTGCACTCCAGACCGCAGCGTAAAACCAGGTCTCGCACCTCGAATAAAATGAAAAACGAGCCTGTAGACGAAGTAATCGATTCAATGAACGCGGCAGTCATAGACGATGAGAAGAACGTGCCGAAAATAATCGTCGAAAGCACCGATTCGTCGGATGATCCCGGATTTGTGTCCGCTGTAAAGTCCGAGAGGCGGATAAAGTCGGAAGACGGAGAATCGAAGAAGTTTTTAACGCCGGACAACATTCAGCAACAAAAAGAAAGAATCAGGGCGTCGGGCAGGACCAAAAGTTCAAAGTCTCAGAGCGCCGAAGAGAAACCGAAGACTTCGACCAGGTCAAGGATCAAGAGCGTCGAAGAGAACGGAAGATCTAGAGGATCGAAGAGGATAGAGAAATTAAAGTCTGAGGTTGTCGATGATTTATCAGACTTCGACGAGTCTCCCGAGAACGAGGATCAAGCTAATGACAAGGAGGTCAAAGGCAGAACTGGAAGGTATCGAACCAGGGCCACCGGGGCCTCGAGGTCTCGATCTCCGGGTATGGAAATCATCGGTAATGATTCCGACATCGTTCCGATGTCCGATCAGGAGGAGGTAGAGAGCGAATTGAGTAAGAAGTTGAAAGCGCTTTCGAGAATCAAAAAGTCTACGACGGAGGATAAAAAAGAGACTGGAACTAGGAAGAAGAAACCAAACCAGGCCACCAGGGTCACCAGAGCCTTGAGGTCTCGGTCTCCGGGTACGGAAATCATCGGTAACGATTCCGACATCGTTCCGGTGTCCGATCACGAGGAGGTAGAGAGCAAATTCAGCAAGAAGTCCAAAGCGCTTTCGAGAATCAGAAAGTCTACGACGGAGAATTGAAAAGAGACTGGAACTAGAAACAAATAGACAAACCGCTCGGTCTAAGATGAGCAATTGAATCAAAGAGAGCCGATAGTCTATTCATTTTATACTGCAGGAAGATTCGTCAGTTTATTTTTTGTTCGTTTTGTTAAATATTTCTTATCGATATAGATAACTATTTTTTTATATGAGAAACTTAGAAAGTAAAGAAGGAAGATGTATGGATTGGTGTAATTAATTCTGAGATAAGGGGATTCAATGAGAGCGGATAGACTTTTTATTTTACACTGTAGGAAGATTCGTCAGTTTATTTTCTTTTCGTTTTGTTAAATATTTTTTATCTATGTAGAATAATTTTTTTATATGAAAAACTTAGAAGGTAAGGATGGAAGATGTACGAATTGGTGTAATTAATTGTGAGATAAGGAGAATAGGAACCAAGTTCGATGAAATAGTGCATAAAAATAATAGTATTAATAAATAATAAACTATTTCTCTTGTGCCTATAATTTTGGGTAATATGATGATTTTTTTTTTTTTTTTGCTATTCCGATTTCCTTCAGAGGAGACAGTATTTGTGTGAAAAATATTTATTAAAATACTAGGGGCTCCGCCCCTCCGCGCTTCGCGCTGCAACCCCGCTCGGCGCTTCGCGCCTCACTTTTCCTAGGAATGGCTGGTCTAACTTTTTTTAATCTTCAGTGGCTGTCCTAACCATTTCGAACCCTTCTTGGGACACTCATTCCTATCCGTTACACCCACTGTTACTACATCGAATCCCGTAGACCTGGAGACCGAAAACTATGGCGCGATAGACCTGGACACCCAGAACTATGGCGCGCGATAGACCTGGACACCCAGAACTATGGCGCGATAGACCTGGAGACCAAAAACTATGGCGCGATAGACCTGGAGACCCAGAACTATGGCGCGATAGACCTGGAGACCAAAAACTATGGCGCGATAGACCTGGAGACCAAAAACTATGAACTATGGCGCGATAGACCTGGAGACCAAAAACTATGGCGCGGTAGACCTGGACATCCAGAACTATGGCGCGATAGACCTGGAGACCAAAAACTATGGCGCGGTAGACCTGGACATCCAGAACTATGGCGCGATAGACCTGGAGACCAAAAACTATGGCGCGGTAGACCTGGACATCCAGAACTATGGCGCGATAGACCTGGAGACCAAAAACTATGGCGCGGTAGACCTGGAGACCAAAAACTATGGCGCGGTAGACCTGGACATCCAGAACTATGGCGCGATAGACCTGGAGACCAAAAACTATGGCGCGGTAGACCTGGACATCCAGAACTATGGCGCGATAGACCTGGAGACCAAAAACTATGGCGCGGTAGACCTGGACATCCAGAACTATGGCGCGATAGACCTGGACACCAGGAACTATGGCGCCGTATACCTGGACACCAGGAACGGCGCGATAGAACGCGAATATAACCTGGATGCAGAAAACTTATGGCGCGATAGACCTGGACATCCAGAACTATGGTGCGATAGACCTGGACACCAGGAACTATGGCGCCATATACCTGGACACCAGGAAAGGCGCGATAGAACGCGAATATAACCTGGATGCAGAAAACTACGCCGAAAACTCATGACCCAGATGCTGACACACAGAGATCAACAAGTGTCAGAGATCAAGCCTAGATTCTGACCGTCCAATGGCGCGATAGACCTGGAGACCAAAAACTATGGCGCGATAGACCTGGACACCAGGAACTATGGCGCCATATACCTGGACACCAGGAACGGCGCGATAGAACGCGAATATAACCTGGATGCAGAAAACTTATGGCGCGATAGACCTGGAGACCAAAAACTATGGCGCGGTAGACCTGGACATCCAGAACTATGGTGCGATAGACCTGGACACCAGGAACTATGGCGCCATATACCTGGACACCAGGAAAGGCGCGATAGAACGCGAATATAACCTGGATGCAGAAAACTACGCCGAAAACTCATGACCCAGATGCTGACACACAGAGATCAACAAGTGTCAGAGATCAAGCCTAGATTCTGACCGTCCAATGGCGCGATAGACCTGGAGACCAAAAACTATGGCGCGATAGACCTGGACACCAGGAACTATGGCGCCATATACCTGGACACCAGGAACGGCGCAATAGAACGCGAATATAACCTGGATACAGAAAACTACGCCGAAAACTCATGACCCAGATGCTGACACACAGAGATCAACAAGTGTCAGAGATCAAGCCTAGATTCTGACCGTCCAATGGCGCGATAGACCTGGAGACCAAAAACTATGGCGCGATAGACCTGGACACCAGGAACTATGGCGCCATATACCTGGACACCAGGAACGGCGCGATAGAACGCGAATATAACCTGGATGCAGAAAACTTATGGCGCGATAGACCTGGAGACCAAAAACTATGGCGCGGTAGACCTGGACGTCCAGAACTATGGTGCGATAGACCTGGACACCAGGAACTATGGCGCCATATACCTGGACACCAGGAAAGGCGCGATAGAACGCGAATATAACCTGGATGCAGAAAACTAAGCCGAAAACTCATGACCCAGATGCTGACACACAGAGATCAACAAGTGTCAGAGATCAAGCCTAGATTCTGACCGTCCAATGGCGCGATAGACCTGGAGACCAAAAACTATGGCGCGATAGACCTGGACACCAGGAACTATGGCGCCATATACCTGGACACCAGGAACGGCGCAATAGAACGCGAATATAACCTGGATACAGAAAACTACGCCGAAAACTCATGACCCAGATGCTGACACACAGAGATCAACAAGTGTCAGAGATCAAGCCTAGATTCTGACCGTCCATGGTTACGAGCGCCCATAGTTACGGGGACACGAAACTTTTTTATTATATAAAAGAGACATAAGATCATTGACATTTAATTACTATTTTATTATCTGGGTAAAAAAAGTGGAGTCGATTTTTTTTTTCACAAACTTCACGAAGAGAAAAAACAATCAACTTTTCGAGTTTCACGTTGGTTTTTGTTATACATTAAAAAAATAGTAAATATTTATACAGTAGATGCGAATTACAATAGTTTTCATGCCTTTTCTTTCTGTTTGTTCATCAGCATTTCTAATTTTTCACATATATATTCCATATCTCAAAACTATAAACGAATGTTGTCTCTGAATTGGAAAAATTCAAAATTAGTTCTTCACGCTTCCCAGCGGTTGCGCTGCACTCTTGAGTGTTTTCCAAGTTGCCTATCAACAGGCGTAACTATGTTTTCTTCCGTTTTTTTTTTAAAGACACACTGAGGGATGGAATTGCTTTGCTGTTGTATAAATTTGAGAGCTCTTGTACACCGTATACATTAAAAATAACAACAATAACAGTAACATAGAAGTCACAGACTCCATATTATATTCATTTCGCAATATAACGCTTCCACTAAGCATAAATAACATATAGATATTATATTCAATCTCCAAGCTGCCACGTTCGTTTGCGTATCAATCCTCTGCCGGACAATCGTAATACCTGCGGAGAGCGAGAGAAGAAAAAGTGAGTGAGTGAGTACTCGTACCAATAATCTGTAAACTGGATACGCGGTATGACAAAGAGACGAGAGCGCGGGGTTGCGTGAGTGGGTGACGACCGGTGTTCGGTAATCGTCAACAACAAGGTAAAGGACAAGCAGAGTTCCAGAGCTGCGAGGAAAACAAAGAGCAGTCTCTGCTTCTCGGTCGCCGAACGAGGCGGACACTCGGAGATAACGGTAAGTCTACTAGATAGTCACAGAAAAATATTCGTGCAAACTGCGGTGTATGAGTCGAGTATATCGGTATTCTTATGCCTGCATGATCGACAAATCGCGTCTTCAGACCGTTAAAAAGGACCGCGTGTACTTCTGCATCGATTCGATGGCGAACCGGTGCGCCATGGTTTTCAATTCACCGGGTAGCAGTAGCTTGACAGCGGTCCGAACGTCTCCGAGCATCATTGTTCTTCTTTTGTTCATTTGCACTAATTGTAAGTGGTGAGCTTCCGTGGCCATCATACAAAACACGTGTTTGCTCATCCCTACAAAAAATGTCCGATAGGAATTTCTGATCCGTTTCTATCCGAAAAAGCGGTGAAAAATGGCCAACCCGTACTGTTTGCGGCCCAATTCGGAATTCTATTCGAATTTGCTCAAAAATTTTTCAGCAAACTGTATCCGGCCTTATCCGAATAATGCCCGGTCACGCGAATCGGAGATCATCCGTTTCTATCCGAAAAAGCGGTGGAAAATGGCCAACCCGAACTGTTTGCGGCCCAATTCGGAATTGTATTAGAATTTGCCAGCAAAAAAATTGAACAAACTGAATCCGGCCTTATCCGAATAATGCGCGGTCACGCGGATCGGGGTTCATCCCTTTCTATCCGAAAGAGCCGTGAAAAATGGCGTACCCGTATTGTATGCGGCGCAATCCGAGATTGATTCGAATATGGTCTCGCATGCGTGGCTGCAGATGCTCTATCCAGATCCTATCCACTTTGATACGGACGATGCACGGATTTCAGGAGTTAAGTGCTATACGGTCTTATCCGCAATTGTATCCGGTCATGAGAAGCGGCGGGGGTCGTTGGGTTCAGCTCGACCAATAGAGCAATAAAAAAGCCTCGACTTCCAGAAACCGTGTTATTCACACAGTAACCTTCGGTGGCAGGTAAGTATACTTACGCTCGAGCATCGCGGGGTCTTATTTCGCAGCCGTGCTACTTCACTCCCGAGAGAATGATGCCCCCGAGCGGCGAAAATCTGAATTGCGTAAACGGATTAAATCCGGATAGGCCTGACTGGGTTTCTAACGGTCTCTATCCGCACTCCATTCGGCCGAAAAATACTATGAGAGTTTTATCCGGGTTTGCCTGAATTTCACCCGGAATTACTTTCCTGAAAAAACTGAAACTCTTGTACTTCGATCTGAATTCTATCCGGAATAATTGCGGATACAACCGGATCACGGGCGAGTACAATTAATTATCGAATAGCAAGTCGATGAGGGCGAATTGGATAATCGATTCAATCCGTCCGTGTCCGATTTTGATTCTATAATCTAAGTAATGTGCCCGCTTTCCAGTTGTGTCCGCAACACTGCCGGAACGACCACTTGCTGTTGGTCAAAAATCGAGTCTATCCGTTTGTATCCGCAAGTGTCCCGCCGATATATACGCGGTTCAAGGAATTATCAATCCGGCCGTATCCGGTTTCGGTCCAATAATCTAAGTAATGCGCCCGCTGTCCGGTTGTATCCGCAACTTTGCTGGAACGACCACTTGCCGTTGGTAAAAAATCGAGTCTATCCGTTTGTATCCGCAACTGTCCCGCCAATGTTTACGCCGTTCAAGGAATTATCAATCCGACCGTATCCGGTTTCGATTCTATAATCGATGGAATCCGCCCGCTATCCAATTTTATGCGCAACTATGCCGGAAATGTATACGCGGTACGAGCAATTCTCAATCCGGCCTTATCTGGTTTCGATTCTCTTATCGATGCAATCCGCCCGATGTCCGATTCTATCCGCAACTATTTAAGAAATTTGAACGCAAGTTTTTGTCCCGGCAAAATTGCGGATACAACCGACCGGAAGTCGGATGAAATCGATTATGGAATTGAAACCGGATACAGCCGAATTGGAAATCGCTTGTTCTCCGTAAGTATTGTCGGAATAATTGCGGATACAACCGGATCACGGGGGGGATTGAATCGATTGCCGATGAAAACCGGATGAAGCCGTATTCAAAACCACGTAAAATCACCGTCGGCACATCGCCCTCCCGGTATCCTTGCGGATACACCCGTATAAAGAACGGATTTAATTTGGTTCCGGACACAATCTGATTCGTGGCGAAACCCACGATTGCCGCTGCTGAAACCAAACCGAACACATTAGTATATATTTCGATCACCTTTCTGCATCCGGAAAGAGTGCGGATGAAACGGACGGATTGCCGATTTCACGGATTTCGGCGTCCGAGTACAAACTCCGAAAGAACCATATTCAATCCGTCTAGCCATTTTTTGGCCGGATACGATCCCGACAAAAACGTATTCAATCCGAAAAATCAGTTTCCGGAATATATCCGAAATGTATAACAAATGTATACGCCGCTTTCCGGTTTCTTGTGGACATTTTTTGCAGGGATGTCCTCCACCACTTGCAGCGCTGCTCGGCTTATACGGAGATACGGAAACCACGACTGCTTACGCTTCTTTATAACGCTCATCCTTTTTCTCGCCTTTGTGACAGTATGAAATTCGATCTGGAGCCTTATTCTGGATATTCTTTCCCACGTATCACTCGGCGACAAAGGGTGATGGAGGCATTTGGACCAATCAGAGAGCAGCTTTGAACAGAAATTCGGCTCTCTCACCCGTAATACGTGCGAAAGAATTTCCAGAATAAGTCCCCTGTGGCCTGTGCCACCGAAGACATTATATATACGTTAATAACAAACAGAAACGATCGTTTATTCGAGCTCACACAGCTAATGCGTTCGTACAGTTTGGATACTCAGTCCGATTCCCGTTGGACCAATCGGCGACGTTGTTTTGTCCGCGCATCGTTGCGTTGCATCGATAACTCGAAGCGCGGCGAGAGAGAGAGTCGGAGCGTGTGAGTCGTGTTGCGGTGTGACAGAGACGGCGAGTGTGGTAGGTGGCGCTTCGATCGAATAATCGAACGTATCCGATTGGTTTGAATCTTGTCATAACGTCGGTTTGAATTTTGTTTTCCTCGACACGCTGCGGCGGCCTTGATTTATTCATTTAATAATGTAAACTGAGACGCGAATTATTCATCGGCGTCTAGTGAGGCTTGGATGTATCGTCTAACGACGTCGGTGTGAGTATCCACGGAATAAAACAAGACCTTCGAAATCGGAAAAAGTCGGATTCCCTTTTTTAAGTTATATTCGTTCGAAATTCTTCTTTTATTTTCATTATCACCAAGTTATACAGTCTCAATTTATTGGCAGTATTTTTCTTTTTTCTTCGCTATCAATGATTGAAAATTGAATACGACGTCGACCTATTTTTTTTTCTTCTCAATTTTTAAGTGCGTTTATTTATTTCTTTATTTCCGTACAGAAGACAATGGATCCTAAATCGGCGTTACGCACGTTGCGGAAATGGGTCGACGCGATACTCAAAGACGATTTGGACGACGTTGCAAAGGAATCGGAGGTATATTCTTTCATTGCCGTTACCTCGGAGAGTCGAGAACTGAAATAATAATGTTTCCGTGTGTAAAGGACGTAGGATGCTGGAAAATCGACGCCGCGTCAAACAAGGTGATCTTCAGAGCGATATTGAACCTGTCGCACTCTGCGGATCGTGCGAAACCAACGCAGACTCGGACGGGGAAACAGATCTTGAAGATAGCGACGAATCTCTGCAGTTGCATGACGGAGATGCCGGACCTGCTAAAATTCTACGCGGCCCTCTATCATATCGTGAAGAAGCTAATCGCGATGAAGTTTTATGCAGAGGCGATGGAAATCACACGCCTGTGCTTTCCCGGTCGATTGGTCCGCGGACTGGAGTCTGCGCATCTGGATATGTATCCGAAAATCGCGAACCTTTGGCACGACGCCGGGGCAGAGTTGGTCGACGCTCTGATCGGCGGTTTTGATGAAACCAAGTACAAACTGGTCCTGGAATTTTTGAAGAACGAACTATCGGTGCTGGAAGTTATAGCCAAGGATAGAACTCCCTATGTTTTGATCACGACCCTGAGATATCTGACAAAACTAGACGATATTAGGGTGGACTTGAGGCTTGCGGGAGATGAGAACCACCGGAACGTAGCAAAATCCTTCTTTGGTAGGATCAAAACTGCTCCAACAGGCGAGGAGAAGTACGAAGCCTACCGCAAGGCTCTACAATTCTTGAATTCGTCGTCGGTCGTCATGAAGGACTCGGGGAAAAAGGCTTTGACAGTCTTTACCGAAAGCTACGAGATGCTGAAGCCTATTTTTGCCAAGGACGAAGAACTGAATAGCTGCTTCTTGATCTATAAAAACATGGGCACGATGATATTCAAGACTGATGTTTATACGTTGTACTCAATTTCTCACTGGGACATCGAAAGGATCAGAAAAGAGACCATGGCCATTACGCGCAAGTTTACGGAGCAAAAAGCAGTCCTGTGGAATATGAAATACATCGGCTACGTTCTAGAGCCGCTGTTCGAACTTTGGGAAGATTCCATAAAGTCCGGCAAGCTGTGCTACCTCAGTCCAAATTCTCTCGGCGAACTTATGACCCTGATTAAACTGATCTATCGAGTCCTGAATTCGATACCGACAACAAAATGCGAAAGTTGCACCAACGGCGACTGTACCTTGAGGAGATACGTGCACACGGTGACCATAGTCTCCACCAAATGCTTGGTCGCAATCGTCAAACAATCATCTGGTTGGTTGATCGAGGATCTCTTCGATCAGGTTAAAGAGCTGCTCAAAGAAAATTTAGCGGCTATATTCGAGATGAAGCAGGCCAATTGCTCGATGTGGTCAACTCTTTGGGGCGACTGCGCAGACAACATATGCAATCTGGCCGACACTCTGCCCAAAATATTATGCTACGCGGAAGCCATATTCCTACTTTCTCTTCTCGCCTCGTGCATAGTAAAATTTGAGGGATGGAACGCTACGGAGAGTAAGATGAACATAAAAGTCGCACTGCCGTACGTACTGTACAGGATCAGTAGCGTGTATTACCGCATGTGTGCATACAGAAAGGCTCTCACTCCCTGCGCGCTCGCAGGACTCCTGAGCTACCGGAGTGACGATAAAAAGATTTTCCGCATGTGGGGTATCATCAAGAGCGCGTGTTTGCACTCTAGGATCAGTATATTGGAGTTGACCATGGTCAAGTGCCTCAAGGAGGATGTGGAATCCATAAAGGAGATCGGGGACGTGAATCTGGCCGATTACGACCTGAGGGAACTCTGCATCCGGGAATTGAGGGGTCTGCACGACGCCCAGAGCAACTTACACCTCGCCATAGGCGCGGCTCTGCATGAGCTGCAGGATCTCTCCTGCACGACCCTGCAATACGCTCAGGGGGTGCAAATGCTCGGCTATCATCTGCTGCACTATAAATTCGATAAGAATTTCCCCTGGCACTTGAACAAAGCCAAGACTAAAATGGCGGAGGAAACGTGCCACACCGATTCTCACCGTCTGACCTCCGCCAGTCTCGACTTCTACACCTTCGTCCTTGACCTGAGAGACGCCGCCCACCAGACTAAAATCGAGATGGCACAGACCAAGTTTGCCGTTCGCGCCCCAAAGACCGTCGATATCGACGGACGACCGCCGAAAATCGACTGCATAGTGCCGGCGTACAGCAAAATCAACGTCACCGAGGACTCTAAATTGTTCGCCAACTTGCAGCTGGCCGTCGATAAGTGGAGCGTTTGCATTGAAAACAATGTAATGACGATTTTCGTTGCCTATTAACGTTGGTACGAGACAATTCTGATCAACTATCTCGAAATTCTTTCCAGATCTACGCACCGAGCGACTGGCAGGCTCTGTTGACCCTCCACACGCTGGTACTCGCCGCCGAATACAGTCGACTTCACAGATTTTCTACTCTGGAGAATCGAACCTGGGATTTGGCCTACGAGCTATCTCGTCAACTGAAAGACTCCCGCACGTGCATTTACGGTATGGAAAAGCTGAATCTGTCAGTCGACTACCAGAGAAAATGGTCTATCGTGTATTTTTGTCCACAGTCGTCGGTCGCAGTATGTTATCTCGTAGCGTGAACGCCGAGTGGATCGTCACAGGGGAAGAGTTGATGAACGAATTGAAGGATTCGGTGGACACGGAAACGAATACGGCCGTTTCATTTTTCAAAGTCGGTTTGTCGAACCTCTATTTCGACATGGGCAAGGTGCGGTTCATTCGCTGCGGCGAGAGACTCGAATCGGGACCGATAATAATCTTCAATGTCTTTGGGTTCTCAGCACGAAGAGGCGGTCAAGCTGCTCCAGGGAATTATCCTCCTGCCCCAAATGCACGTCATGAACAACGCGACCTCGTACGTGTCTGGAATGGTGACGATCCTACGGAATTATCGCTTCTGTTCGAACGATGAAAATGGAACGAACTACATGGTCTTCTTGGTCAGGTGTCTCTACTCCATAGCTGCCTTGATGGACTACACTCCGTCGCCCAGAGGTGTGTAAAATCATGCTCCGATTATCCTTGACGGTGTACGAATTCTGTTCAATAATGGTATTCTGTTTATCTTTTTTCAGTCGGAGTGAAAGGAAAGGAGCTCCACACATCCGAGGTTCTCCTGACGAGCACCTCGTACATTTCTCTGCAAGTGAACAGCCTGCTTTCGTTCAGAGAGATAAGGTCGCACCTGTTGAATAGGCTGAAAATATCCCAGGCTGCCGGAGCTACGCTGCGCGTAGCCGAGTGCCTCAAGCATTTGTGTTTCATCGACCTCTCGCACGTCCAGCTCGACGACTGCATGGTCAAACTTCAGGGTCTGGAGTTCATTCTGCAGACCGAGTACATCGAGGAATCTAAAAACAGTAAAAATCCCGGGTCCTCGACGACGGAGAGAGGCCACAGCGACGCCTCTCCGATCCTCGGAAAGACCGTTTTCAGGGTGCCGGACTTTTTTACCCACGAAAATTGCCTCTGTTACAAATGCAGCTGCGTCGACTATCAGTACCTGGTCACATCCAGCGTCCACATAAGGGCTCAGCTGTACTTTCTTCAGGGAAACAACGACGAAGCGCTGGAACATTTCGCGGGGGCCTTTGAGCTCAGGGTGAAAATGCTTGAGGTTGAAATGAGGCGGGTCAAATCGGAGGATAACAAGGGAATACGATATCCGTGGAACTGCTACTATCGTACCGTCGAATTCGTTCTACTCCTCGTCGACTTTAGCAGATGCATAAGGGTTCTGGCGGCCGATGATCGGGAGGGAATGGCCATCGCGCGGGATGCCGTCGACTTCTGCGAACAATTTCACCTCAAGAACCACCCGATTTATTTTACCGCCAAAGAGTTGCTGCTCGAATATCAATTCCACCAGGTTTTCCCCGACAAGGATTGTTTCAGCAGTTAGTATATCGACTTTGAATCATTTGGGAGTTTGATCGTCGCTCCAAATTCTATTTTCCTTTTCGTTTTTCAGAGTTCACGGTTCCGGATCCCGAGGACATCGACATCAGCAAGTTCGTCAATCTTGACGAGAACGTCAATCCTTCCAACATCAAAACGCCTGCGTCCAAGCCCATAGTTAAAAAGCCGCGGACGGTGAGACGCGTCAAGACTCCGCCGATGCTGAAGCTCACCAAAGTCACTATGATTCTGAGCGACGACGAGGACGAAGACGATGTAAAAGATGTCAAAGACGTTGCCGATAGAATAGACTCGCCGAAGACGTCGAGACAGAGAACCAAGGGCTCTAGGAATTCTAAAGCGTCTAAATCTGCGCCTAGGAAAAAATTAGCATCGTTTTTGGAAGAGGATGAGGAAGAAAAGCCAAAAATCGACGTTGAAATGGACAAATCTGATTCCGATGATTGCAAAATCGTTACGGAAGTTATGAACACAACTTCCTCGTTCTTTCCACATCTGAAAAACGAGCTCATCCAAATTGTAGATGACTCGACGAAAACAGACTCCGAGAAGATAGATTTGATTAAGAAACTGGTCAAACAGCGTGAAATGGGCTCGGATTCTGAAAACGAGCGTCTAGATTCCAGACCGCAGCGTCAAACCAGGTCTCGCATCTTGAATAAAATGAAAACGCCGGACAATATTCAGCAACAAAGAGAAAGAATCGGGGCGTCGGGCAGGACCAAAAGTTCAAAGTCTCAGAGCGCCGAAGAGAAACCGAAGACTTCGACCAGGTCAAGGATCAAGAACGTCGAAGAGAACGGAAGATCTAGAGGATCGAAGAGGATCGAGAAATTAAAGTCTGAGGTTGTCGGTGATTTATCAGATTCCAACGAGTCTTCCAAGAACGAGGATCAGGCAAAAGCTAAGGAGATCAAACTCAGAACTCGAAGGTACCAAACCAGGGCTACCACCAGGGCCTTGAAGGCTCTATCTACGGTTATGGAAATCCCCGCTCATGATTCCGACATCGTTCCGGTGTCCGAGGAGGTAGAGAGCAAATTCAGCAAGAAGTCAAAAGCGCTTTCGAGAATCAGAAAGTCTACGACGGAGGATTAAAAAGAGACTGAAACTAGAAACAAATAGACAAACCTGCAGGCAGATTCGTTGGTTTATTTTTTTTTTGTGTTTTGTTACCTAAATATTTTTTATCGATATAGATAACTATTTTTTTATATGAAAGACTTAGAAAGTAAAGAAGGAAGATGTATGGATTGGTGTAATTAATTCTGAGATAAGGGGAATCAATGAGAGAGGATAGACTTTTTATTTTACACTGTAGGAAGATTCGTCAGTTTATTTTCTGTTCGTTTTGTTAAATATTTTTTATCTATGTAGAATAATTTTTTTTATATGAAAAACTTAGAAGGTAAGGATGGAAGATGTTCGAATTGGTGTAATTAATTGTGAGATAAGGAGAAGAGGAACCGAGTTGGATGAAATAGTGCATAAAAATAATGGTATTAATAAATAATAAACTATTTCTCTTGTTCCTATAATTTTGGGAAATTTGATGATTTTTTTTCTTTTTTGCTGTTCCGATTTCCTTCAGAGTAAGAAAATATTATTTTTACTACTTATCGAAAATACCGAACATTCGCCGAAATTTAAGGAGAACAGTATTTGTGTGAAAAATATTTATTAAAATATATAAGATCATTTACATTTAATTACTATTTTATTATCTGGGTAAAAAAAAGTGTAGTCGATTTTTTTTTCACAAACTTCACGAAGAGGAAAAAAAAATCAACTTTTCGAGTTTCACGTTGGTTTTTGTTATACATTAAAAAAAAAAATAGTAAATATTTATACAGTAGATGCGAAGTACAATAGTTTTCATGCCTTTTCTTTCTGTTTGTTCATCGGCATTTCTAATTTTTCACATATAAATACATCAGTTTTTTTTTTTTTTTTCATCATTTTCTCGTTATTGTGTTCAAATTTTAAATTCTTACTTACAATCACTACTAACAAAAATCAAATCTTTTTTTTTTTTCACTTATTATAATATTTAGAATTCACAAAGAAAAAGATTTATTTTATTTTTTTACTCTTTATTTTTACCGTTATTCATTATCAATAATTTACAACTAAATATCACACAAAAATTTGTTGCTTAATTTTATATCGTTTTATAATTGTGAAAAAAAGAAGCAACAACAATACAATCATTCATATGATATAATAATAAATAGATTCTTCTTTTTTTTTCATCAGTTTGCTTGTAGTTTGGCTCGAACGAATCTAAAGAAATTTACTTCTTATCTATACAATCATATTTAGACAAAAAAAAGCTGCGGCTACATGTACATTTTCTCAGAGATACGAATGAAGCTCAAATTCACAAATTCAGAGTTTTTTTTAGAACCGAAAATCAAAAATATCTTCGACTCATATTTATTGTTACTAGTGGAAATTATTGTTTAAAAGTTTGTCGAAAGGTAAGACGAAATCAGTATTCTAAAGCCAAATACTTAAGATCTACGATATTGTTTTCAAAAAAATAAAAAAAAATCATATGCATCCAATATTTTTCTTTTTTTCTCCATAGTCATAAAATAATTTGGTTTCTTTCCTATTTTTCAATCATCATCGTCATTATTATCATCGTTTAAACGATATAATCAAATATTTGACAATTTTTGTTATTTCTTTCATTTTCAACTGACTTAAAGCGTATTCTATCACCGAAGGAATCACGTTAATTAATTCTTATACTTTTGAACTCGATTATTCTATCACTAAAACGAAAAAAAGTAATTGATAATCAATAATTAATAACAACTCTCTCTTTTTCTCTCTCTTTCATTCGATCTATGATCCTACATTCTTTTACACTTATTTTCCGTTAATTTAAGAGAAAAGAAAAATGAAAAAAAATAAGTAACAGAAGAATTCCCAGCAGCTTTGCGTGCTTTATTAACAATTTAAAAAAAGAAAAGAAAAAAAAAGTATTATTCTGTATATATAAATTTTTTTTTTTTTTTGTGCATAGCTTTTTTTTCTTGGAACGGGGTTTGCGAATATCCGAATTATTAGCGAATTTAAATATTCGCAGATCCCTGAACTAATTTTTTAGGCAAGAATAATTAATATCGAAGGATCACACACAAAATATGTAATAAAGTCATCTACGAGTTTCACTTTCTTCCAGAATAGTAATAACAGTATTTTTAGTAGTAGTAGT
>JAEUYN010000726.1:0-259252 GCA_018257835.1 Euura lappo
CTCGCCGCTTATCTTTTATTTCAATTTCAAACCTTCTGAATTATTCAGCTGAGAACTTCTGGATTGACTATTTTATTCAACCTCATTCCTCATTCCCTGTATATGATCCTCTGCAGCGAACTGCAAGTCCCGAATCTCCGATGTATCCATTTATCAAACTCAGAAATATAGTCGCTATACGATAGAGGCATTTTTCTACTTTCGCATAATGGCTCAATAGATCGGCTTGGAGCCAGATATAAATCTAAACTTTCCTGTTTACCGTCGTTATCTCTCGCGAATAAACTCCCGCTGATACCGAACGGCTTTTCCACGCTCCGCTAATGACGCTGAGTCCCGTTTCCCATCTTCGCCTTTTCATACCCGAGCCTCCGTCTACCTTTTTAACTCGGTCATTTTTCCGCATTTACTTTACTGCAACGATTAATCGCCTCGCTTATCGCCCTACGTGTCCGGGTCTTTGTTCCGGGCGCCATCCCGTTAATGAGAACAAGGACACAGTCCTAAAAGCTGACAGTGCTCGGAGCTCAAACTTTCTTACATTCAAATTTCTTTTGATTCCAGGTGACGAAGTGGTTGCTGGTCGAGATCCGTGGGCTGTTCAGCGACTTTTGGTGAACGCTGAACCGACGAACCTTCGACTTCGTCGACAGCAGGTTCACCCTGCTCCTCTGCAACCTTCGAAGGTGAACGCTAAGGACATAAGCAAGTACTTCGACTCCCCGAACAAGGAGAACAAGCGACCACAGCATGGAGTGAACGGGTTTCAGCAACAGCGTCACTATCATCAGGAGGAAGAGGGGAATAACGAGACCAAAGGGGGAATAGACGAGGTTGGTGAAAAACAAGAAGCTGGGGAAGGAGGAGATATGGGCTCGAATCTGAGTCGCCACAATGGAAAGGGGTTGACGGGGCGTCGTACTCAGTCATCTGGAAATCTTTGCGATCCAAAAGGGAAGCTGAACACCGTTGGAAAAATCCTAGTCCCTTGTTCAGGAGGCCAGAGAGAACGGTAAGCGAAATCAACGGGGTATCGAACGATACAGAGCTTGCTCGAAGAAACCAGCATATCTAGACTTAATAGCTTTTTGAATCACCGTAATTCACGCTGCAATTGACCTCCTGATTAAATTGGCTTCGAAACGGCGGTGGTAACTAACGTTACGTTACGGAGGCTATAGAGCATTCGGTCAGATGCAGTTTAATCAAGAATTACCCGATCCCGAAGCACTGGGGGCTATTCCGCCTGCAGTTCTGGGAACTTACAACGTTATTACAGCTCTTAGAAAACCGGGCAAGAAATAGGGTTCGTAACGACTGAAAGACTGGTCAATTATTCTTGACAATTTTCATTCGAGCTATCGGAACTGAAGCACCAATTCACATCGGGAATAAAGTCCAAAAGCGTTGACCGATCCTCGAAAATTTACTTTGACTGAAAAGTATGAAAATTAAACTTCAATTTCGCTTTGGAAAGGCCAAAGAATCTCTATCCGAAGTTGAGATACACGCTCTTGAGAAATAGTTCTTTGAAAAGACGCTGGGACGAGGCGTAAAAAAGAATACCTGTGAATGACTCTCTATGTGTGCTTGAGTTTATACTTCACATTATTTCACTCAACTTAGAAGTTGAGGTGAAAGGGGGTGAGAGAGGTCTAGTGGAAAGGGACAAAAAAGTGATACTTTTGATGAGAAGTGAAAAAATTGCCCTTTTCATCATCCCGTTTAGAACCCGTTTTTCAAGAGCTCGTCTTTTAGCAGGGAATAGAGATCTTATGGATCTTATAACGTATGAAAAACATTTGAAATAAATCGGGGCCAAAAGATTCAGGTCGTTGGAGTGTGTTGATGAACGCCGTACAAAGGCAACATTTTCACTCAGTCGTTTATTGCAGAAAATAAAAGTGTTTAATTGAAAATTCAAAGTATAAAACAACTGAATCTTATAGAAGGTCGGTTAATTCCATTTGGTGATCTAATTTTCTAAAATTTCGAAAAAAATCCTCATTCTGAGTACATAAGGATGAATTGGAACGGGGGTTCCCCGAAAGATCGACGGCGTTTACATAGGGGTTCTGAGGGATTCTTGACATGGCGGCGGCGGCGGCGGCGGCGACATCTTTACATAATATGCACGATATTTTCGCAAACCTGTGTGACCTAGACCTGAATTATGGTCTCTTAAAAATTCAGCTTGAGATATTATCCACAAATTCTACAAACTCGGGGGTGCGTCACCTGCAGGGCGTAAGATCATCTCGCGTGGCGTTGGCAAAATTAAAAGGCACTCGGAAGGTGATTTAATTTGCATAAGTGCTCTTGTCCCTCAGAAGAACACCGGGGATAAGTCGAGCCCGGTCTTTCCGTACCCGCACTTAATATTCTTTTGTAAATAAAACAGAAGTAAAATTCTCGACAAGCGAGGATGATATCTGGTGCCGTTTCCCGTTGTCGTAATGTAACGTAATTAACACTTCTGCACTACACGACTGCGCGTTTCATAATCATAAAGTACCGTTAGCTTGGTCAGTTTATCCGTGAACCACAGGGTGTAATAGCTCCAGATTATTCCCACCAGACTAGCTTCTATCCAACCGAAAGTATTTCGAATTTAAATATCGATTTCAGCTACAAATTTTGCGGGTCTCTGCCAAACCACCTGGACGGAAAGGAGCCGAAGGATGATCACCCGGGGGAGAACAATAACGTGATATCCGACACGATAGGCGGTAACCTTGGCGGCACATTACCGCATAAAAAACGTGCTCTGGGTGTCCATTTCTCAGATGCCGGACCAACGGGAACGTTGGACTTGGTCAAGCACCGTTCACAGGACTCTCTCGACGACGATCCTTGGCGGTGAGTTATTATTTTAGCCCCCATACCAATCCCTGTAACGCACACTACTACTCAATGATGACCCACCACAGGTCAATGTCGACCTATAATATCACGCGTCGAACCTACTTCCGCAATTTCTTTACCTCTTTTTATCTGATCCCTTTCCCTTGACCGGGTACAAGCGATCAGCCGAGTCAACTCGCTAAATTGCCTCGTAACTCGCCCAACCCGAAATCGTTAGCCTGGTTTGGTCTCATGGGTGCTGTTTCTCCTTTCCGTGAATTACCCGGTTGGTTCATGCTACAAACTTCTTGGAACACGCTAAACTGGACGGGGTCGGGTAACTTAGATCTTGTACTACAAAACTACGAAATTCACAATCTTTTGTCCAGATATCAGCACAGCAGTGACCTAGACCTAGTGAGGTGCAAGCACGGTAACTTTGACCTGGTGCGTCGGGGTCAGGGTGTGGACTCGGTGGACGGTGAATCGGTACGAAAATACGGTCGTGGAGTGTCCGTGGACGACAGATGCCACCGTGGTTCGGACCTGGACTTGGTGGGCACGTTGCCTAAGAGAAGACACGACTCCAACCGCAGTAAGCAAAGTTCTACCGAGACAAGTCTTGCCCAGCGAGGTCCCGACAGAGTGGGCGATGAACTGCTGATGAAGCTGGTACACAAACCAGACTGTGAACTGATGAAACATCGACAATTGAATCGTGGCGTTGATCTCAGACTCAGTAAACTTGCCGGTGGTGAACCTCAGGATCAGGGATACGCCTCGGAACGTTCCCCAGAGGACGAACACCCACCATCTCTACCCGGGGAACCGTTTCCTGAAATAACTCCAGGTATGTAAACGAAACCTTCTCCTGAGTCAGACTGGTACATCGTTTTTTGAGTTTTATGGTGAAAATTACCGCCTGATGTCCTGTCTGTTCAAATAGTTGGACATTACCAATTTCGAACTACCGTCACGATTTGACGGGCTTCCACGAGACCGCGCAGTGCTCGTAAGTCAAATATGTAGTTAACCTCGTGATCTCTGGTCGGGTCCTTTGATAGCAAAGGTACGTAAGCTGGCCGGCAACCGGGCATTGCACTCTGAGTTGTAGCTAGGTGTGCCCGTAAAGGTTTGTGTGCATAGGAAGATTAAGACCTCAGATAATGACGAAGGCGTAGGTAGATAGACGGTAGTTGGAGCGTCTGTAAACTCCGTTCATGGTATGGTATGGTATAGGTATAGGAAGTGAACTTTATTGGCCGTTTGTTCTCGGTAAGTCGGGGCGAACTATGTCCTCCGGCAGGTGGAATCCACTTCTCTATCTCATAGACCTCACGTACGGGGATAGAAGGAATGACGTGGGTATATAAGGCAAGAGCTCAATTCTGACGTACCTTCATGAGCGGAGGGTGTGGTATGCAAAGTGCAAAACAACCCGAACCCAGAAGAGCCAAGGTCCCCCTTGAGGACCGACCGTCGTTTCAAACCTGAGAAAATGCGAGTTACCTTGCATTACGTGATTCGGTATCAGAAAATTGAAACTTGATCCGCGGGATGTGGATTGAAGGTATTGAAATCGCGTTCTTTTCAATAATCGATGCTACCCACGACGTCCCATTGAATTTGAAGAGATACCTTTTTCCCCCATTGGCTGAATTTGAATTTTTTTTTTGAATCCTCTTCTATCCCGCAGAATTTCGCCTTTCATCTGATATAAACTCGCACGGAGGGACAGACCCTGAGTGCAATTGAATTACAGTGAATAAATTTCATCCTATACTATAAGCTTGTAGAGACGAGCCGAATTATGGAAAGCACCTACCGCTTGTAAATTTCTAGTCGACGGCGTCGGCTGCCAATCCTTCACACACTCCCTACATCCTCAATCTGCTACTACGGTTTCTGCTCACGTGTCAATACGGCCGGTTGAGTAAATCCGACCGGCTGTCGTTGCTTGAGAATTGATATCCTCAACATATCCACTAAATCGTGACAACATCTTAAATCTCTATAAGTGTACGAGACTGGTACAAACGGTCTTCATCTTATTTCTTGTTACGATACAAAATGCGATAAATTTGAAACGCAATTTCCCAAGTCGACTGAACCGAATCATTTTCCCCGTCACAGTGTTCGATCACAGTTTGCGACGTCTTGTTTCTCTTGTTTGATAAGTCTTCGGTTAAACTGTCGATAACACTGTTACAACAGGAAACTGGTGTCTCCGGAAGTCGAAAGATGATCCTTGAAAGTCAGAAGCAAAACTGATCTTGCTTGGTTGAATAATTCCCAAGAAATTAGGCGGGTGATGATAATTGTTGAGACTAACGATTGGAGATCAGCTGATCGGTGCTCCGACTCGTTTCGGCACTTGGTAAAAGTTACGGAGTGGAAGCTATTTACGGAGAAATATTTTAAGCGCCTTGAGCAACGCGGTGTCGCATTTAGAATTCACCTCTCGATTTCATTTGGTGTTGAGATTACAGGCTCGCTATTTTGAAACCGAAGATTGAACAAAGAGGCCTTCCAAACTCGACGATGTACGTTGATGAAAGAAACGAGTATTACGCCGAAAATATTGAATCGAACAATACATCAGCGTACATTCCAACGTGACGGTTGAGACATCCGATCCGTGGAAAAAAGAAATATTCTCCAAGGTCCAAAGCTGCAATCTTCTTGATGCAAAATTAGAATTTTATGAGTCAGAAATCTCGGCTAAGCTTTATCCTATAATTCAAATCGATACCCAAGTTGCAGTTTAACGATCAGTCTTCAGGCAGTTTGGGTAACTTTGGAGATAAATAGGGGCGATTTGTTGTGTCCTGGGGTAAAGCACCTGGAGAGTGGATAAAGGGGATCGCATAATTTATACAGTGAATCACGACGAGATATATACTACAGTGAATAATAAAGATATATCGGCTGGGGACGGAGGAAAGAATGAAACTAGGTAGGAAGAAGTACTTTGGCGTTCTATAAAGACCAAAAGTGGTAAAACCGTTATCAGAGATAAAACGAAGGGGCGTATAAAATCGCAGAAGAGATAACGAAAAGCGGGATGAGCATCAGCCTCGCATAGACAAACCACTCCGACACGGTATAACCCGAAAGGGTTTCACCGTAGAAATGACTATGTCACCAGTCGCCAGTCGGCTCTGTCGCTAAAGTAATACGAAGGCGTTTTCGAGTAATTTGCTACCCGTCCCGCGTACTACGCTACTAGACAAATACCCGAACCCGACACACGAGGAACCTCTGTATAGCTTTGGATTATTACGTAAGGAGGAAACAGTACTCATATATCATAAATTCAAATGTATGCTCATTCTTTATGTACGTGCATTATGAAACACACACTCGAAGGCACGGGTAGTCTGTGTCAAACACACTTCTTGAATTTGGCCAAAAATATTAAATTCGTCAACAGATTAGCGAAGAATACTTGCGATGACGTTCTTCTCATTTGTTTGTCACTTATGTCAAAATTATGGAATCTCGGAAGATTTGCAAATAATTGCGAAAGCCTTTACAAGATTTCAACTGATTTTCAATGTTCTTCGAGATGTCAAATTCAGAGATTGCAAATATTTGAAGGATTTCACAACACGATGTTATAGAAAATCCACTGAATTCTAGAAGACATTAGAACATTTCTGAAGATATTACAAAATCTTTCCAAAGTATCATAAAAGAAATTCAAGAGATTACAGCGATTTTCACAAGCGGATCATCCCTCGGTTCTCGTGGACGTGTTTGAAAACGAACAGTGACGCGATTCTTTCGATAATTACTGCTTTATTTGAACCCTCGTCGAAATGAAATTGCATCGGATAGGGTGAATCGAATTCTGATGAATTAAATCGTTGGAAAATATTGCCAATAATTTTGATACTGAATCGGTTCAGTGGATATTGAATTTCATTTGTTTTATTGATGATGAATCAATTGGAGTACGAGAGTGAGGGCTCCGGCTACCATTTTATCGGATTTGAACAATCTATTCTGCTATATCTATTCCAACGGCCAATAACTCGGGCATTGTTATTTCGTCCGATGAGACCGTCAGCCCACCTAGAGTAGAGGATGCACTATGTTCGTTACCCCAGTCGCAGTGTGTATATGACTCAACGAAAACGACCACCGTTTGTCACCCCGTCTAATGTTTGTTTAGCTGGTTGTTTTGCCCGGAATAAGTTCTTCCTGGACCAGAGTCTACTCCGTAACCCCCCGTCTTCAATCCTGTCTACCGCATATGACGGTACCAAGAATAATGCGGTCCCCAGCTTCTTCAATCTATCTCAGTATCCTATACCCCTCTATTCCTATTTCTATTCCCTTATCCTCGACTCTCTGCTATTTATCTCATTCAATTCTCTCGAGGACCGTAAAAAACTCAGTCGATCTACGAAATCGCCAACTCAGGAATTTCGCGATAGAACTAATCAGACATTTTAACTTCTCGCTTCGGGTTCTAAAAAGTAGGAATAAACTATCCAGGAACAAAAAAATCTTTCGAAATAAAAGTCCTGCTTTTTATTGCTTTCAAGCTTCTTGTCGTTAGCCAAGTGTCAGATTAGGATGACAGTTTCTTTTACAGTTCGTAGCGGTCACATGACGATCGTCTAGGATTGTTTTAATATTTTCAAGACCCTTTATCTGTAAAAAAAAAATTGGGGAACCACATTATAATGGCATAAGGTCATGAGCCCCAAAAAACGCGATGTTCGTGGGAAAAGGTCATATAATTTTTTATTTTTTTTTTTTCAAGCTAAAAGCAGAAGGTCGTAAGCGCCAATGAAAAGAAAAAAAATTCGTGGTTACGACCTTCTGCTTTTAATTGACTCAATATTAAATCTCAACGTTTGTGAACGAATCTTCGGGTTTTTGTACCAAATACAATTAAAAAATATATATGACCTTTTGCCATTACGAACAGCAAAAAGTCGTACAATGGCTCTTACGTCCTTATGCCACGCGATTTGTCTTGTGGCCTTTGTGTTATTTTTATCATACCAATGATTACCCGTCCTAATCATTCGTCGTGATCTCAGTATTAATCTGAAGGGTCCTTTAGGATCTATAATCCTCCTCCAAAATCGTGTTCGGAAAGCAAGACGTGCAAAAATTGTCATTTTGGTTGGATTCTTCTTACTTCTTGCAAGTGTTTTAAGGTGTTGTTATAAATTGATCTCTGCAATCAAGTATTCGTTAAAATTCCATATCCCAGGTCGTGAGATTCGAGATGACGTCTTATGGTATCGGGCAAACTGCTGGGACGTGTGTTACAAGTTTTCATCTTGTAATTACTGTGGGTATGAATGGTGATAAATAACCTGTCACCCACGCAAGAGTCGAGAGAAGTGCTTAGCGTGGAAATTGTATGGTATTGAAGGATTGGAATACTTTTTTTTTTATTTGCGTCTTTTGACGTCTGCAATCTGCGTCATAGTCACATTCCTCTTTGGCCTTTGCGATTCCTTCTGACGTCGAGATTATGCGGATAATAAAACGAGAGAAAATGCATATCGGTAAAATAAAATATTATCGAGGATTTGCACGAGGGAAAAGTTAAAAAGTGGAATCCTGAAGGATGATCCTTCGATCGGAATCTCTATTGTCCGAGTTCCTACGTGACCGTGGAACAAGGAAGTGGTATGGGAGTTTGAACTCGGCCTAAGTACTTCAATCAAGCAATAGTTCGGAGGGGTATCTTCTACAGTCTACCGTTTCCCTGAACCTAAGGAGAATAGTTCTCCGCCCTTTGTGGATAATCCCAGATAGACAGAAACTTTTGAGAGCTTCATCCGACTTTAAACTACGGACCAGACCGAAGATTGAGGCTGAAAATCTTTAATCTTCAATATTCAGCCGACTAAAGTTTTCCCTCTTTCGCGCTCGAGAAGATAAGCGACTATATCGAGTTTGGTTTGTGCTTCGAATATGGATATATATCAGGCGTTGAAGTTTCTCGCAAAAACTTTTCCAGCACATCTCCATTTTTCACTTATACGGGAAATAACGCGATACTTTTTCCCCTTTTTCTGATCATCCTCTTTTCAGGATTGAGTTGCTATGCCATTTTTCTAAAATAGATTCTGCAGGCGCGATCTCAATCTGATCTGATCCGAAGTTTCCTGCCTATGAATTCGTGTCACATTCTTCTCTCAGTAATCCGAGCATTTGACCGATAGGAAATATCGGTGAGTTCTCCTTTCGCTTGGTGAGAGTTATCAGCATAACTGTGTCAGGCTTTGCAGATTATCGGTGGATAGGTGAAAGGTAACATTCATAATTGTACAGCTATAAATCACAGGCTCGTAACAGTTGTACAGATTACAAAATCCGAACCATAGTCTTTGCAGAATTGCTCGGTGGATTCACACGCTGAGACCATCACGGAATATATTGTCCCGATTGCCCTCCCGAGTAATTATCGATGCCCGAATTCGGTTCGTTGTTTCTACACCTCTTTTTTCCGGGCAGAAACAAACGGCTGACAAATCCAAAAATCTACTGAAACAAATGAATCGCAGTGGGGTTTTCGACTGTCAAGTACCAAAGAAAGTGGAACAAAAGCTCTCGTATTGATTTACGGTCGATGCAGTAGACGTTTAATTTGTTTTCCCGAGTTTGTTTTTCCACGGCTTAGGCGGAATTTGAATGGCTTTTTTTTTCTCTTGTTTAATTACATTCATTCACTGTACGCCACAGCTACACAAAGCTGTGGAATTCGATAACGCAAGTTCATTCAGTCCCTGTACTGCAGCTTCATTCCTCTACGTCGTTGAGACCGCAGAAAACTGAGAATTTACCTCCTCCAACAATTCCGGGAAAACAAATTGTTACAACCTCGTGATAATCTGCATCCGTGGTTGAACGTCAGTCTTGAAATATATCGCGCGCAAAATGACCGTAGAAACTGTACTTGGAAAATGTTAAACTCCGAACACTCCGGAATCGTGGTAATTAATTAAACCGTTAAATGCACACACATTCCTATATCCGGTCCTCATCTCCATGCACGCCACACTCAGTACATATAATAGGTTCTCTTGGGTTCGCGGGCGAGATATGAATTGGAGCAATTCTGCCTGAGCAAGAGGGTTGTAATTTTGCACAAAGTACACAGTAGTCGACTGCAAAGTCCACGACTTGATTGTTGGCAAGGATTCAAAGTTCTGTCTCGAACATCAGAACAAGGATCTTGATCTCAGTCTCGTAATTAAAATTTCAGTATCACGTATATATTTTGATTAGGTCTTAATTAACTTTACGCTAAAGCTCCTACTCCCATCAGTCAATGTCTCTCGATCGGTCCATCTTCTACCCGATCAATTATACCCACCCCTAATCGAGTTAGCCCATAAGTCTATCAATTTCGCGTACACTAAATTAAAATTTTATAATCAAACTACCCAGTTAATTACTCAACAGGCGCCATTAGCCTTGTAATTTTATCGATGCATGGTCTAGCAGATGAGGTTTTCGATTAGTTACGTCAAGGATGAAAATAATAGCGAGTAGATTGTATAATGTGGGATGACATTAAGATACGGGAAGTGTTAAAAGAGCTGTATAGACCCGTTAGATGAAAGTGCGGAAGCACCTGGCTCTAAGCACCGGTAGTTTGTCATTAATTTTCTTTCCTTGACCCAGAGAGACGTTCGTCTATTTCTCAAGGTAGACGAAGTGTGTCCAAGAATCCGAAGACTGTTGATGTACCTATAAACAAAGTAATAGAAAAGGGTTATGGCTTACGGGTGATGTGACATAGGAAAGTTTGATACCGGAGCAGTGGCTCAACTGCCCAGCCTTGGGGTCCTCGACCAAAATCCCAAATTTATTATCTAACCTCTTCGCCTTTATTTTTTTCCCTTTCTCCAGCGGCAAATGAAATATGATTTCTTTTGTACGTGAGTGGCCTGGCGAAATGAGAAATTTCTTATTGTTAGATTCTTCAGCACCTTCATAGGAACCTGGAATTCACGGCTAATGGGAGCAGATTCATACTACCTTGACGAACTTGTCAGATAATTGATATCATATTTCGGATGAAAGATTTTCAAGATTCTTACCGCAAACCATACTCCGAATGTCTTTGTTCCCAGGGTCTGAGGAGCATTGAGAATAATTACCCATTCAAGATGGTTTTTCAGCCATGTTTAACGTCCGGCTAATTATATCCTGTGCAAACAAAAACCGCTGGGAATGGAGAAATCGGATATAGCTATTCAAAAGTTTTACCACGCGTATAGGATTCGCTTCACTCTTCTTCTAGGATTCGATATCACGCTCTGAACCGCCATTGATAAATTATTCACAGAGCGGGCTCAGCTACATGCTCCTGCAAATATACCAAGCATCAGGAATCCATGTTTATCCTATCTCCGCAAGAGGCTGCCAACATTCACAGTCATCTCTCCTACGACAGTTTTCTACCTCGACTTACGTTGCATGTCTAAATCGTGAGCGATCGTCCAAGAAAAAGCCATTGCCAGGAACATATTCACTCATTGCACGGAACGGGTGACGAGTGATTTCTAAGTGATTTCCGGCGATTTTGAACTGACGCCATGCGATTTGATGCAATTTCCGACGATATCTGACCGAGACTTCATGCGATTTTGTTGCGGTTTACAAATATGAATGCTTGCCATTCAAGAGTGATTCTAATCGGAATCATTTTCTGTTTTAAGAATGGAATAGGTCCTTCACAGTGGCATAATGAATGAAATCGTGCGATAGGATAAATTTTGGCCTGCCGTGAATTTGTCGGACGTAGAAATGATAATTTGATGAAAACAGGTGTGGTGCACTTTTTATGCACGGCATACTCTACGTGCCTACATGTTTGTTGGTTATGCGTATATACGTGTCACGTGCCGACACCGAGCCAGCAGGCAACGCAATGCGAAAAGCCTTGGCGAAAAGTTTTGCATAATAATGAAAAGTCGCGCGCGGATCATCCCCCAAGAATAATAACGGAATAGGGGCCGTAGTCTGCCTCGTACGTTATACTCACTGCGCTAACTCAAGGAAGGGCGGACAACTCCGTATAACTTAATCACGATTCGGTTAAGGCACATTTCCTTTAGGGGGCTGCAGGATAACGTAAGCATCAGAAATACGGCGATGATACGAGACCAGTCTCGTAATTTCTGGACCGGATTGACCCGGGCGAAGAAATGCATTAAACCACTGCATGACGCGCAATAAAGAGGCGGTTTTATGTCCACGTTCTATACTCCATCCTCGACTATCAGTTTCACAAGGTGATAGCTATCGCCGCGTTCCCTTTTACGCCTCTTAATTACGCGGCAAGAAGAAAATGAAAAGTTATTCGAGGAGTTACGAGCACGCGCGCTAATGTCACTCTTTTGAATCTATAATTCATCCTGTACGACCATACCGTACACTTTGGCTTCCACGGTCGGGAACATCTTGGGAATACCATGGCCCATGTATTATGGAGATACCTCTTCATGGTTAATGGAGTTTCAGACAATACCCTTGTAATTACTTTCGAGGGGTAGGCGTTAATGAGCTGAACAGATTTCGCGAACCACGGATTTGATGAATGTGATGATATTCTTTTTTACGACTCAGAAGAGCATCGGCGTAACCGTTTCGTACCGTTTCATTTTTTCACTCGAACCCTGAGTTGAAAGTAATATTGTTTTTCGTTTGAGAAAGTAATTAGAGAGTAATTATACTCAAATCTAAAGCCATTTGAAACATCTGTAGAGTTTGTCGAGAAAGTCAAATTCGGTTTTTCTAGCGATTTTTTTTCTTCTATCGTTGCGAGCATTAGTGTGGGTGGCAAATATGATCAAATATATATAATAAATGTATGAATTGAAATGATATGAAACAACGTTATGTCATCAATACAGTGTCAACAAAAAATTGGGTAAAATTGGGTTCGAAATTGTATTTTTTTCGCGCCACCCCACGACGTCACTACTCACTACAAAGAGCCTGCCATCTAGCGTCATCTGTGGGAACCCACTCCTTACCTATACACTTCATATCCCTGAAATCTTGCTTTCTATTGACATGTGACACGGGGGCGTGGCTCAGCAATTAGTAACGTTCTGTATCATCGCCGCCGATCTAGAATTTGGGGTGTATTCGGTGAATACGTTTACAATTATCATTTGAATACGCATAAACTGTATTTGAAATAACAAAGTTTTAACAAATTTTATTTGAAAAATATAAGGAGTCAAATATTGTTTCAATACCGCAGACCAGTTATTCTTCCGGTTTAATTTAGACACTTTTTTTCGCTATGGCGAACCAGATTTTGTATCCGGTCCTACACAGACGTTCGATTGTCGTCAAGGGAGATATCCTCGGGTATAGCGTGTGTATAGCCATTAGGGCACGGAGTCACGGCTAAGTTTAACGATTCGAAGGTTCGGTCCTGGAGAACTTGGCGGTAGTAAAATAACGATTACCTACCGTGCAGCATCGTTACGATGCGATGTGCTCCCTTTTAATCTCTCATCTTGTATAACAAGCTACAGCCTCTAACTTAAGGGGGTTATAATTCGGGCAGGTTTCAGAAACCATCGTATCGACATGCTCGGTGTTATCGTCTGGTAAACTCTCTATACCGTTATGTAATCCCGAGTTACTGCCTCCCTGTCCTGAGTTATGGCTTCACGTATTCCTTGGCTAGAGCCTTCCCGCCCCCAACACACAACGATTCTTCCCTTCGTTCAACCCTGAATAAACCATATGACCTTGACCTACGATGGGAAAAGCCACGATCACGGGTGTTGGAAGATACACACCTGAAAATGATAAATTTAGGGGGCATTTTCCAGGGCGACGTCGTGTCATTTACAATGAAATTAATTTCGTTTGTTTAGCTTGCGCTGAGCTTGATGAATGTCCACCCGAAGTGAATTATTATCGGAATCATCGATCGCCGTGAGCATGGATCTAACGACTGTCAATTAGTATACGCGTACGAATGTCCTGACCCAATTATATAAGCTAGAAGCTGGGCAATAATTCATAGACGAACAAACGGAACGAGCCATGGGATATCGATGGTCTTATCAATCCTTATTGAGAAACTGCGAAGGATAGCGCACGCGACGTTCGCCAGGACTGCGCCTCGGATCCTAGATCGGTGTATGTGCAAGTGGCTGGTGAGGCAGGCTAATCAAAGCTTGTGTCTCTAATTAGAGTATCTTGTAGGTACCTTAGTAAAGTGCATGAAAGGCATAGGTGGCTCGTTATGAGGTATTCATGAAGGTGGTAGCAGCGGTGCGACGTCGGTTATAACACGCGTGAATAAATCGTCAAGGATGTCAATTCATTTAACTGATAACTGCCGCACGTATTTATTCAATATTTTATTTTTATTATTTTAATTGGACCGTGTTCAGCTAATTGCTCCCTCAAATCGACTTCATTCAACCGAATTATCCGTGCCGATAAATTCTCGTTAGGATTTTACTGCCGGCTATATACGATTGGCGGTTGAGCCACTACTCCTCGAGTATAATTAACGTTGAACCGATACCGGGGCACCATTCCAACAAGGGATGATTTTTTGATACTCTTCTAATTTATAGGATCATCTAAAATTCTCAACGAACAAGTTTTTAGCCTTGATTTAATGAGGCTGGCAGGATTGATCGCGGTCTCCCTCTGGCTTCTTCTTCCACAGTAAAAACACCGGGTGAAAAAATATATTTTGGCAATATTTACTCCAGCGTTGAATTTTCTTTTTTTTCCGTTTCCAACTAGATGAATTCGCGAACCGTTTAATCAATGCCGGTGTACGAAATCTAGTGGCTAACGAACCGCCCCCTTCCCCCCAGCTGCTTAAATTTACATAAAATTTTGGGTCGCGAAAATTTAGGTTTATTTATTCGATGGAATAAATTTTGCTATGTCCGGAGAGAGCATGAATCAAGAAATTTCAGAACGTGATCGAATTATAATTCTCGGTATTTTTGATAAATCGAACTACATTTATCTCAATCTTTGATATTATAATACATCTACAGCGGTTTTGGAACATTCATCTTGTGGAGGTCTTAACTTCTTCTTTCCAACCCTAAGCTATAAGTCTAAGTCATCGATCGAACGAAGCCTCTTGCTTGACTGCGATCCCTTTTTACCCTCTGCCTCATACCAGTTCGGAGTTACACCACTTGATCGATTGGTTACTATACGTTCAGCATGTAACTTGCTTTTTGAGTGGTTTCAGAAGATTCTATGAAAATGAAGCGGAGCCATCGGAACGTAATTAATTGTGATTTACTTTTTCATTTCCGTTGTTTCCCTC
This sequence comes from Euura lappo, assembly GCA_018257835.1. NCBI lineage: Eukaryota > Metazoa > Arthropoda > Insecta > Hymenoptera > Tenthredinidae > Euura > Euura lappo. The sequence continues at coordinate 15,161 of JAEUYN010000726.1, forward strand.
AATCGAATGATCGAGGAAGACGTAAACAAACGAATGAATGCATCGGTCTGAGTCGTGGTGACGAATTGCGGGGCCAACTTCTCTCTCGGATGTTTATATCGCTTTGGTGTTTTTTGCTGAACATGAGCTACGCAGGGAAAGATAAACGTTTTTCAAGCTTGGAAAAAGACTCGACCAATTCTTCAGTCCGGAATTCGTAGGGAGAAATATATATACCGACCGGCTAAGATGAAAATAAAAAAATAAGAAATTCTTCCACCTCTTGGAAAAAGGTTTGGTTCGCTAAAATGGAATCACCAGAGTAAAAAAGTTCGGGTGAAAAGATTTTTCTGCTTCCCGTACGTAGTTAAAAAAAGATCCGTGAAACAACTTTCTTATATCAGGCTCAGCGCCATTTCTTCTCAGTTTCTTCACACGCTTACAGACAAAATCGACGATACATGCTGAGATATTCCATCAAGATGAAGAGTATATCTTTGATTCGATTGGTTGAAGTGTTTTTAATTAGCGTTCGGAAATAACCTTAGTGCCCGAGGTTTTGGGCTTCGATGCGAATCCTCGAGAGCCGTTTGAGCTTTCAGTTACTCAGCTAAATTGCTTAGAAGGCGGTTGGTAATTAACTCGCCACGTTTAAGCCTGGGCTTAGGTGAGGCTAGGTTACATCCTCTTCGCTCCTGTCCGTGGCCTCTGGCCTGCGGCATTCCTCTTAGACACAATCGCTGCCATATTTGTGCTAGAGAGACGAGCGGTTGTACGGACCGAGAGGATTTTCGCCTCTTTTACGCAATTAATTTAAGCAAACATGTCTTAATCTCGGAAAGATAATGATTCAAGAGAGGAAGAATATACAGCGGGTGAAATACGGGGTGAAATTGTACCCAAAGCGAGGTCCATTTTTCGGGGAACTTATAAAAGTTTTTAATTTCTGAAGAACACTTTGATTTCCCCGAGGGGATTTTGGGGAATCGCGAAATCGCGGATGAGCCGAGTTCCGACAAACGACCGCGTCTTCGCGAATTAAAGATTGCAGCATGAACTTTTCGCCTATTGAAAGAACGAATTCCCTTTACCAGGATGCGAACCAAGTCCGCCGTCAAGCTCGATCAATTGATATGGGAAACAAAGCCCAGCCTCTCTTGGTACGGGTCTTCTAGCGAAATGAATAGCAATGGGGCTGTTTCGCACAGCTGTTTTGTGCTCTGATCATTTGAGAGGTTGAAACGAATTTTGAAGGGTGCGATCCACTTATTCCTTCACCCCTGAGCTATTATCCGAAAAGTTTAGAAGTTTACCCGGCGGACCGAACGATACTACCCACAGCAACCCAATACCATTACCGACATTTCTCAGTACCACGCAACCGAACGACCTCTATTCTAATCTTGCCCTGTAACCTTCACATGTGATTTATGGAACGTTCCAGTTCCTCCCACTGGACCCCGAAACGACGAACCAACTTGGTTAGGCCACCGGAGATTATCGGTCTCCTAACTTCGTTTACATCAAGAACAGAGGGATGAAGAATGGAGAACGTGGAGCACCTCTGTTTGCACGCTCAGTCTCCTCTAGCTACTTTCAACATTCCAACCATAAGAGGGACCGTATAGTCCTTGATAGTGGCCAGTCTCAAAGCGACGGCATCATACTCTACTACAACTAAGTAATAAAAAAAATCAGTGGCTATGATGAAGATTCAACGATCGACATCAGCTCACAGAAGCAAGTAGAGACTCTGCAATCAGCATAAACGTTAGGGCTAAAAGCAGGATGATCGCTAACGAAGAGATTATTCATCTTCGTCCTCTTTGCCTTTCAACTCTTCTGTCACAACTTCGTGTGCCAGGATTCTGAAGCCTCTTCGAGTAGTTTGTTATCAGATTCAAAAACTGGTCGATCAAGTTCGGTCGTGAAATGAAAGTCTCTTTTTTTAATGGCATCATCAACCATCTTCATAAGTAGATCCTCGGTCGGGTTCTCGCCAGGTTTTCAAACCATCACACGATTAACTTCGGTGCGTTTAAACGCGAACAATCAGCCGTTGTATTCCTGAGTGTACTTTGCCTTTTCTGACTCGTTAAAGCAAAGCCCGCAGTCAGCCGGTGCGCGAGAGCAGGACATGTAACGGCGGTGCTTAGTAAGCGGTTTTATTGTGCCTCGTTTGTGGCAGAGAATGGCATGCCTACCGAAAGCCGGACTTGACCCTCAATTGCGAAACGCTTGAGGTATACAATAGGAATCGCGACTCTCATTGACCTTTGAAGTTTGTACCGTTGGTCACAGATCAAACCCATATCCGGTCCCTCAGGAGCTCTTCGTATTCGGTTAGCTATTAGAGCTTCGAATTGGAATTGTGTTCCAATTTTACCCTTGAGACTTCCCCAGCCGTCTCTGTTGTCTCTCCATTGCTAATTACCGTCTGAGCTCAATGACGTCGTGGCCGTCTCTACGACTCCTGGGCTTCCACCCTCACTCGACGATTAACCCGTAGATCAATCCCGAAATGAAGAAGCTTTTTGGAGAACTTTCACTCGTACCATTGGGTTAGATATATGTCAGCTTCGATGGACGGCTGAGTAGATTTATCGAAAATCTAATAAAGACTGCGTCACTGATGCCGGAGGCAAGGTGTTGGCTACTAAAACGGAATCGACAGGCCTCCGGAATATAGCACACCTTGATTTGATGGATTATCAGTGCCTGTCCAGGTGGAGCAGCATCGCAATTTTTGGGAAATATTTGGTGAACGAGGGGCCCATGCCGTAGATCATTTATTAGCCACACTCACTGTCTGTTGAGATTTCATAGCTTGTAATCAGACCGATGAAAAAGGCCACGATTCGCGTCTCGCGTGTTTCTTTTTTCACAAAATCGTACGGACACTGGAATAAATGTGTCGTGGAAATGTTCAACACCGTTGTGAGGTGAATTCTGAGGCTCTGAATCAAATGGACACTGTTCCATTCGTTCGTGTAGTCTTGCAAATAAACGATAGACGCGCTGGAAGTTTTCCCAGTCTAGTCCGGGGAAGAGAGTGCAGCAGAGCACTCTGCACCAGCACCAACAAGATTAAACTTTTTTCAGTTTCTTAGAAAAGTTGGAACGTTTTTCGTCGGACAGGTTGACCAAGCGGAGCTCCTTCCTAACAAATATACTTTGTTTCTTTCGTACAAACATGTCTTACAAAAACGTATGAAATAACCCGACGTTCCTCTTCGCTTCTGTCACTTCGTATTTTTCTTCCGACTTCGAAGAATCAAGAGAAAAATAACATACACTCAACCATGTTTATAATCCTCGTGATTCTAGCGACCGTATCTTCAAAAGGACGGTAAATCAGCCGTGGATTCTGTTTTCCAAAAAATGCAGTCACATTCTTAATATATGGATCAATCTTTTTCATTTCCGATTCCAGATACCACTGCCAATATATTTCAATGCTTGATATACTCATGTATCGCGTTCCCACGGTTCACATATATCAATGACCATATCTGAACAATTGAATGGCAGTCGACTTGTTAATATAGTGCGGGAATAAACGGGCCTATACCTTGTCGCGTTCACAAAGGAACATCGTTCGGATCAAGTTCTGACCTCATTTTCATGATCTTTCAACGTGTAGCATCAACAAGAGCACTGAAATCTTGCTTGTTTCGGTGTTGGTAGGTTTTCAAAAAAAATTTTAAATTACAAAAAATAAGAAACTCTCTCATTTTATTTGAATTCTACCGCGTTGGTCCAGCGAGCTACGTTAATGAAGCAAAATTTCGATTTGCGCTGGAATGTTGGAATGGTTCGGCATACGACTAGAGAGTATATTTATGTGCACGGAATGAGCGGGGCTTAGTTTGGAATTAAATTATTCAGATCCGTTGAAAGTGTTAATCGTATGATTTCGGATTATCCTGTGTCGAGTATTCAGGAATCGATCGGACCGATACTTTTATTTAACTTTGCAGTGAAAACCGGTGGGGTCTAATTAACGAAGTTATAACATTAATAACACGACCATAATCAAACTTTACACTCATTGATTATCTTCCGAGGTAGCTTAGCGGATCCGACTACCTACAAAACTCATCGAGTAGATAAGCACTGTTCTCTGAATTATACCTACATCATCGATCATCGGTGTACGGTTCGACACGGGTGAAAGCACGAAGGTTCATGAATCAGATTTCACTGTATAAAATAAAGACGAGGAAGTAGCTCACCGAGATCTGCGAGTCGCGTGTTACCTAGATTTTTACTATTCATCGTTATAACCCGTGGTATTTGAGCTGTTATAAAACGAGCCGTAGCTCTGATCAACGTGTATATGGTTCATAAAATTATTGGATGTAAAAAAGAAACGATTCGCCGTTAGCGGGAGGCTGTAAAGTTTTATTAGACTGCAGAGAGAAAGAGAGAATAATTACCCCTATATAGCCCTTCGTGCTCGTAAATTCTCTTATGTTATCTGGCAGTACGCATTCAGTGTCGCGATACGCTGACTCTAGTGAATTAATTCTAGCATGAGTAACAGCCAGCATGTGACCCAGTCCGGGTATCGTGTGCGGTTTGAGGAAAAACTGAGTCCTCGGAGTTCTTTTGCTAGCCGTTTCCTCCATCCCTCTGCATTCACCCCGTTTCTCATTTCTGTCTCTGCAGTGTATTTCCGCAAGGATGGAAATTCGCGGCACGAAAAGGGTGCCTGGAAACGGTACGTTTCCATAAAGGCACATATCGCACACAAGAATTTCTCTGCAATGGAAACGCGAGGGAGTTGGGGCGGCTAGAATTAGCATAGAGTATATTCCCACCTTAGTCTGAGACTCGGTGAATTTCCACTTACACCAAAGTCGAGTAAGTCGCACGTTGACAAAATGAAAATCTGTGTGCGCGAAGCTGAATGGGGGGGAATGGGGCGAACTCTAAGCGAGGCGAGACAAACCGAACTAAGTACGACAAAGACTGTAAGAGCGTGCTTAAAGAGAAGAGGAAAGTTAATACAAAAGCCCCACGTTTCTTTAGCTCGGTGAAAAGGAATTTCGCACTTCACCTGGCAACTTCCGGTTCAAGTAAACAGACGTATTTACTTATCCGAATCACAGAAAGCCGTTGCGGAAAAATAAAACAAGACCGCAAAGAAAAAACATCTGCAGGTTTCGTTATTCACTGCAGGTAGCTGACTCCGATCGAGAATTACCGCTGCGCAATTTTCAGAGTACGAGACGGTTGAGAATTCATAAAACTATACGCTTAGAATGTATGCGGTAGAGGTTTGTTCGTGGAAATTGGTAGGATGATATTATGGAAGCTCGTCAAGTGGTTTTTAACTCGCGAACTGATCCTTGCAGGCGAATGAACACCGTTTGAAATTCCCACGTTTCCTCACTTCGTTTTCTCTTTCAAAGGGTAAAATTCCGTTGATGAGATCCATGAAAAGCTCAAATGCTATGAGATAATCGGACAATGAGGTTCTTAACGAATAGCGATTTGCATAAGCATTCTACTATCAAGAATTTTAATTGCTTCACGTGCTAATGACAGTCCTCGGGCTTTGAATCTCTCTGAGCTTTGTGAGATATACGAGGGTAGCTTTCGCGGTGAGTTGAAAAGCCGAAAACACTCGGCTTCGTCCTTTTGCTAAAATACAACTCCCCCCGCTTCACTCGTTCACTTCTGAAACTTGTGATACATCGCATTTACCACAGCGTGCGGTTCACCTCAACGAAATATTAACATGTTTCTATGTATTCACATATTCCTTGCTTGTTACTACACAGTAAATAATTTACACTTCAACCCATCTCTTCACATCGTTTGAAGCGATCCAAGTGCTTTTCAGTCACTTTGAACATGTTCCAATGCGGGCCAAATTAATACAAACACAAGGCGAATGAATTATCGCCATAAGTGTGTTCGAAGTGATTACTGAAAAAACTGTATTATATATTCGGTAGAACTATATTTTCGCGAAACATGTGGATCCGCAAAGTGCAATCCCTCTCCGTACTTGATCCGATGCAATGCGCCAGGATTACCTCTAATGGGATACTGATTGCAATGACCTGGTATAATTTGATTGAGAGGTTGAAAGAAAAAGCACTTTTTTTGTACAGTCCAATCGTTGAAACGTGCGAAGAATTGTTTCCCCCGGTTTCATCGTGAGTTTAGTTATGAATTTGTTCCATCATTTCAGAAAGCACATTCAGAGTGACGCTCCAGAAGAGCAGCCGAGGGCTTGGTCTGAGCGTTTCCGGTGGCGGGACGGCAGGACCCGTCCGTGTGAAACGACTATTTCCGCAGCAGCCAGCAGCGCTTTCCAACAAACTTCAGTCCGGTGATATTCTTCTCGCTGCCAATGGTCTTCCGCTCACTGGATTGACCAACTATGTAAGCTACCCTTCATGCTATACCTACAGACGTTACAATCCCGCGAATTGTGACGTCGGACAACGTCGTGATTCGCGATTCTAAGAAAAGACGTCTAACCTCGTGGTGACACAAAAGCTCCGCGTCGTTCAATGACGGGGTTCAAATTGAGGCAATATTCTTATAAAAGAAGTAAGTAAGCAAGACGTAAAAGAACGCTTTGCGCATCAGTCACTGTCGCGGGTAAATAAGTTAGCGAGTAAGCCATCAGCGTCATCCGCATTCCGGCAACGGTAAGGTGAGGAAGATGTGTGCCCTTTATCCTACGGGCGTTGAGATTTACATTACATTAGCATAATGCATCTCTGAGGGACTGTACCGGACGGATATTATCTTGCCCATGTATAACAAGCCCGGGGAATAGGGGGTGGCGAAGGGGACACCCCGAGAGATATCGGTCTCGCGGGTCTTCGAGGATGTACAAGCCGTACATGCACACCCATCAGATAATGTGTACTACTTGTTGCAGGAGGCTCTCGAGGTTCTGCGGACAACACCGAGCACCGTCGAACTCGTCGTATGCCGTCCACCAGGTGCCGATGCTGTAGTTTCACCCCTTGGAGCCCCGCCGCCACCTCCGGCAAGACGAGAGCTTCCTCCGCCCCTCAGGATCTTCACCCCTTTAGCGCCGCTTCAGATCGAACCCTGCGGGGTGAGTGAGATTCTTTGAGAATTGATAACTCGAGATTTTGCCACGGTTCTCGAATCAGCGATGCAGGCATCGTGTTCGACTTGGTTTTATGCAAATTATTGCAGTGTGGCACTTAACCATTTTTCGCGGTCATTAGAGACCGCCGTGATTTATGCGGCGCCTAGCACGACGGGTTTGTAATTTGCGGTATACGGAACTGGGTGGACGTGTGCATAATTTGTCGAAATATCTGTGCTACGACCTCTGGTTTCACAAAATTCCGAAAAAAAAACGTCAGTCTGAGAAACCTTTCTCCTGCTTTCCTCTTGGATCTTTTACCCGGAAGATAACCACCACTTTCCCATCCTGAGAGTACCAACGGCGTAGACTACCTTTGATAAAATAGGTCAGAGCTACTGTAGTACAAACTAAACACTTGTGCTTCTGTACATTATCTGGGAAAGTTTAAATATCCGAATAAAATCAACACCATGTCCTTACCAACGTGGAAAGAAAGCCGTGGGACATAATTTCAGTAGAAAGATTACGGATTTTAGAAATCCCCTCCCACAAACGCGTTAAAAGTCAACAAGATCTCACTTTTAATTAATCTCGTTATAAGGAACGTAACTTTTTCTCACCAGTTTCTCCAGATCTTAACGATATTCTATTCAGCAGAGATTTATTTAGATTAAAATTTCTCGAGTCAAGACCCCATCAAAGAATTGAACTTTTATCACATGTATACATAAAAATAGACACAACAGCACGAAATTCTAAAGATATGAAATTTTATCGTGTCAGTAACCATTATAAAAATCAACTGTCAAAGATTCTTTAATGTTAGTTTAAGTAATTTTCAAAAATTCATAAACTCGAAAGTATAAAACGAAATATTTCTATTTTTTAACACAAGGTAAGAAACGGCTTTAAGAATGCCTAAAATAAATTTGAGTAAAAAATATTCAAAACTCGCGGGGCTGCAGAAATTTCCGCAGATTATCTCGGAACTACATTTTTAGACCTGGCAGCTTGTAAATCTCGTAAATGTAGCGTAGCGGTTTCTTTTTCCGACCATTAGGGAAATTATGTTGAGCCGAAGAAGAAAATTTTGTATTTTTCACCAAATATTTCATAAGGAAAAACATTAATAAAAAAAAAAAAAGAAAACCAATTAAGTAATCGCAAAAATCCTACGCTACATTTTAGGTAATGTATCTCAAAGTATTGTGTAAAAATTTCATCGCAATCGGACCGATAGTTCACCAGATTTACAAGCTGTCAGGTCTAAAAATGCAGTTTCGAGATAACCCGCGAAAATTTCTGCAGCGCCGCCATTTTTGAATATTTTTTTCCTCAAATTTATTTCAGGCATTCTCAAAGCCGTTTCGTACCTTGTGTTAAAAAATAAACATATTCCGTTCTATGCTTTCAAGTTTATGAATTTTTAAAAAGTATACCCATTTCCGGAGCGACCAGGGTGGCCAGACCCCTCAAGATCAAAGTTTGAACCTCGTGCATAAATCTGTCATCTGAATCCCACAGGAATTCGACATCGAGATGACTAAGGTCGGGGGTAGCCTGGGCTTCACATTGCGAAAAGCGGACAGCAGTGCCCTGGGGCATTACGTTAGGGCCCTTGTCCGTGAACCTGCCCTCAGCGATGGTCGTATTCAACCAGGTGATAAAATCGTCGCCGTTGACGGAGCTCCGTTGTCACCGATGAGCCATGAGGAGGCTGTTGCCCTCTTACGACAGTGCGGACCGCGAGTGAAACTCCGACTTTACCGTGACCTGGCCCAGACCCCGGTGTCAGCACTGTCTCCTACTGAACCTGACCATCCACTTCGACCACCTCGGACGAGTTTGAGGTGAGCATCAACCATTTTTTGGTCGAGAACCATTTCCGAATGTCGTGTCTGAACCATATTCGACAATCATTTGAAAAGTAGTGGTTGCAATGTATGCTCGCCGACCAGAAGACGAGAAATAACTTCACGAGTACTTGATGGTCATTCCACACAAATTTCACACAGTTGAACTTCAGTCACTTATTTTAAACTGTCACAAGTATTTCGTGAATGGTTACCTTCGACCGATTTCCGAAATGGAAATCCTTTCACGAGTCATGGGCCTAGGCTGCAAGGACTGGGGTTTATTTTTATCTGAAAGTGGGCTTAATAATAGCAATTTAAAGTGTGGGAGTTCCGAAGCGGTCAACTATCCGGGCTGTGACGTCATCGACTGACTCCAACTGTAGCAATTGAGTCTGGTCTGCATACGCGGTGTATTTTGTTTGACCTGAACAGTTGTCCGGAGCTGTCGAGAGCTGATTCAGCTCCTCCTCGATAAAAGTGCTCCGTAGTCCTCGCAACCAATTTTTGGTTTTATTTAAATTTCTCCGCACCAAAATCTACAAGCTGGGACGCTTTTCTCGCGGAGTAAGATCCTTGGGCTGAAAATACAGTGGGAGACGATCAAGTCAAGAGATTAAAGTAACAGTGTTCGTGCAGAGTGTTTGTTCGCGTCAATATGCAGCAGGTCGAAGGTAGACTTTGTCATTCGAGTATCGCGCCAAAATCGGAATGGCTTTTGACTGGGATAATTGCGCCCGATTCGAATGGCTCCAAGAGCAATTGACGATTATCGGGGATATTTCACGTGCAACGCGATTGACACCTTCAGAGATTAACGCATCACGGTATTTCCGTCGTTCAGGTGTATCGCTTCGCTCAAGCCTTCTTTAGAAGAAAAGTTTTAACGAGCTAACTCGGAAACATTAGAGTCAAATACACTGAGCTTTATCTTCATGAACGTAATTAGATTTTCACAAAACCAGTTCTCAAGAACTTCTATATCATCTGCTGGAGTGAAACGCGAGAATATTGAAAGACAGGATTTGTTATTTGCATATTTTACCATTCAAATGAAAGCCATATCGATACCGAAAGTCTTCCAACCGAATGTCGCCTGGAATTACGTGATTTGTGTTTGGTATAAAAATAAAGGACGCGCTGGACTCGCAACAGGAGCGGATTATCGATTAAGAGTCATAAATAATTCAATTAATAAAAATCGATATCTCTGAATTATGTAGATTTTTATTCATTCGTCGTTTCCGCTAGTCCAGATTTTCAGGGTCTTACAATTCAATATTTGATAACGGAATATCATGAATAATATTCATCGACGATAAATCACTCCCGCAACACGTTCAATCATGCAATTAAAAATACGCCGCTCTGCATAATATCTCCATAGAATTTCCCTTATTTCTTACCGCGACACAATTTTATCAATGGGGAGATCAAACTGAAAATTCTGTATCATTGATTATTCAACTAATCACACCGGTACTGGTTACGCTAAAAGAATGGAAAAAAAAATGATATTCATCTTATTTCTTCTTCTTGGAGATTCTTCGTGAAAAATCTTAACTATCTCAATATCTGTTTGAAAAAAGCAAAAACCTCAGTGTGGTTCCCTAAGAAGTTATTTGCTCGTCTGGTTTCCTCGCTACATTTCCGTACAGTGTCAGCGGAAGTTACCCAAGCCTGACACCTGTCGTCTGATTGCTAATTATTACTCACGTAATAGGTGTTAGTGCCTCGTCCATCGTGAGGTATCTCGTTACAGTATAGTTAGCAGACGCTTACATCAGATCAGCTTGATTAGTCCGTTACTTGAGTTTCACACCAACAGGATGTAGGAATTCCGAATTCGTATTAAATGAACAGATAGTCCATTTACCCAGCGCAGAGAGAAATTATATGCAAATTCATATTGTTGAACTACCTTCGATTTGCAGATACACAACATCGCTCGAGAAGCGTGGGTCAATATCGAAACACCGGTTTTGCCGATGATTGCAATCAGATTTTGATATATTCTAATTAATTCAGTGGTATAATACTGACATTCACAGACGAGATTCCTGCCCAACCAGTGAAAAATTCCAATTTGTAGGTGAACTATCGTAGCTGTGACAACGGATATCGAACTATGAAATACGCGGAAATTTCAACACCCACCAACGTATATTTGTCCCCTTTGCTTTATGCTGTCAATATCTCCTGCGTCATTTGAATAAAAACCGAGGAAATATTTCGACAGTTATGGTTGCATAGTATTATCCTGGTTGTTAAAGTTGCCGTTTTTTTCCGAAGGGGATGAAACGAATGACATTGAAACGAGACAAGCTCGGCTTTTAATTACGATTTTTTAAAGTCTGCTAAACAAGAGAAAATCTCTGGCGAATTAGACTTGCTGTCACCGGAACCGACTGATTCAGTAGTCATTCAACTAGCGAATTAGTGGAACGTACTGCTCGTCCTGTCTTCGTAGTTTCCACAATGTGGTCATTGTTCGTCAAGACGTATAATGGCTGAATCATTTTAGTCGCGAGGGTAATTAAACATAGAAATATAGACCATGGGAGTGTACTCATTCTTCCACTATATGTATACTTTGTACATACATTCGACGTCTCATCACAAGCCTATAAATTGAAAATAGAAGTAGAAATTCGCAGCCATAAATTGATGTCAATTGAACGGAGGCTCCCTCATCGACATTGCTAAACGAAATGCTAACACGTTCGATACATTGTACACGAATCAAATCCACACTTGATTTGAGTAAAATTTTTCATCATCGAATAAAAGACACACGTACAGATTCGCGAAAATAACGGTCCTCTTTGATTGACGTATCGCTAAAAATCAAAGTACAGTCTTCGGTTTACAGTAGCATCGCTGTTACTCGGTCTGCTTCATTTCCATACATTTTATACTCAAAATCAACTCACTCGGTAGATGTGGTCCATGTCTCTCGCTGTTTGATCAGATAATTCTGCCAACAAATTATAATTAAGAGACGAGATCAAAGAAACGTAATAAAATAATTGTTGGCTTATCAGCGAGGATCTAAAAACCAACACGTATAATCTAAAACACTGTACAAGCCCAAGGCTCGTTATACTAAATTATGCAAATTTCTTATGCTGAGTACAGACACGTCGGTCGACGGAGAGCAGAAAAAAAAAACTAAAAAAAAACTGTACTCATTATACGGGGCCAACTGCAGTAACGCCACACGTTGTATCGAGCCTCTTACACAGTCTGCCGACATGACGGTGTTGAATTCTATTTTAGCCGATTAATCATATCCACCGAATACGCGATGGTTTCAGGCAAGAGGCTGTAGACATGCTCTGCGATCTGGCTGTGCGAAAATTATCACCAGGTACATCGAGCGGATCCAGCTGTCGACAGTCTAATAGCAACGCTGCAAGCAATTCGCCACGAAGACTGCGAAGACCTCCGACCAGAACGCCAACTGCCGAGACCGAACCAGGTAACAAAACTGCAAATTGAATTCCAGCCGAGTGGTTGGAAAAGTAATGGAAAAACGTACCGACTGACAATGAGTTCAGTAAAGAAACTACGTGGAAGACTGTAGTTTAACGTTGTTTCTTTATTTATCTGTGTATCAGGAAATTCTCAGAAGTACTTCGTGACCCAAATGTCCACGAGTCAGGCGGATACCTCGGATTCGGATCAGTGTTCGATCAAGACTCAGATAACAAATTCCCAGGCGAACACACCTGCCACAGAGATCATCGACCCGCCTCCGTTCTACGATGTCCTTGAATCCTCGGAATCCTCGAGACCGGCGAGGCCGAATTTCCTCGACCTTTCTGGACCCCAGGATAAACCGCATTTCCAATTCAGCGTCGAGTCGGATTCCGAGTGCACGGGATCCCTCGAGGGACACTTAATGGTCGCTGTCGGTGACTCGAATTTGGCGACAGATTGCGAGACCGAAGAACTGCCGCACGAGATTACGCAATTGTCTGGAAATCGACTGGAACCCGACAACGACCCACCCCAAGAACCCGCGTCGATGCCTCCGGTACTTTCCTCAGCTACTGCCACCAGCAACGCGTTCAGCTACAAAAATCCTGCCTATCAAAGTGCCAATCCGGCCTGCGGCGGCAGCGATGTTGCGTCAAGAAACAAAATCACTCATTCGAGTGATCAGGATATTCCAGGTGAGAATTTATCCAAGAATATTTACCACCGCACATTTTATGCATTTCGTTTCAAATCCCGCAAACCTGTTCACACCAAAGGTCTATTGATGGCTTCCGTTCTGAGGAAAAAGCCCATCGATCTCACATGAACTGCTAGAAGGATTGGTGATAAATAATTGTGGATTTTCATCTCAATGCGTTTTTTTTTTATACATCGAATGTGTTCGACAAATTTCAGCTAACAATATTAAGAAAACAAAAACAAACAAAAAAACTGTGGAATGTCAAATCAAGGTACCTGCAGGCTTTCATGCTCCGTATCTCAGTGAATAAAAATGGTAAAGCACTCGGACTAGAAAAATGTTTAAGCTACGTCCCAATAGTAGAATTCTGAATATTTTTGCCTGAAGTTTAGTGTGCACACTTAGTTTACCATCCCGAAGAATTGAACGTGTCAGATTTGACATATTTTTCTCTGTATCGAATCTAGACAATCGACATATTTTTTTCCGTCTTGGGTCTCGTGGCATTCAGAATAAAAATTGCCACCCATCGTGCGACTAATAATTTTCATCTGATGGACCCCACCCTCCTTGTATTAGCTCTAATTTTGTCACGCGGTGAATAACTGATTCACTTTATCGTTGTTGTTATTGTTGTTAAGCTATATCGAGATTACCAGAGTGGGTAGCGTACGGTGTAACTTTTATCGTGCTGTACAGATTATTTTATAATAACCGTGAACGCGATAAGGTACCGTCTTTATCATAGTCACATGGCTGGATCGTTCAGTTGTATAATTTTCACAACGGCGGTTTACACGCGTTGAACGATTTACAATTAGTAAATAATTCCTTCGATCCTCAGGGACTGTTCTCGGTGGTGAAGAGTCTGGGGGTAGCAGAGGCCTACTCAAGTGGAAGGGTGTCATGTTCACAAACGATGATGAATCTGGTGACAAAATGCAGAATGGTGACGAGGCCAACGATACTACCGACGATTCTTCCGCTGCGGCTGGTACACGTGAACAAAGCAATCAGGTACTTTTCGGAGCTTTTAAAGTGTCGTCAGAATGCGCGAGTGGTGAAAAATTGCACCTTTCGCATCTAATTGACGACATTTTTTGTCTTCATTTCGGTACTGATTTTTGAATTTTTTTTTCTTCTACTTCCACACAGTATAAATATTCATTACATTGAGGTGAAAGTATGTCAAAATCGACTTCAATTTGTACAAAATCTATGATAAACAGATCTTCTTACTGTATAACTAGACATCGCGGTGAGTCCATTTTTGGGAGAACCTTCAGAGCAGCTGCTTTGTATTGGTGAACATAATTTTGAGATTCTTTACTGCAGATTATTGTGAAAGATACTTGAATATTATCTCGTGCTGCAGGTGTATCATCGATTGTATTCAATTGCAGTAGGCGGGAAAATGTTAATGCATCATCGCGTTCGTTCTAATTTCGTGAGGTGATAGTAGGAGTCCATGTATACAACATCGTAAAAGCATTTGAACAAATTCAAGTAATTTCCTCATAAATATTCCTGAACATGTCACACAAAATTCGGCGATGAGAAACATGATAAATCCTCAGCGGAAGCTCTGGAGAAATCGATAAAGCCGATCGGTATTTTGTTGCGAAAGATGTTGCAATATACCCATGGACATTCTGTATCAGGATCACTAATTTGCATTTCTTCCAGGTGTTCATGGTCGAGTTAACGCGGGGCTGGAACAGCCGTCTGGGATTCAGTTTGCAGTCGGAAGGAGATCGTACCGTAATTTCGGTCGTTCATGCAGACAGTGTGGCTGCCAAAGACGGGAGACTGAAGCAAGGCGACGTGTTGCTCATGGTGAGTGTTCGACGTTAAAATTTGTAGCTGTAAAAATTGTCCAAATTACATGACACCTTTTTTCATTCTTATGTCAGACGACTTCAATGAATTCGTTTCTCTCTTTCAGGTGAACGATGAGAGTGTCGAAAATATGTCGACTGCCGATATAATAGACTTGTTGCGAAAGATAAGAGGCTCGATAGGAATAACAGTCAAGCGAAAGGGAAATGCGGAGTCTGCGACGTGATGTGATGATGTTATTGTCGGTTCAGATCGATAAGAACGAAAAATACTGAATATTGGGCCTGGAGTGGGAGACATCGACCAGAACCTGACCCGTTGAAGGTTGATCAGAAAAGTTTGAAAAAATAATTGAGTTCAGAACTTTCTGTATTAAAAGAGAGACCGACTTTGTCTCCCGCTGTGCGAAACGAAGGATATCCACCAATCCTCCAGACACTGCCGCTGTCTTTGTCGATTAATCAATTATATTTATTCAATCGAACTGAAAATCCCCGCGTTAATATTCAACTGTAAGCATCGTAGAGAAACGTGATATGTTCGCTGAATTCAGAAAACGATGCGAAATTCGACAATCAGCGGTGCGTGAGATTATCTAGTTACACCGACGCCATGTTTGTGCATCGTAATTGTACACTTGTAAATACGTTCAGAGTCAGATCGACCATTATACGTTAGACGTCTGTATGTTTAGGAGATTGAGACAGCTTGACACGATATTCTGCATTTAGGCTTGAACAAAAAAATTCTTTCGTGTTCATTAAATTTCATGTTGTGAACGTTAACGTGAATGATATTATTGAAATCATTGCGAAAAATCAAACATAGTCGATCAAAATTTAGTGTAAATAATGTGAAATTAATTATATCGTATAAAATTTATTCTTAGCCCCATAATATGGGTGAAAAATTGTCCAATATAATATGGCTTGTGTAAAATTTATTGAGTATCTGATTATATTGTCTGATAGAAAATCCATACTGCAATCAATCGTATCGAATTTAAGAGACTCCATATGCAAAAATGTTCAGACATATCTCGTTAAAAAATAAAAAATAAAATCAAGAATTGATACGATTTCTGGATGTAGAGAAGGAGAATAGTATTATTATAGTAAACTATTGTGTAACTTTCCGCGGCTCTAATTTGCCTATGCATGAGACAATTATTAGAGTATCAAAAATTAAATGTAAATGTGGTTCCGAAGACGAAGTATTCGAGAAGTTGATGTTTATCGTTCAAATTTCTCCTAGAGGTGAGAACTGTAATTAAAAATGGTTGTAAGTAAAAGTGATTGTAAATAATCGGTCCTGTTGATATCGTGAACAATACTAATCGCAATGAAATATTGAAATTGTTGAGGGAAAAGTAATTATTCTCAAAAATTGTAATCGGTGTGTAGCGGGAAGAGTCGATAAAATATCTAACAATCAAAAATTTATTGCTCACGGGTGATTAAGAGAAAAGAGAATTAATAATTAATGTGATAGTTAGCTTGTAGGTGCAGATTTATTAGAATGTTAGCACTTTGAAAAAAAAAAAAAAAAAACTTTAAAATACGTTAAGTGAATATAATATTTACCTGTAATTATTATGAAATGAATGGATCATACCAAAGTAACTTGTAAGCTACATATATCAAAGACAAATTATTTCAACGATCTTTTCAATTAAGCCTAATTAATTATTGTTAATTATTGTTGAACGTGAGATCTAATTTATCTGACTGATATACACTTATGTATCCTTATTATTTATATTATATAATTATAATTATTGTTGATTACTCGTGTGATTGCAATGTTGTAACAATGTTAAATAAACTCAAGTGTCTTTGATAACAAGGTTCAATCATCTTTCCGTTGTCACCTGGGAAGAAACTCAAAAGCGTTCCGCAGTCTCGCCGTCTTCGAAATTGTGATCAAAAATTCAATTTATTAAAGCGCCTTATGATATGCAACTCATGAGACAACCTCGAGAGCGTAGAACGCTACTGTGCAGCGGGAAATTTAAATACGTCAATTTTTATCGGGTATCTGACGTTATGAGAATACGTTGCATTTTATGAAAATAAAACAACAAAAATTCTGATCATAACAAATCAAATATGGTGAATACTAGCTTAAAAAATCTATTTCTTTTCGGCAGCTGAAAGGTTTTCGGAAAACTGGGCACTATATCGATCCACATTGATGACACGGTAGACTTGTCTGTGTCCTACCAAATGCGTCCGTCGACGATTTGTGACGATGTTACTTTCCGGTGATTTGCTCAATTGTCGGAACACTTCAATTTGCCTGCCGCTTACTTCGACCGGTTCCGGAAATACGAGCCAGGTTACGTTTTCCGTGAATGGAGTAGTCGTCAGGGATCCCTGATACGTGTAGTACTCGCCACGTTCAAGACAGTAGTTCACCAACCATGAGAGTATGCCTGTGATGATCAACAGCGATAGTTCAGGACTGGAATTTGCATTGCATTGCTTATTTTTCATTTACCGGGAAGTACCTCCATTTTAGCTCCGACATTTTTGACAGTATGCAAGGTAGATGTGATGGCTGCTATAGCAGGATGATCTTCCTCCACCATTCTTCTCTTCAGCTGGAAGAATATAGCGACCACAGCCATGCCTTCAGGTTTCGTCATACTTTCCTCAAGATTCTGGTGCTTGGAATTATGATGCACCATATGTGCCTCCATCGAAAAACTGTAATACAAATTTTGAGTAAATGTGATGGACTCTGTGATTACTAAACAGCATGAAATCCAGCGAGCAAAGAATCCTCTTTGATCGATACTGAACATCGTTGGACGACTGATAGACGTCTCCATGTCGCTGAATGTCCATTTTCGAATCTTGACTGTAAAAGCGGACATTTTGCATCTATTAGGCGTCTCTCAGTCATTGGATGGCCTTGTATCGGTCAAAGATGACTTCGCCGGCAGTATGGAAGAACTTGAGATCTCAGATTGTGCCAGAAGAATGTGACATCTCAAATCGTGCTAGAAGAACATGCCATTTCAAGTTATGCCCGAAGAACGTGACATATTCTATGCTTAAACACAGGACAATTTGAGATGTCACGTTCTTCCATACCGCCGTCGACTCGGTGTTTCCTTACAATTTTCCATCAACGGCGTGTTCGGAGCCCAATGAATTTGCGGTTCCCCAATGGAAATGAAGTTGAAGAAATTTGTACTTGTCCATCAAAGGACCACCACTGATATAAGCTGCGGGACCGTTGACGGCAGGGCGAATTTCCACTGTGAATAATATCCGAACGATATTTCAATTGATTCGATGAAATTGTCCAACGAATCACTTTTTACCAAAATTTCAGCACTGTCTGTTATGGCTGGGTTGTATGAATTCACGAAAGTGGGTAATCTCACCAGTGTGTCCCGTGTTCGTCAACGTCATTTTCGCTGCTGCCTCAGCATATCCAATCATCGTCAATGGTGGGTAGGTAGTCGTTGTTGCCTTACCCGTATCGATGTTGATGGGTGATTGAAGAGCACTCTTTGGACCTACAACGGAGGGATGTAAAGAAATTGATGTAAAGATAAAGAATGAATTATAACATTTCTACTCTTCATAATTTGCTGGGGAGAGTAAGGAAAGATTTCTGACAGTAATCATCAAAGCAATATAATCATCTTCTGCTAGCATAGTAACAAAAACTGTTTCTACGTACCTTGGGCATCGACATTAGAATTGTGGCTTTCACCCATAATTTGAAGAAAAAAAAAAATTTGCTCACGTAATTGTACCGAATTATTCAAATTTCGATACTTCAGTTTTTGATTTTCGATTTAACCAATACATTTTACAGGCTATGTGATTCGCGACTATTTGATTTATATACGACAAAACCTTTTGTTTCGAACCCGAATGTAATGTACATACATACATACTAGATATACATTATATTTTTTTTGTATGTCGATGAAATGAATACGTTGATTGATAAGTGTTCTTTCTCGGTCATCTAAAAATTGTTGGTAGAATGTAGACTATAAGAATATCAGAGAACTTAGCAATTTTCTACGCTCTCATGCATCGAGTGGAAGCGATATGAAATTTAAAAAATAGATTCGTGCTACTGAAGTCTAGATAGAATCTAAATTTCCGGGATATGTAGAAATAAAGAAAGAAAGAACTTTTGATATCTTGATTAGTTACCCATCATCAAGCATTGCAATCTAACGAATGCGGTATTATAAGAATAAAAATGCGTCATCGATGGGGGTAACAGATTGTTGAAATCATTACTGTACAACAACTACAATTTCTGTACATATCTAAACATGATTTAACCGTGTGACAATGATTACAGCATTTCCTTGTGACGTGAATTATACAATTTCTCTGAAGACGACAATCAAGTAACGTAGTAAACTAGTCGTCCATTAAGCTGCTGCACTGGCCGATTATTTTCGCGGATATAGCTGCCATATTTATTCCGCAAAGACCGGAACATCTTCGTCTGATGTTCCGAGATCCTGACCGGCTCCGGAAACACGATCCAGGTGACACACTCGTGATAGGGACTCGTCGTGATTGATCCTTGATAAGTATAGTATCCCGGTGTCTGACATGCCTGCCTCATCCAAGCCAAGGAATCTATTCGTAAGTGGGCGAAGATCGATCAAAAATTTGCTTCGATGTTACTTGATCGATATCTGTGTCCATACTTGGCGGTATTTTCACTGAAATTCCCGGCTGAATGACGTCGGGTAAGCTGTCCGTTATTTTGCTGAAAAGAGGATGTTCCTCCCAGGCAGGTAGCTGGTAGACCTGTAGGAAGTAGGCGCAGATTGCGAGGCCGTCCCTCTTGTCCCAGCAATTCTCCAAAGAACCGTATCGCAGGTTCCAATGCACGGCTTGGGCTTCCATTGTGAACCACGTTCCGTTCAGGGTGTGTTCAGCGCCCATGCAGTCAGAGGATCCCCACCGGAATACGACCTCTTCCAGCTGGTAGACATCCTCTCCGAATGGACCTCCACGAATCGAGGCCGGAAACCTGCCGCTCCCAAGGTTTATCCGGGCTGGTCAAACGGGATCGGATCAAACTTAATAGCTCGAACAAACGAGTTAATGCGATTATGGCGATGATATTCACCTGTGGAACCCGTGTTAACGAGTCTAGCGTTGCCATCCTGGTTCCAATGGCCGCTCATCACCAACGGAGGCAGCTGAATACTCAAGGCATTTTCTGCCTCCAAGTCTATCGGGGATTGGCACCAATTCTTGTTGCTGCCTGTGCGACGAACATTACAATCCGTTTAGCCTATCCAATTTTAATTGATACCTCAGTAGCAATGTCTTTGTTTCACAGAAGTTTAAGGAGACTCTGGATGGAAGCTTTCCATCAGAATCGATACGATACATACAACTGTCAACCAGACTTATTCAGATTTTGCTGTCAGATTTAAAGTCAAGTCATGCGAAATGATCTGTGAGTCAGATTTTCAGTGAATCTGTCTTGGTTCAATCACTTCCGAGAATTCAATCAACTTACTACTGACTTTGAGAGTCATGTTCCGTTCTATCGTGACGGTGATTTTAAAATGTTTATTTTTCTTTCAAGGAAATTGCGCACCGATGAATTTATCGCTCTAGCAAGAAAATAGATTGAAACACACGAGGTTTTATTGGCTCGTTTCAATTCGATTTCCATCGCCTGCTCGATGTTTCCAATCTCAGAAACGCTCGCTCGGATGGGCACAAGAGCAGGGCTACAACGTCGATATAAATTCACACGTTGCAGTACCTATATCGAATCGCTTGTCATCTACTCAGTGCTCCGCCTGGTCGCATGCAACCCGTCGACCCTCCACGTAGGTATAGTTCAGGAATGTCCTGTGAGATAACGCTATCAGTTGGGCAGAAACTGCTTAAAACTAAGCGCCAGGTACTATTTCGTTATTTCAAAAAATAATGTCAATTGGATTGCAAATGTTCAAATTCTAACAATTGATATACAACGTCCATCACAATCGGACAAATTCATTAACATAAGTTGATTATGAAAGATTTATACGTTGTAATTCAGTATTGGACAATTTTGGAAGAGGATCTTAGGATCTAAGACAGAATCGAGACTCCGTTCCTCATATTGTTTTACACTATGCGATATTTATTGGTAAAACTTGAGTACTTGCTTATACATAGTATAGAAATTCTGTAAACTCTACTCGGTAGAATGTGGATGATACATGGCTATTCACTAGTCATAAATAAATACATAATTTTGAGAATAAAACAGCCTCTTTCGTTGTTTTTTTGTTTTTTTTTTCCTAATTTCCAAAGAGTATTCGTCTCCCATTGAGTCCCTGAACTGGGCGGAAGTTCGCGGTGATGCATCCTCCCGAGGGACCTCTCATATTCCTGAAGAGATCAGCCTGTCTCTTGGTGATCCTGATAGGATCGGGGAACAATATCCATGTTACACATTCGTTGAAGGGTGGGGTAGTCAGAGAACCGTGATAGGTGTAATAGCCACTGCAGAGACAACGACCCTGCTTCATCCAGGCGAGAGCGTCTGTAAAAGTTCGTCATCGCGTCCAATAAGTCAGCGAAAACACCAATATCTCCTCATTTCCGCCAATAAAAATCTATAACATCCACTAACCGTGCGGAAGTTCAGCCTTAGTGTTTGGCTCCACGACGAGGTGAAGGTGGTCTGTGATTTTAGCGAACTGAGGATGATCCTCGGTCCTGTCGTCGCCCACTACTTGCAGAAAGTAACCGACAACGGTCAACCCGTCGTGTTTGTCCAAGCAATTTTCGGTAGAGTCGTATTTTCTGTTGAAATGAACGGCATGGGCCTCCATGGAGAATCTGAATTGATAAGTTGAGATAACGTTATATTAGTGGGTATTGATTAAATCATCGTCTGGTTAAAAATAAGTACCGCCGCGGGCGCACCGATGGATTTATGCAATCTTCGACGTCATGCATAGTTGACAACGTAATGCTTACAATTTTCCATTCAACGAGTGTTCGGCTCCATGACAGTTGCTGGCACCCCAATGAAAGTGAAGCTGTGCAAATTCGAATTCGTCCTTCAGGGGTCCTCCGGACAAAATAGCGGGAGGACGGTCCAAGCTCAATCTAATTTCGGCTATGACATAAAAATGACTTTGGATAAATTCGGACACAGAATACAATTGTCATCTGCTTTTGTATCGTACGAAAATGAGATAATTTTGGCAGCTTTTACATAAAAGTAATTAAAACTCACCGGTATTTCCTGTGTTGTACATGAAGGCACTTCCGAGTGGCGTCCAATGGCCGGTCATTTTTAATGGAGGAAATTCCGCGTTGTGAACTACTTCAGTGGGTGCAAGATCTACCGGTGATTGTCCGGTGGGTCCGTCTGAAACCACAATGACGCGTCAAGTATGACAGCAGAGAAAACACTCAGTGATTAAACTGTACCTCTGTTATGTATGCACGCCCTTCTCTCGGGGTTCATTTGGTTTATTCCAGTTTTAATGATTCGAGTGGACCGAAGACCTGTAATGAATATATTGATAAACAATTGCTGCGAGGGTAAATCTGGGTAAAATTTTTGTACATTTTTTATACATACCAGCTCGACAAGACACTTTGCAGCACTCATCGCCTATAGTAGTGTTATTTTTGTAAGACGCCTGACGTCGGAAGGAACGACGTCGCAACGAACGAGTCTTATTTCCTGGCATATTTTCACGATTCGATCAACTGTGAAAGAAGATGATTAGCAAACTTCAGTAATGGGTTACTCAAATTCCGATTATCGCCACAGTCAGTAATTGAATCCACGAAAAACAGAATTATTTCGTTGGAGCGTTTCTGGAACTGCCAGCTTTTTTTCCCACTGACAGAGGAACTGTGCGTTCATTTAATTCGGCGTTACATACGTCATCCGACAATTAGCGGAATTAGAACTGACCTGTGAATTGCGATGCGGTTGTTTTTGTGTGGCACGATGTAGTTCTCAATGTCACTCCCGTCACCGCATAGATGTGGACTTTGATTGCAAATCTCGCGACTGAGGCCGCATTTGAGCGACGCTGATACTTATAGTCAACTTGATCAGTCGATTATCGATAATCATTTATGCGAAAATTCCTACGTAATCCACGTGCTTGATACAGTTGTCTCGGCAGTCCTGACGTGAGATCTCATCGCGAATCGTTATCGGAAGCCTTGCAAATTCGTCGTGGGACATTTTTATAATCGCTAATAAATGATGATTAATATGATGTCAGTTCCCCCAACGATCATTACGAGTTTGTTATATATGTACTATCAATGAGAATCTTGCCACACAAATTCGAAACTCAATTTCACAAAACGCTCTTTGTATTTTCTTAACATCATAAAAAATCGGGTGCGTCTTATGAATAATAAACCATTTCTTATTTCACGTGATAATATGAGAAATCTTGTTTAATCACGTGCTTTTCTTTCAGTAGCCTGGATTAATCATCAAAGTCAAACAATTTCGATGAAGATCTTCCGAATCTCGAGTCGTTGACGCTATTGTTATCAGTGATATTAGCCACTGGATTCTGACAGCACGTGCAGCTTTATTTTCCAGATTGCCAGACAGTATCGTCGGATTATCATGCCGAGAGCAATAAACTAGCGATTTCGATATCAAATCGTGCTTGAGTCAGGATGTGATAGTATAATCTCGTCAATGTATACCAACATCACTATTTTACTCGAAAGATTTTTAATAAACTGTTAATCAGTTTTTTCGGCCTTTCTGTGGTCTGAATCCACTCGAATCGAGTGCCGTTTCACAGTTAGAGGCATAACGAATAAAAATTGGTTCACATAGTCCTATATAATCACCATCATAATATCAATATTCCAGTCATTGTCACAGTAACTGCTACCAGCATCTGATGTAATCTTCCGAGAGGATGCAAAACATCTCAATAATTCAGACGAATCTTTTTACCTATCAAATTGATGACAGTACAGTCGAGGTTACTTCTTTCAAGTGGAATAATTTATCATGATTATTTTTCTTTTCATCTCACTCGAATAATCTACTAGACATTGATTGATTTTTAATTAACGGTACTTTAGCACATTGAACGCGGTATTGGTGAAAATACGTGGTTGATTGTATGAGGCATTACGCGCTTGATGATCGATCACGTAATAGCTAGGTAAGCATACCATGTTCGAGAATAATGGTATCCTTATCACATTTACGTGGACGATATTTCCTTGAGCTTGTGCCAGAGTGCGCTCAACACTTTTTTGGCAACGATAGGGAGCCGAAAATTTTCTTCTAAAGTTCCTAAAAGTGACATTATGTCGTACTTGACATAAATTACTCTGTTTTAAAAACTATGTTGAGTGAATAATTTCAGGTCGAACCAATATAAATATTATTTCTCAATTTCAAAATGTTATCCTTAGTTCCAATTATTCGTTGATTAACAAATGGTACACAAACAAATAAAATTATCGGTTACTCTGCAGAGATATGAGCTCTGCGTTTTATTGATTGATCGGCATCATAAATCTTGTAGACGATCAGGTAGCACGAATTTGTTAATTATAGTAGAATATATTTGCGAGAGTAATGAGCCAAGAAATAGCGATACCTTTATTTTGGAGACTCTATCATTCGTATCGTTACAGTTGGAAATTTAACGGACTAAACGAATCAATCAATTAATTAATTGATTGATTCGTTTAGTCCGTTAAATTTCCAAATAGCGATACCCTTGCCAGACGATCTATATGATAGCTGTAATGATAATCAAGTACTTTGGATCGTGAAGATAGTATGATTCCATTGACTC
Source organism: Euura lappo (assembly GCA_018257835.1). Lineage (NCBI taxonomy): Eukaryota > Metazoa > Arthropoda > Insecta > Hymenoptera > Tenthredinidae > Euura > Euura lappo. Next base: position 39,925 of record JAEUYN010000726.1, read on the forward strand.
GACTTCTTACACTCGAATGATCACATACTGTGACAGGTCGATTTTCACCACGATTCTTTATCTTCATTGATAATATTTGTCACAAGGTATGTACAAATTTCTTGCCTAACTCAATTGTTTTACGATTTATCATCAGCTTATTCATCTACTAACAGATCAGCGGGATCAAACTGTTTTGAATTTTTTTTATTCAGTTTATTGAATTCATTGAATATTTCCCAATGCTGTAAATGTGATGGATAAATTGTCAAGTTAACTAGCGAAGCTGGTATTTACCCAAGAAAGAAAGATTTCCACTGCAAATTACGATCTCCATGTCAGGAGACGAACTAACTTTCACCCCATGACGATAATTTGATAAAATGTTTGATTTTTCACTACCGGAATTCTTGGTCGTTTGTGGCAGCGTCTTACTCATAGGTACGATCACCCCAGGATGATAACTCAGAAATGAAATTGGTACTGAAAGTCACCAGGCCTAGCGAAGGCGCAAAGTAGTCTGACACAGAAGGTGCATGGCCGGTTTTGTTGGTTAGAAATTAGTCAGTGCCCCATTACCATTTTCGCTGAATCCTACTTATCAGATAGACAACATCAGATTAGGAGGTGTCAACGTCTCCTGCGATAATTCACTCTAGCAAGACTGATCAGCATGTCATTTCATAATGAAATTGAACTCCTCCAGCTTTGCTTCTGACCGAAATCCTCGATTGGACTCAGCTCTTCGCTCCATTGGACTGCCGGCACTCCCCAATATTCATATTTGGATACGCAGACCACAACGGACCTCATACTTGGAAACTCTCGTATCCAGAAAGCGGTGGTACCAATCAATCTCCGATCAACATCGTCACACGTTCTGCCTGCGTGGTCCAGCCCAGTGAACCCCTGAAATGGAGGGGATACAGCAGTCAGCCAGCGTCCATGACCATGGCTAACGACGGTAACAGCGGTACGTCGACATTTTTCGCAATTGTTCGCGACTTTGAAAGACTATTAATCAACTATCCGCTTTTGCACGTGGACAGTGTTGATCTGTGCCTTTTGGTCTCGGTCTTCGAGGCCGTCCATTCAAGGAGGACCACTCGGCAGTGGCTACGACTTTTACTCCATGATGTTCCACTGGGGCCCATCGGACGTTGAGGGAAGTGAACACACCCTCGACTACGTTCGATATCCTATGGAATTGCAGATGATACACGTGAAGCATGGTTTCAATTCTCCCCTGGACGCCATTGTCCTTGGCGCCAAGGACGGCGTGATGATCATCTCGTTCTTCTTCCAGGTTTTCTTACGTTACTTTGTCCCACTCTCGGCATGATCAGGACAATCACTGTACACTGTGCACAATACCCTTTACGAATTTTGATGCTTGTGTAGATCACCAATGTGGAAAACCCCTACCTCGACCACATTGTGAACAATTTATGGCGGGTCACTCAGCCCGGTGCGAAAGTCTACATTCCGCCATTTCCTCTTGAATGGATGTTCCCACCGTTTGAAAAGAACTACTACACTTACAGCGGGTCTCTTACTCAACCACCTTGCAGCGAGGTGGTAACCTGGATCATCCAGCCAGAACCGATCGCAATCTCATCCACACAAGTTCGTTTTTTTAATCAATTTATCTTCCAATTGTGCTCTGTAGTCAGAAAAAACACCATCGAATCTAAAAAAGTCGCTTCTATCATTTGCTTTCAATTTATATCAAATCGTATGAGAAATCTGAAGTGTTTTTACGATTTTTTCCATTAACCGGTGGAAAAGGATTCCCGCTATCTAATCACTGCCTATTGCCCGTTGACAGCAAAAAAGTACGGCGTACAATATAATCAAACTAGATTCTATAATTTTGCGTAGATTCATTGAGTGCTTTTTTTCATCGACTAAACACTGATTGCAAACATTTAATTAGCTACTACACTCAGCTCATTGCACTTGAGACTCGATGTTATCAAGCGATTAGGGGTGTATCATCAGACACTTCAGTCCCATGATTCAATTTTCAATGATTCTATTTCTAGCCTTGTTGGCATTCCCTAGTAATCGTCTATTGATATCTGAATCTGTTGAGATCTAAATATAAACATCGGCTGACTAGAATGCAGCCAGACTTCCGATACCCGGAATCCCGGCATGATCGTCAGCTCTTGATAAAATCGAACAAGTTTACGATTCGAATGTCTAATGTCTTGCAGGTTGCAAAGTTCCGTAAAATCTGTTCTCTGGATGGTCCTGTTCTACTGAACTCGCGACCCGTTCAAAAGCTCAACGAACGTGGCGTCTACTTGCACGAGTAAGAAAATGGCTCTCTTTCACTCGGAATTTCCAATGGCAATGAATTTTTATAATCATTTTTAGTATGAGAAGAGAATTGTTGTCACATACGATTTTCAGATGCACAATATATAATATACGAATGTGAAACTTGATAACGTACACTAAATTTATTATACTTCGTGTCTTTACATTATTCCATTGCATTAAATGATGAAAACAGTTTTCCAAAATATACGAGGCTGTATGTTATGTTATTAGGATACACCGGTTATTAAAAATAACTTTTTTATTTTCAAACGACAAAAGTTTTTCGAAACTTTTGGATCATTATACCGTGTATACATACGCGCACTTTCATGTATATTATTTTTTAAACTCTCGTTAAACCTAACAAATATGCTTATGGTATTTACAAACAATTTTTTTTATTTTTTGTTGTTATATTTTCTTCTTGAACGGCATATAACGGACTTATGAAGTTATATACATATATACATATATCATATATTTATATATTATTCAACACATCGTGACACGGGTGAACACGTTTAACTTGCCTCTGGACATTTTCAAAAATATCGAGTTACACGATTACAATCTTCACATGGACAGTTAAACCGAAACTGAATTCTCGCTTCATTCAGACACATTGCTTGTAACATTTAAAAGCAGTATACATCAATAGACAACTTCCATCGGATATAACTATGGAAACGGTATGGCTAATGCCAGTTATATTAAAAAATATTTTTCATCGTTTCCGTGTACTTTTAGTAAAATATTTCCACTCCTTTAGTTCCGAACTTGACACTCCGACGCCGTGGGCCTTTGAATTTAATTTGAAATTAAAAGGAGATTGATCAGAATCAATTAACCACTTTCAGCATCGAACATCGAACAATTGTCACAATTCGTAAAACGACAGATCGTGTACAGCAGCATCGATTGTACCAAAAAATGGTCAAGTCACGTTAGGCGTTCAATGCCTGATCACTCCAAGCAGCATAATTGACTCAAATTGGCAGCAACTGCTATTACTGTGTTCTTTTCTGTCGTTTATTTTCGTCCGAACCTAGTTGGCTCAATAATATAGAATTACCTAATTCATACGACAAAGGTGCAGTGGTTTGTGGATCCACTATCTTTTCTTCGTTTTCGTGTTATTCAATGCAAAACGAGCCCAATCATGTCTTTCCGCAGACATGTGATTGAGAGTTCATATTCCGTGTGGTTGAATGGCTTATAATAGATTTTTATGCAATTCCTTATTTCGCAGCGATAGAATGTATTTATATTTAGAACAAAGAGGACTTCAACGAATGCTTCTCGCTTAACCTCTACACTCAATTGTTATTGTGAATTCTCGTCATTCACTTGAACGCGAAAATTAATTAGAGAGAAAATTTGAGTGCGAGGGACCGAACGTAATTATAATTCCGAGTGTCTGGATTCTCCGGTTGTATTTTGACTGTTGAATGCCCTTAAGGACGGGACTTCGTAGCGTCACCCAATTATATTTAATCAAATGGATTCTTTGAAACGGTCGAATAACAGAGTGCGAAGATATCAAAATGATCTTGAAACAATCGGGCGAACATGAGATAAAAAGGTGGTGCAGGTTAAAATCAGCAAATTACGTTGAAACTAATGAATTATATTGTAATAGATGTATATAAGTATATTATACCTTAATCGCAACAAGGCCACAAATATTTTCAATTAAATTAGACATCATTAAATATACTTTTGAATAAAACGATTTTACCCTAACTCGACTTAGTTATCAGCAGGAATATATTCAAGTCAATTAAATTTAGTCCGAAATGACGCTTGACCAATTTACTTGACATGACATGACATCATATTCAACTGTAGTACTAACAATAAGAACAATCCACGCAGATTTCGCTGCATCCACGGTCAAAGTTTCTTTTTCCACGCAAACCACGAGGTTTGTATCGATATTATTTTCGATTGATCGTTTTTTTATATTCGCGCATATATTATCATAGCTTCGGATCAACGCGTATCGATTTGTCAACGAAGTTGGACGGCACGTGTAGACAACTCGTCCAATTTATCAATTCACGGATGAACGGCATAAGGTCTTGCCACCTAAACACCTTCGGTTAACACCGATTTTTCATCCTGTTGGATTTCTCGGCGTTTCGGTGATATACAGGCAACGTAGGTACGGCTATTAAATCACATTATTTAATCCACCTCCATGTCTCGAATGGTGCGGCAGAGAAAAGCTGAGGTGATGATGCCGAAAGTCTGAAAAAATACAAATACAAACGTCAATAACGAAAACTTTCACTCGATAACGAGAGCCAAACAATTTTTTTGTCATTTTTTTTCGCACCATTTGAGTAAATTAGGTCAGATTATCAGACACACAGATCGAATCGATCTATGATATACTAATTCGGTAATAATATAATCCAATTGAACCGGGACTTGGCTTAACGTGATTTGTTTTTAATTTTAACAATTGTAGCATGGATGACGTAATGTAATTGTAATTTCTGATTTTTTGTATTGCCTTCAATTTTGAATGAATTGGAAGATAAGAATACTTGATATGTCCCAAATATATTACTATTCGTTACTCACCTGAATGCCAGCCATAGCCATCCCAAGGAACACGAGAGTGAAGCTTTCGCATTGAAGCCAGCTGGTGATTTTTTCGAGACAGCCCTGGACAGAGAAATTTCACACTTGTTTGAGCAATAAAATCGATGTATAGCACTATAAACATTCCGCATGCCTAAAGGACTATGAATATACTATGGATCGATGGCCTACTCCGATGATTTGCTTTTTTTATAACCACAGCCATTTTTTAAATCCAGAATCAAACTAGGGACATATTTTGTTGCAATTAGACAATCTAAGGTTCTTCATATCATCTATGAGATCTTTCCTCATTATTGTCTTTTAATTCTGCCTTGTATTCCTATTGGATGTTTCTTGAAGGAAAAAAGTGGTCAACTTGAGAAGCTGTGGGGGGAGTGGGAATCGATACATTTTCGTTGGATGGTCTGTAAAAACTATCCAATAGTATAATTTTCATCACGCCGTGCGAAAAAGTGCCATTATATGCACGCAAACACGGAAAACAACCTTTCTTAGCCCGCGGAGCGAGATTACTTGAGTGACGTTAAAACATACATAGGGCTGTCGATTTCGAGCGTCCATTGTATGTATAGTCAAGATCTTTTCTGCCAAGACGTTAGTAGTAGTGCAACCTTCAGTGCAAAGCATAATGCTATGACACACTTCGTTACTGAGTTATTGCTAATGTATCGAGGATCCCCGTGTATCAATGAATCCCACTCCCCCTACACAGTAGAAAATTTTGGTGTTCCAGAAAATAACTTGAATTTCTGTTGATTTTTTACTTATTCAAAACCTTCTTCTTTCAATTCTTAAAAGAAGATTTTCCGGAACACAGGATCATTCATCTACAGTGTAGGGTATCTCCGAATATGGAAAAAATAAAATACCTCTTTATGTCTGTAGCCATCGTGACCTTCGGGTTGTAAAACTTGGCAAGACGCCTCGTCCCTCGGTTGAGGATGGCGCCAAGGTTCATCATCCTGATAAGCAGCGAGGGCGAAGAAAAACAGTTGAAATCATTTCGTTAGACATACTAGACTGGACAAAGTATGGTCTCGAGATATTGATAGCAGTTGGTGATAGGTTTCAAAAGTTGTGTCGGTGCTGTGGTGACAACAAATTCTACTCACGTTTCTGTGGAACACTCTGGACACCACGCTGATCGGACTGCCAGCATTTTCAGCCTGCGCGAAAATTGAAATTTGACAATTTATTATAGCAATAAGAATCAATGATCCGGAAACAGTGATTCTACAGACAAACCTCTACATTTTTAAGAACACAACACGTCGGGGGAACTTGACGTTTATTTCCAGCGTTTTGAGAGTCTCTCCACCATGCAGTACCGTTATAGTCTCCATCGCTGTTGATGCCGCAGCAATTGAACTACAACAATAATATCAAATGTTACACATGGTGAGTGAAACTCTTTTAAAATCTCTCAGGGAAGTGCTTTGCTCCAATTGTCGAAAAGTGGATGGGAACCGAGCACTGATTCGTTTACCATCACTTTCCTGCACCCTCGGTTATTCGACATGATTCGATCAATATCGACGCAGAACCACGCTTGCTCTGTCCATAATTAAATTTCAGTGGTATCGTGCGGTATAATTAGCTTTCACCTTATATTGAGCGAAGTCAAGACTGCGACTGAAGTCGACGTCGACGTCGATGGTAGCAATGGTACCCTCTTCTCCGTAGTGGCTAGCAAGACGTTCGTTGAGTCTTTCCTCAAGACCAGACAGCACACGGTATGTCACCAGCCCACCAACTGCCGCTGTCACCAGTTCTGTCGCTATCAACGCTATCAGCATGCTCATGTACTGTGAAAAATATTCGCATTTGCTGTCAAATTACACGGTACCGAGAACAGTTCAAAATTCAATCAATGGATTCATGTTTCGGTTCAAAAAAAAAAAAAAAAAAATCTGCAGAATCGCTATGATTTTAATTCCGATTAGCTGTCATCGATTACCCGATGAACGAGGAGGATAAATGATTGTAATTCCACTTGATGAAGGACTTTTTTGTATTGTTTGACCAATAACCACCGTTAGCACTGTTAGCTTTTCCATACCGTGATTGGATTAGCGTGATTACTCACGATTGCCAGGATGCACTGATTTCCGTGGATCGCAGCCCGACATCCGCAAAAACCAACAGTGAGGACGGTGATCCCGAGACCCAGAAGACTGTAGGCAATCAGGTGGATGGTGTCCTGTGGGGTCACGTTGGGAACGAAAAGGTTCAAGAGGTGGCCTTTGCTCGGTTCCAGCAAGAGCCAGGCACCCATTACCAGAACGGTGCAGCCAGCGAACTGACATAAAAGAAAGTATACGGTAATAAATTAATCACTTTGTAGGATCGCCAAGTACGCCCACAAGTGGTGCGGCTGTGTGAAGCAATTTAAGGAATTAATTTCACGAAGTAGGTGTACAGATGGAGGATGATAATTGTAGCCAGGAAATAGCGGCGGTTATTGAAATTCATTCCTCAAAATGGATTTACGTCCAGCAATTAAAGATTTTTAGCAATTACCCATATCAGAAGGTTGAACATGAACAGTGCGACCTTTAGGTACTTCATGCCGCCGTCTCTGTTCACGGGAATTCAGTCATCAATCTGCAACAAAAAAACCCTGTACGTCAGCTGACGAATGAGTGAAATTTAAATACGACGCCCAAATTCGAACAGCATGTGATACAATTTTGGTAATTGGCCGAAACTCTGAAGCGTATCCATTGGACATAATTACCGGACTGCCAACACGGACAGGTTGGCGAACTTTCGTAATCAGCATGACAGCTTATATTTGTTTGCGAGAGTGACCTGTGTGTGGTACGAATGCACAGTAGGTGAAAGCCCATTTCTGGAATGACTTTATCAACATATATAATACCCTCTCTCTAACTGCTCTTTCCTTCGCGACTCGAGACTCAGATGACTTTCAACCTTGTCCTAGGTGCGTGCGGAACACGGGGTGTTCATAAATACGGGCCGTTTAACCATTACTTAAAGGGGCTAGTCTGCTCGGACGTACGCATATGAAAAATGGCGGACTTGAGGAGTTTTTTCTCAGTCTGAGGCTGGGAGAAATTATTATTCATGGAATCTTTTCATTTACTTAAAATTTGTTTTGAATCACATTCGTCCTGCATCATTCATTCATTTTTATGCAATCAATTGAAAATTCATGAACAAATTTCCGGTACCTATAAATTATAAAGATATGCATAACGACTATACGTAAAAATTGTACAACGAAAATGAACGATTTTTCTTTTTCGTCAGTCTCAAAGTCATTTGATACCGCTCCTTTTCATTCACGCTACATGTATTCATTATATCCCTGACAGGGTTTGTAAATTCCATTCTAAACTTCTTTATTGCCAGCCGGCTTCGTCAGTGAAGTTCATCGTCAATCCCTTCAGTTTATTCAAAATCTTTGACGTCCCTCTAAATTCTCATTTTGATGATAAAGATGTAGAATGTGATCTTGAAATCTAATATCGTTTATGCCAACTTGTGTCGGTGATTAAACTTTGTTTTAGAATATTATCGAAAAACAGATAACTCATGAGCGTTTCGGCTGTACATCTGTTGCACAGAGATCAACACATGCATATTCCAATATTTACTGTGCTTCACAGTCGCAGCTGTCGCAGTTGAAATACGGGTGAGGTTCAAAATGAGATTAATTGAACCGGATTCTCTACTAATTAGATACTTAAATTACCTCTTTTTTGTTTTCTCCCGAACTCACGTGTATCAATCAATATCATGTTACTCTACTCATGTTATCAAACAGGAGATAAGCTTCCACTTAGAAGGAGGTGCACGTACCACTTCGGTTTTATTTTAATTTCATTTATTTTTCCATCTTACTGAATTTCGTGGGAACGATATCCGATACCATACAACCTTTTCGGACTGCGCAAATCCCAGAGGTCCCACATAGTTTGATCAATGTGATTAATTTCTATCATCCCAGAAACCCTGCTCTTTGCTGCCTACTTGATGACCCTGAAATGACCTGTAAAACTGTTTTCACCGAACGTGTGAATCACGACCTTCGGTCAGTTTCAGCATGGTCATCTGATAACATATTTTCGCTAAACCGTAGCAAGACGGTGGCAACCCTTGTCAGCACACTTTTTTGCGCATCAATTTCAAGATGAAACTGCTATTGATCAGAAGTGATTCCCTCTAGAGCCAGGGATTAGTAGATTTCTGACTGGAATTTGATGAGCATATTGGATTTTTCATCCCAGTATCTCACCCGTGACTTCCGTCGACCACGTTATTACTAATTTGCATATTTTGCACGGTAACCCCGAGCCACGTTATTGTATCAACGTTTTTAAATAGAAATTCCGCTGTTCTATTTAACCCGGTTTAATTATATTGTCGAGACAAATTGAATTACACTCATCCTGTGGACAAATTAACCAGAATCATGTTACACGCTTCTGGACTGGCTCGACTGAAACCATCGCGATGATGTGACAAAATTCATTTCCGGAATGAGGATTTGGTAAGGAAAATTACATCTTCCATTGGTTATAGTCACTTATCTGCGAGCACATATTCCGCACCGAGCAACGAGAATCACACTTAGAGTAAGACCCCATTTATTTTTAAATTGCCTTCCCAGCCATTTCACGCCAACGCTCATCGCAGGGTTCAGCCCTAATCTCATCCAGAGGAAAATCCTGCTCACTTGCCAGAATCGTGGGAATATATGAATGAAGTATTAGTAAACGGTTATGGATAATTAACTGAGGATGCACGTTCAACGATGGTCATCAATTTAACGCGAACGTTCTATAGCCAAAGTTTTAATATTCGATGAGTTTGCCTCCCTTGTTGGCCCGTAACTACTAAGTACACTAAGCGTTTTGCAGCTTCCGCAATTTCTGCAGCTCGATAAATTCTCGTATAAGCACGTTACACGTTGCTGGGCTTTAGCGTTTACGCTATACGTGACTTTGGAGCCAGTCTTTCGATACCGCCCCTCAGAATCCCTCGCAATACGCACAGTACCAAAACTTAGTTTCCTTTGGCTTGGCCCATCGCCAAACTTTAGCCGGATTCACAGGTGGTTGGTTTTGGTAGTGGCATCCCTCGGTATGTTAAATCGAAGTCCGGTCGCCAGGTCCCGCCTTCAAAATCTAATAAATTTCTGTCTGGGGTTCGAAAATAATATCGCCAAAGACTCACCGACGCCCCGCTTCCTCGGTACCGCAATACCGTCAATGGCCGTTGGTCGTCCTCTTAGAATAGGGGTGCGTTTTCTGTAACCGTTGTTATCTCACATACCGAAAACACGATAGTTCTAAAACGGAGCGACCATCACTACCGTGGTACTTGCCGGTAAACGTCCAGTTTAAAACTAAGCTCGGATACGGATGTCATCTGACAGTTGTTTGCTGACTGTTGTAAACGGGGTGGTACGTCACGGTGGTCCATACGCGGCTGCGTGGACGAGCGTCGGCGCCGACGCCCTGATTTCATCTCCGAGAGCAGGGTATAGGCTTCCTCTATACCACCCTGGACCGCTACGGCACGACTAGACCGCGTTCCCCGGCTTCTCTTCCTTGTTTTCAATCCACCTCCTCGCGGGACCGAACCGCCGCTGAACCCTCGCCGATCACTATACCCGAATATCGATCGACTTACTTTTCGGGATGTTTATTGGAGTGCCCCTACGCTTCCGCCCTACTTTTGACCCCTGTTTGCTCAAAACTGACACCACGATCATGCACTTTCACCCCCTGACCCCTGGCCAATAAAAATATCCGCAATAATTGGCTCGCCTGATTTTTTCGTACCCGGAGAAACAAACGAGATAGTATCGCAAAGGCGGAGAGCGAGGATCGAGAAAATTCAATTTTCAACCTTAGACACTGTCCAACACCGTGAAAGTTTCAAATCCGTTTCGTATATGAAACGAAATCCATAAATTTCCAGCCCCACAGTAGGGAAGTAATAGAGATTCATGGTCTCGCTGTATTCTATTTATTCCAAACAGCAAAGTAGACCTTTATACTTGCGTTAGGATAGTTGAGAAGTGATGCAGGAGGCGCTGTCCCGAGGATCAATTCTGTCTGGAGAGGGACGAGGGTCTAACTTTAGACAAAGGTTAATTAAGTTCTTTCTCTTTTTTTTAGGTAAATATAATAGATATTTATTAATAATTATTAACAAATTTTTACAATAATATTTCTCCGTTTTAAACAGTGAGGTGAGTCATTCATATATCATTCCGTCAACTGACCACAGCTGCACGCTTATTACATTCGTTCTTACAACAATATTATATTATATTATAATTCATTATTCAGACTAAAACTATGGAAGATTATCAGTTAAGTCATATTTACGATAAAGGGTAATGCATTGTTCATTCGCGTTCACTCGTTCAATATCAACTTCATAAAAATGCGAATTGCACACCGATTTCAACCATCCAAATCGATAAGTCACGTGACTAAAGAACCATCGACTCGAACAGGCACATAAAAATCGTGCGTCATTCGATGAGCAAGAATGATTTGGCTATTATTATCTCATTATCTCCCACGAATGTAGAAATCATTCCGCAAATCATTATTCATAAGTTTCTTACAGTACTACTTATCCAGAAATGAGACGTCGGGTGTGAGTATAAAGATCATCAATTATAACAATATGAGCAAATACAATTTTGTTATTGTCTTGTCTAACGTATAAATAGGGATAATATAGTAAACGGTATATATAAAATAGACACTGAGACAGTTTAGGATCTGAATAAATTACCGGGTCAGGAGTCGATGTTAACTTTGATAACTTAGTTATATTACTAATTAATGGACGGTTACTGACTCCAGACGGATACCGTTGATACGTTCAGTTATAGTGTTATATACTATTCTGCTTACGTTGTAAATAGGTTGAGATTACTGTATCAATTGAAAGTAATTCTATAATTATATATTAAAATATACATACACTGCGCGTAATTATCGCTAGTTTTCGTCTCCTTTCGCGTTCTATCGCGTAATTAATTTACAAAGATATTTATTAGCTTGGGATGTGGCACGGGACGACCTAGAATAGAATATCAGTTGGCATTGTACAAGAACGTCGCATCGACCATTCATACAATAATTCGTCCGATATAGACGAAAATACATTTACAATACATAAAATGAGAAACAAACAAAAACAATCAATAGTCTTACAGAATATGAATAAAAACTATGAGAATATAGTAATTAAGTACACTTTACAGTCGATCAATGACGACATGGCAATATCAATATTCCTGTTCCACATCTTGAACAAAGTTTTCTCTCCTATCTTTATGTTACACGCACTACTCACTCCGCCGCGATCAACGACCCTTCGCAGACCTTTTGATTCTTGAGACACTTGGGGCACTCAGGATCTGAGCCCTTCCTTGCTGCTTGAGTATTTCGACCTTTTTCCCTTGTTATCGTCAGGATTGGAAAGAGGATCAACGTAATCCACGTCACTTCCGGTGAGTATCTTTTTACGTCTGGTTCCCGCGGTGGTTGCTTACTACAACTCGGTGGTCGTCTCGACGGGACTCTGGTCCCCAAGGTACGTGAAACCCAGATGAGAGTAGTCCTTCCTTTCCCTGAAGGTGACGTTGTCGTTTGACGGACTTGGGTTCAGAAGATCGTCTCCGTGGTTGTTGTACAGCGGGTTCAGCACCGGCGTGTCGTGATTGTGACTGTGACTGTGACTGTTCAGCGTGTTCATGGTGTTCATGTTATTGATATTGTTAATGTTATTCAGGGTTGCGTTTTTCCTGCCCAGAGTGTTTCGCCTCAACGATTGAGCGTTCGACTCCGCATGGTTTCCAGCTATGCTCGACGCTCTCGCTGTCGTCGCGGCTTCGGAACTCACGGGGCTTTGTTGACCTGTTAAACAGTGTCGAATTAAGAATGAATAATTAATTTCTTTCGTGCAAAAGGATGGTCGAACTCCACTGAAACTGAGGTATAAAACTCACCCGTACTACCGCCATGGTCCTTTGTGATGTAGCTGACATTGTCGAGGCTGAAGGCGTGGTTCTTGTTGCTGAAATCGAGCTGGAGATCGTTGTAGCTGTCGTTGTCATCGACCGGGACGCTCATCTGCAATACTTGAGTTTCGTACTCCTTAAGATTCGGCTCAACGTAGACAGGGTCGTACCGGGGAACGACGTACATGCGTTGCATGCGTTCTTTGTAGGCCTTGTATCTAGAAATGTGAGAGGATATCAGAGCTGAAGACTTTAGAAATTCAAAGAGCTTGAATCAAGGAGTCGTGATCATGGTCCATGTTAACCGTTACGACATCGCTTAAATAAGATTGACGTTATTGTAAATTTTTTCTTGGTTCATTTTGTCGTTGTAGCCACGTGACATTATTTCCGCGACATTTTAGGCATCTTGTATCATTTCGCGTTGCGTAAGTCGCACGTTGAGTTGAACGTGATCGTCGCTGGGGGGGAATAATTTTCGAAGTTAAACTTTTATGTAAGCTTGATATGACGCGAAAATAATTGCTTACACGAATGAGTTCCAAATGAAGAAAAATATCCAAACCTCAACTTGAAATAATACTGCTATATACAATTTTAAACTCAGACCACACGACGACGGTTGAACGTTCGAGTTTTAACCAATCTTCCGGAACATTGAATTGATGTTATGTAATTGAGTAAACGAACGACTGTCCGATGTTCATTAATGTCAACAGAACAAACAGATAACTAATGCCGAATCCAGGTCACAATGTAATAAAAGTACCGCAGCACAGTCACTGTTTGCTTGGCCGTGGTCGAGGGTCACAAAAAAAGTACAATCAATACACGTAGGATTATTTCTTGAGTTATTTGACCGGTATTTCCTAACAATTGGTCAGAGAAATGTAATTTCGCAGTGATTTAGATTGTATCGAAAGATACTGCACAACGGTAACGCTGCCGCACCTATAACAACATACGAGCGTACTATTGGTGCGAGGGTACTTGCAAAGCTAATATGGGACGGGGTCATTTGTCGCACATTGGAATTACAGAATATTTAATCAAAATTACTGCCACTCCAACGAACGAATGCGGTAACTTATATGGTAAAGCATATCAGAAATAGAGTCTGACATTTTGATCCTAGTGACATGGTTGGAAGAATGAGGGTGAGACACTTACCTGGACCAGGAAACGCAGATGTAGATAATGCCAGCAATTCCCAGGATGAGTATAATGCAGGCGATGACGATGAGGGCGTAGGGAAAGACTTCTCCGCTAAATGCTATGGTGGTCTGTTTGACAACCGGCTCAGGAGCAGACACGGGGATATGGACATCGAGGGCAGTTGCGTGGATCAAGGTCGATACTTCGAATGTGATATTGGAGACGGTAGATTTTTCCAAAAGTGCTCTGTGGAGAAACGGATGAACTGAGTATAAACGACGTTTGTGCATCGCAAACGAGACACACTTCATTGCGTCTCGATCCCAACTAACAGTTTTCTCGTGCCATAAGGCCTCAAACAATACATTGGATGAAGCGCAGAATGCACCGCGTAATGACTTTGCCTCACACGCTCGCTACAGTCACTGGAGCAGTTGCATCACAAATTATATGCAATCATCCCAGAAAATTGTACGTTGTTGGTACAGAGCGTGCAAATCAGAAGGAATTTCAAGGCTGACATCAGCATGCTATAGTTTACCCTAGATCGAGCTACTCACTTTTGTATCTGCGTGCTGTTCCCATCCAGAATCTTCTCGGTAACGGGGTCGATGACGTAAAACCAGAAGTCCGAGTCACCAGGGAAGGTTTCGACGGTTCTATTCTTGGTGACTGACCGCCTGACGGCTACTCTCTCCGCGCCAACGAGAAGTCCGGTCTTGTCCTCGATGACGCCGACTATCTTTGGCACCTCCTTCTGCAGGGCGTCCGCAGTCGCATCCTGGACGACGAGAACGAGAAGGTTTTCGCTTCCGATCAAGTTAACGATCACCGGCGCCTCTATGGAGTTCGAGTCCGTGGTCGAGTTGGGGTTGTCCCTGACTTGGACGTTGAATTTGAACGGCAACTCGGCGTCGTCGACGTTATCGAAGGTCGTGGCAGTTCGAATGATCCCGGAGAAGCCGTCCATCGAGAAGTACTTGGAACCACGACCCTCCAAAATCTTGTACTCGAGCTTTCCAAACTTGCCGTTGTCCTTGTCCACCGCTTTGACCTGCAGAACCGTGGACGAGAACTGCGCTGACCTGGGTATGGCCGCGAAGTATCTACCCTTCGTCAGCTTCCGGCCTGCCTCGGGGAACACGAAGTTTGGCTTGTTGTCGTTGATGTCGAGAACCTGGATTTTAACCTGTAACGGTTTGAGGAGCACGTCAGTCTCAGTGCATCGAGCGGCGAAGACGTCCTGGAAAAAAATCAACGATCACTCACCATGGTCGTGTTCCTGTCGGCGTTCACGAGCCCGGAGAGAGACTGGAGCTTGATCTTGATTCGATACGATTCCTTGCTCTCGTAGTCCAGCGCACCCTTCTTAAGCCTCAAGGCGCAATTGCGTTCCTCTGTTATGCTGGCGTTGAACAATCCCTCCTCGTTGCCGCTGTATATCGTGCACTTGAGTGGCGGAGCGTCGTGGTGAACGTGGTTGTTGATTATGGTCAGAGTCTTGATGAGAGTGTCGTCCCTCGCGTCCTCCGGTATCTCAACCGTGTACGAATCCTCGGCGAAACCTAATCCGATTTCAGGAGGTACGGTGGCGACGTGTCTAACGAAGATCGGTACCGTCGTCACCGAGGATAGCTGGGGCTCGCCCAGATCATAGGCCTTGACGTCGACCTGAAGGAACGCAGAGAAGTCAAGCACCGTTCGTTTTTCTTGATCCACAAAAACTTACCTGGTACTCGGAGTCTGTTTCCTTCCGAAGATCATCGCGCACTCTGATCACACCGGTGTCAGGATCGATCAGGAAATACTTGCTGGATATACCGCGTCCGATAATCTCGTAACGGACCTGGAATAAACGATTTTACAGAGACTGTCGACCACTGACGACGCGAATGTCTAAAATTTTCAGAAGTTCCCATATCCGACCTGTGACAATGTGGTTGTGATCGTTTCATTACCTGGTTTCCTGGTGCTGTACCATCAGAGTCCGTGGCTACGAGATTGATGACCGTAGTTCCAATCGGTACATCATCGTCGAGGGTGATGGGTCGCGGTATTGAGGTGAAGACTGGAGGTATATCGTTCACATCCTGAAGAAGAGGATGAAGCCGTGAATGAGAGTTGCCTGTTTCGCACGTTCTATTGTTATTCTTACCTGAACGTTAACGATCACTTTCGTGGTTGCTCCCGGAAGGTCGTTGGTGTTCTCCACTGTTCCGATAACGAGAATGTGCTGATTGTCTCTTTCGTAGTCGAGGCCCCTAACTGTCTTTATAACCCCGGTCATAGGGTCTATACTGAAGAGATCCGTGTCTCCTTGTTTGATGACGTAGGTGACTTGTTTCTTTGTATCAGGATCATCCGCCTGGAAATAATCGGTCACGATTTGGTTTGATTATTACGCGAGGTATTTGAGCTGGGCCTTCGAAAGGATTCCTACTGTATTTTCTTTCAGAAATTCCTACGAGAAAACTAAAGAAGCGATCCCAGTCTCGCTACGACATTCCTTTCGACTATCTAATCCGGATTCAAGGAGGTCCAGATCGTTGTAAACAAGTTTTCAGGATTCTCAAGCTGCTGGTGCGTAGATATAGCGCAGTAACCTTGATACATTGAACACAATATCTCCACGAATGAAACTCACCGCAACTTGGGTGACCACGAAATCGGGGACGTTTTCTTTGACCTTGACTTCATAGGTGCTCTGATGGAAGACTGGCACTTCGTCCTCTACGTCTATGACCTGGACTGTAACCGTCGCTGTAGCAAGTCGAGGATCCGGAGCCCCGTCTCTGGCCGTCACCACGAATTTGTACTCCTACAAAACTCGTTGTTATTCGCTGTTATTCGATTTGCGACAAAAGGGCACAGATACTCACACTTTGGATTAAAAACGAATAACTCACGTGATTTTGTTCATAGTCGAGAGCGATTTTCGTCAAAACGTCGCCAGTCTCGGGGTCTACGGTGAACGGAATATCGTCAGGTGCGAAATATGTCACTTCGGCATTGATGCCTTCGTCAGCGTCAGAAGCATGCACCCGGCCGATCAGTTTCCTGGCCTCTCCTTCCTTGACGGAAAATTCGTAGGGCAAATTCTCAAATTCGGGGTTCTTGTCGTTGATGTCAGTCACTTTGATGTTGACCGTAGCCGTGCTGGACAGTCCGCCAGTATCCTCAGCTTTTATCAGCTGAAAACGGACGCGTTTAGAACCATCTCTGGTGCCTCAAATTTGAGCATGCCAAAAATGTACTTACCAGTTGATACCGCGTGAGGTCCTCTCTGTCGAGTTTTCTTATGACTGTTATAACACCAGATTTATCGCCAATCGCGAACTGGCGCAAGTCGTTTCCCGACAGTATCGCATATGAGACGGGATCGTTTTCAGGATCGACAGCCTATGAATTGCGAGATAGCCGGTTAATTATAAACGTCGATAATTTGAGCAATTAACTAGTTGAAAAAGCGTAATAATGTGAACGATTATTAAAGTGCTCTCGGTAAAACAGATCCTCACCGTAATTGTAGCCACGGTAGAATTTATGGAGGCGCCCTCGCTGACTTGGACCTCGTAGACGGGTTGCTGAAAGACAGGGCTCCTCGTGTTGGGACCTGGGATGACGTTCACTTCGACAATCGTCTGTGTGAACTTTCCCCCGGTATCGGTAGCTTGTACCGTGATGCTGTACTGTTCACCGGCGTTAAGTTTACCCACGGATTCGATGACGCCGGATTTTGGATCGATCTTAAACTTCTGTATCCCGTTGTTCGATACGTGATAAATACTGTAGGTTATTTCAGCGTTCTCACCCTCGTCGTTATCCGTGGCTTCCACCTGTTGCGGTAATCGGTGCAAATTATAGTTGTTATACCCTACCGCTACAATTACGGGCTCATATAACAACGATAAAAAAAACTAATTTAATCCAGACCCCAATAATAGGGTAGAACCCTTTTTCATATCGATGCAATTCCATGCGTGTATGAGAATGCAATCATTTTTATTGTCCGCTGTATGATAAAAGAACTCTAACTACAGTTTCAGTTTCATCGCGGTCCAATCACGTCGATAATGAACCTTCGAAATTCTCACCTTAATCACTTCTCGTTTCGCCTCACCGGCTTGTACGCTGATTGGAGCTGTCATCGGTAGTACAGGTGCATTGTCGTTAACGTCGTTAAGCGTAACTACAAAGGATAGAGGCGACGATGCTGCGATACCGGATTTTTCCCTGGCCACAACCTGGAATCTGAATCGTCCAGGACTGGGTGGATCCCTGTCAAGGTTTTCCTCGTTGACGACGAGAACCCCGGACGAGTCGATTGCGAAAAAGTTCGTGGTAAGCTCGAAGGTATAAGTGGGCTGAGGATCCTCGGGGCTCTGTAACATTTTGGAGTGATCTTTCTTTGTCGGAACATATCCCTGCTTTTCGCGGATAAAGTATCGCGAAGAATGTAACAGGTGGCACAATGCCGCATTGAAAATCACAAGACCTTTCTTAACGGGATTACGAGAGAGTGCCTTTGTACGATAGGATAATAGGATCGAGGCTTTATTCCGATTCAGCCGAGCCCGCCGGGACTCTGAGCTGTATGCTCGGATGCACCGGAGGACAGGATCTTCGACAGCTTTCAGAATCTTGAGAGATATTCTTTGATCACAAAGCGCCTATGATTGGCTGCGATATCAATTTTTCTCTAGCGAGATCGCAGCTCGCAAGTGGTTTTTGCTTCCAGACCGTGCAAGAGACACACTTACCAGATCTGCGTCAGAAACGGTTAGCTTAATGAAGTTCCCATTCTTGTTGATCACTTTGGTCCCTATAGGTGCATTCTCATCGACAAAACCCTCGACTGAGGAGGCTGCGATCATTGGAGGATTGCTGTCGACAGGCTTGACAGTGATCGTGAGTTTCGCTGTTGCCGATCTCATTGCCTCAGACACTTCAACAGCCTGTAGAAATGTGATTGGCAAATTGTAAATGAAGTCCAACTGTGTTTTGTCACGGTTCACAATCTGCTCTGGAGCCCTGAAAGGGGGGACTCACCTTGATGATGATGTCAAACTTCTTGGTGACAGTAGTGTCTACTGCTTTGACTTGCTTCACAGCGCCAGTGTTTGAATTGATTTCGAAAAAATCACCATAATTTTGAGGATTCCCGCTCAGGAAAGAATAGTGAATGGGCGCATTGATGCTGTCCATGTCAACGGCTTGTATTTTCTCGGGTGATATGTTCAGGATTCCGGAAAGAATTCCACTCGATACCTGGAATGACGTTAAGTTCAGTGATTTGAATCTCGTCTGATGCACCAAATCCAGAACAAAAATTGTAATTCGAAATATTTTGTCTTCTTATCGGACTCACGGATGCAGAGTATTCAGGGTTGATGCAAGCGCCGTCGGACAGCATGCAGCCTTGGTAGATGAAAGACGGATCCTGATCGTCGTCGTCTTTGATGTTTACGGTCAAAATAGTCGTCGAGGAGTACCTCTGAGAAGGGTCTCGAGCTCGGTCCTGAAAATACAATAGTATTTCAATCACATTCAATATTTGATATTTTTATTTATGCACAGAACTTTATTTCATCGTTCTTGCAGATCAGAGCTGTGAAAGACGAGATTAAATACTTGGGATAGATTCTGTACTGCACCAGATAAAAGTTGGAAGAATTATGACACCATTCGCGTAAGCTGATTACAAATGATTGATTCTTTTGTGAGACGAAGCGTATGAACGACTTGTTTTTCACGAAAGAAGATAAAAATAAATTAGCAGCTAGATCATGAACGATAGTTTACACCTTTGACGTCATGAAATTTTTTTATCTGGAAGCAATAACTATGAAATCGTCAGGACACGGAAGTACTTGCTTCGAAATGATATCAAAGCCAATAATCGCTGAAGTCGTATGAAGAAGAATCAATATCTGTTTGATGCAAGTTTACGAATACAACAGTAAGAATCCAGGAAACGGTCCATAGAGCCAATTTGCCGCAAGACATCCAGGAATAAATCATGTATGACGACGTTATGTAAATATCAACAGTATCTCAATCAACTTGAGGTACTCTGCACCAAAGCATACCAACTAGGTTCGACTAGTTTCCGGCAGTGTGGTCACTGTGAACCCATCAAGACAAATAAGAGCTTCGTTCGTATCGTAGTTGATCAAATTCCGGGAAATCTATACGATGCACGTGTAAACAATATTGTTCCATTATTTTCATTCTTCCGGCTACGGTTCTATCAACAATCTTCCCGGTTGCAATATTACTCTGAAGTGTTTTATAAGTCTTGCTGTTTAGTTAGAGCGCTTCCTGACTAGCGATATTAACTTGACATAGACTGCAAGGAAACATGTATTCCAGTATCCGTTAGATTCACGGTTGTCACGATCCTTCAATATTGGGAATGGTTCTTCTCGGAAGTAAGGTACTCGTACTACTTTCGCTGACAAATATCATCAGAAACGTTAAGCGATGGGCGTAACCGAGTGGCCTGACCCTCAAACACGTCGCTGATAGAAGCCACGACTTTCGAAATCGACTTCATGCATTTATAAAACTCGATGTTCTCCCCGGATTCTAAGAAAATTAGATTTTTTAATCATTCGATTTCAATCTTGCAGAGCACGAGCCTCATTCTGGTGAAAGTATCTAGGCGTACAGAATTAAGTCTAAGTATAAGAGCGAGGAAGACTGCCTCTGGGAGTACGGAGATCCTTCGATCCCATTACAGACTAAATCATCCAGCCACCCGGATTGGTAATGGCGTGTAATCTCTAGGCGGTCGGTCGGCACGGCGGTCTTAAATTATTAGTTGATTCCGGTACACCGTCGGTGTCCTCATCCGCGTCATCGGCGTCCTCTTCGGGTCTGCATAACGTTACTAACGTATAGCCGTCGTTTCCTTGGGCGTCGACTGCGAGTCGCGGTCTCCAAGCATCAGGCGTGGCTTTTAGACCGTCAATTTGCCACTTTTATTTTCATCTTGAAGTACACTCGAACCACTAAAGTGTACGTATGACGGTTCTGAGTTGGGTAATTCGTTCAGGCTTCTTTGCTGAGGCATTTTTTACCACGTGCGGCCAATCAGCTCGCATCATTTCCACCGCAACGGTAATTCAAGTACCTTCGATCATCTGATTTTTTTCCAAAAAGGATAACACGCGCAACGCAGGAGTCACTAACCGGGAGCTGGCTCAAAATCACTCTAACAAATTTCAACTCACCATTTATCTACGCGTTAGTTCCGCACTTCAACCTCGACCTGAAAGATGCCAGGAATTTCATGTCCGTAGAAATGAAATTGAGAAGTTGTTCCAAAGATTGCATTAGTCAATTTTATATGAATGATTATGTCTTCGAGTGAATGAAACGTTTCCATCGAGGTGTCGGTACTGGATTGGAACGTTCATCACAGTCAATCGATATTGACCGTATTATGAAAGGATGTATGAATAATGACTTGAAGAGACGTTCGCGTCGATTATAGAAGAATTGAAGATATTTGAACGACGTGGCATATTGGTTTATTCCTGAGCAATATTTCATCCTGCTAGAGCCTCGGAGTGCCTTGTCCCCCTTCTGAGAAAAGTTGTTGGAAATCTTTATCTGCACCTCGTCGTCGTAGCGATCCCGCGTATAATATCCCCGAGGGGACAAATCTCTTTCGTTTTGCTAGTTAACCTGATGGATAGTTTGTTATATTTTGCATGAAACGCAACGAGACTTTTCCACTGTGTTTAAATTATCCATCCTTGGAACGCACCCCGAGGTCGAGATGCTTCAGTCATTCCAACGTTATCAGACTTCAGACCTTCACATGCGAGTAGCTCGCTCCGATAACGTAAAAAGGCAGTAAACCCGGTCCCAGAGACCAGAACCATCACTTCCGATAAATTATACCTTCCGTAATATCGATACGAAAAATGTAAGAAAATGTGGATTGAAAATTCAAATTTCTGATTGGAAGAAGTCCAACAAAAACCGTGAAGAATGCAGCAGGTCAATTCTTCAGCAATTATTTGTCTAACAACTATAACAAAGTTCTAACGGTGCGAGACTAACAATAATTCACTCTTCTGACCGGAGCTTCGAGTGTTGCATCGACGTTGATCCATAAATCGCGGTTGTTTTTCCATTAAAACGTATAAGTTTGTTGATCGCAGGATCGCGTGTTAAATTTATGGTAACTCGTCGAGCAAGTTTCTCAGCGCCCCGTCTTCACTTAGCCTCTATCTAATTGACTCTCCAATAGTCTACTTGCAGCCGTTCATTTGGAGTTGGAGTTATCTGAAAGCTCGAGGTTTCAGAATCAAGTTGATCGGTAAATGTATACACCAATATCGCAAGCAGAATTTCTGTAATCGTAGCCGATGCCAAAACGAGATACCATGCTACGTAAGAACACAGACTAAGTGCATCCAGGATTTGGACCATCTAAAAATGGCCACTCAGACTCCAAGATCCCCATTAGGCACATAAGACAAATGTTACGACACACCGCTGTGCAGTATGCGGCCACGGATATCGATTGGGGCGTAGACCACATTCCGGGACACTCACCGTCGGGAAGCTGCTCCTGCTGAAGGATCTAGGACTGGCGCAGACTGTCCCGAGGCCGCACAACACTTTCACCCAATTAAGAAACCTCATTGTCTGCTTTCACGGTGTAGCATGGATAATCGCCTATCGGTCCACCACTCCGCGCTGTTAGGTTTGGCCGTTGAAATTTCTTGAAAACTTTATCTTCAGGGGAGCAATTTAACTAACTGCAATCGTTATTTGTTGGTGACGATAAAAGAGGGTGACCCAATTTTACGTCACACTGATAACGACCGAACTTTTCGATTGTGAAACTGAGATTGTTACAGAGAGAAAAAAATTGGTCGTGTGCAGAATGGTGAACGATTCGCTGGACGGTCATTACCGATTACCGATCGCTGATTGCGGTTCGATTCCTTCCGCGTTGAAAGAGACACTCGTGCATTCGCTATTGCAGTCGTTCTAGCTCCCAGAGACAGGACAATAAAGCAAATCGAGCAATGAGAGAGGAACGGCGTGTGGGCTGCATGAAATTATACGGCAATCTCGATTTCCGATCTTATCGCGCCGTGCAAAACCGAGACTAACGTAAGATCAACGCTTCCCGCGTCAAAGATCACAGGGATACGCGTATTTCCGGTCTCCACGTCTTCGGCAAGATACTGTCAGCAGACTCCCAAAGTCGATCGCCGAAAAGCTTCCGATCGAATATCCGATAACGAAGTAACGAATGTGGTTTGATCCCAGGGGGAGGACATCGACTCTTCTCTTCGACGAACTGCACCACTGGTTCAGAGCTATGGTCGTGTTTCTAGATCTAATTAAACGGCACTTAGAATTACTCTTCTGCACGCGACCGTGACGTGGCTGAAACCAGGTGAGGTAAAAAGATGCGCGTCGAACGGTGACCGATGCAAAACGTCGACTGTCCTTACCGGCGCGACACCGAACGTGCATTCTATGTACACGTACGTAATCCCCCAACGCGCATTGTATTGTGTAACAAAGAATGACTACCCACCGACCCGATACCTACGTAAGTACCTCAATGTCTCTTTGTTCCTACATACGACACCTCGTAGACACTGCATTCCTAGTGTATCTCTCTACATGACCGAAAATGGACGAGAAGAAGATCCTGCGATATGAGGTAGCTCCAGACCATGTTGGATGCATTCGAATCAAGAATTTGCTCGTAAGTTTTCACCACCTTTACCTATACCTAATGGAACTACAAGTTTGCAATTTCATAATTGATTAGAAGTGACTGTAACGCACGGATCACCAGGGGAGAAACACTTGCTTGATCAGCCGTGACGTCAGAGTTTCCATTTTCTTAATAACCTAACGCCTTTCCTCGGATAGACAGCGCGAACTAGAAGCTACGAAGTGTAAATTAGAAGGACGATATCGAATTGCATTTGCTGGTTATTTGCGATCTCAATTATTGTATTTATGATGAGAGTAAAAATTGAGTCCCGATTGTGGGATCATCTCGAATGCAATATTGAATACAATCATTTGCAATTTTTCCATTCATAATAGAATTGGCATTCGCTAGTGGGTAATTGCAGGCTGGCTCGTTTGCCGTTTTTCATCGAGTCTAGCCACGAATGACTATAGTATAGCTCAAGGGGAGTTCAATTATGCCCGAGATGCACCTGCGAAAGAGTTTTAGTAGTGGTGGTGGAAGTGCATACAACCGTCGAATACATTACTGCAGGAGTAGTATCGCAGGCGTGAGCCGCACAAACGAGCAAGAGAGTAAGATACTAAGATATGCAAATGGGCGAATATGGCGTGCTATCGGGGACTCGGACCCAGCGTGTGAGTCACTTCGAGTTGTTCAACCCACACGACTTGACCACCCCGCCGGAAATATACGACGATGGGATGCTTCATAGGTGCGTCGATGCCCGTAAGCCCATAGACGTAAAACTCCGTCGGGTACGAGCGGTGCTATTTTCGTTTCAGGTGCAGATAAATTATCGCATAGTTGCACATTTTCAAACACACCGTCGCCTTATCGCCGATTTTTACGATCCGTCATGTCAAGGAACGGCGACAGAACCTAATAGCTTTTTTCACGACTTTGCGAAAATACATGTGATTTATCTACCGCCAATAATCATTCGAGCACTTGCGCTGCAGCTGCCGGTGATTATGACGCCATCCACGAAAGAAACAGAAATTCGAAAGACTCACCGAAGCAACGACGGTGACGAGGTACCGTTGTGTCTTCTCGTAGTCAAGTGTCCGGTTGACGGTGACTTGCCCTTGATGAGGCAGGTTGATGCTGAAATAGCCGAAGCCATCGGCAGTTGTGATCCTATCGCGACCGACCCCGTTGCTGTTTCCAATGCCAGTTCCGTCGCCAGGGGCTATTGAGTACTCTACGAGCCCGTTGACACCGGCGTCAGCGTCCTGGGCCATTATGTTCTTGAATATGGTGGAGCCGACCGGAGTAAGCTACGGACCAAAAAACACCGTGGTTAAATTAGGAGTTACCAATGGGTAATGAATCACTATTAAATCGTGACTGATACAGTTCGGGACGAAATGAACCAGTCATCCGTTCATCGAATGAAGTAGGTACCTCGATTGCTAAGAATTTCAAAGCACAACTCTGACTGCAACACGTTTCGTAATTACTGTTTCATTGTGAGACACAAGGATCTTTTTTTGCCGTAGCATAGTTTTTAGTAGCATTCACTCGTCGGAATATGATACCAATTTTATTGAGGCCCTAAAATTTACGCGCAAGGGTTATCAGAGCAGCTGGATTGATGTTGGCAAGTGGATAAGTGTCATTAAAGACTTAATTCCCGAGAGAAAACGCTAATGAGCTAGTAATTAATTGCACTACATCTCGTTAGGGCCCGGACGATTACCGGGTTGGGGTCTTTGATCTGAATTCTCACCACCGCACGTCGAGCATGAAGCTGGAAGTTGGGAAAGTACGTGAGAAAAAAAGGCGTTTGAATTAAAGGTAATCATCTAATCATCTAATTAGTCTAAGAAGTTACGCGGTCGGTTCTTACCGCAGTATATTTCAGCTGTCATGATTCAAAGGGGGGGCGATACATGCAGTATTCTCTAGCGAAATCCGATCTCTCTCATTTTCAACTTTAATTTTCATCGAATTGGCTTCTAATCCGCGGCACGACGAGTTAATCCGACAATGAGTCACCCTGGGACGTGTACCCAGTATCCATTACCAAGCACCGTCTCTCTGCCGATCCCCAATTTTATAGTCAATTCGAATGTACGTGGGATTTTAATTGAAAACTGAGAGATCCGAAGATACTAAACTACCCACGGCGCGTCCACTATCGCGATTTATCTCAGTTTCAAAAGTCGAGCAAACTTTTATCCCACTCTGAAAACATCCAGGCAAAACCCTCTAGGTGGGTACTCGAAGCACCTGAACTTAGTGGGCGCGAGGGTAACGCGAGAAACGATTGTCTCAAGGCTACGAACGCCTCGTTATCACGGGCAGCACCGCTTGTAATAAGAGCCTCAAAAGTATCGATTTCTATTTTTATTAACGATGAAAGATGCCACGGGGGAACGTCTTCGAATTATGACGGATGATTCGATGTCATCTGTTTTCTCCCGACTGACGCGATCTCTGACCGTTATTAATTAAGCTGATTGATTGACGGATCGAGAAACTTACCTCGGGCACGGTAGTCTCGTACGGTGCGTTTATGAACTTTGGCGCGTTGTCATTGATGTCTGACACTCTGACGATCACCGGAATGGTTCGCTTCTTGTTCGTCGATTTCACGGTGCAGGTCAGCTGTGGGTGGGAGAGGTCATATTATAATCAAGCCATGCGAAGAGTGAACCAAATTTCACAAACCAGAAATCACTGACAAATTATTCTCACCTGAAATACTACGTGCGACAAATTGTCAGCATCCCTGTCCAGAGGCTCCAGAAGTTTCAGCCTCTTCCCGACCAGAGTAAAGATTGGACGCCTGCCAGGAAATATCAGCTCCAGTGAGGTTTCGGAGAACGGGTCTCCGGAAACCGGAAGTTCTGCCGGAACCGTCTCCTGATCGAGTCCTGAAACCGTTTTTGAGTCGTTAATTACTTTTCATCGTACAAAGATTTCAGAAACTGGCCATGGTTAATTTCCTTCTACCTTTTACCGTACGAGTAGATTCGATTTGATTAGTAACCATCCACATTTCCGCGTCCAAGTTTTTATTCGCTCTACTCGCGGAAATAGTTGGAATTTTGTTTTTACTTCTTTCTTGGCTGGAAAGTTGTAGATAAGAAGAGGAGGCATTCCATCTAACCGCTCTAACGAACTAGTTTTGCAGTTTTACGAGCACGGTCGTATTTCGCGAAACAAGTTACTCCGTTGGCCCTACGATGCAGTTTGAAATAATCGACACAAAACACTCTTCATATTTTACGATTATACAAAATCCCTCATTTAATTGACCAATAAATGTCAAGTGGAACGATTCCGTTGTGTAGAAAATTCGTTTTGCCAGATTGATACTGAGAGAGCATTAAAATCCCGGGATTTCAGTGAGTTTAATTAGAAAGCTTCGCTGATTATCAATCAATGTCGAACTGTGAATGAAACATCGCTTGATTACCAAACCAAATATTTCCCCGGGTCACGAGATACCCAAGTACATCTTCGCTTACAGTTAGTAGCTATGAAGTCAACGTATAGCAATTCATTTGAAACTGAGATGACTCGATAGGGCGTGAAGTGTTTGATTGACAGAACTGCGACAGCATGTCGCTCATTCGAGTAGAAAGTATGGCTGCTCATCATTGTGATCGGATTCAATGGGCTATTATATTACTCTCTCCGAATCTCACGTCCCGAATCGTGGTTGATTCTTCTTTTATTGTAGACACAACATTTTGTGGACGGGTGGAAAAAGAGAATCTGTGTTTGTCTGTGTCACTTTTGAGCCAATGAAAAAATAACCTGTGCCTGCAGGGCATTCTTGAACTCTGAACAACAACTATCCAGGTCAAAGTTCCAATGGGCAGATCGAAGCACGGAGTATTGCACACCTGCATGGTTCGTGGATAGGAATATTGACCATGGATCATGAATACATCATCCACGTGTAGTTTAATAACATGGATGGGTGCCCATTAATAATCTACTAATTACTAATAGCCAACGGCTCACGGAGTCCAGCCGGTAAATCGTTCTGACCCTAACGGTACAGGCGTGTGCGAAGACTCACATATTCATGTTACAATAATTATGTTAGGCGGACGAGTGTTGAGGCGGAACATTAATTATTGATGTCGAGATGAATGAAAAAAATGTAAACAATTTGAAGGCCGTCAAAGGCAAAACTTACCATTTCCTCTACTCTCTTCGATGTCGAGAATTATGTTCGACTGGCCCGTCTCTACCTCGCACAAGCCTAAAACAGAAATCAGAATACAGTTAGGAACTATTCCGTGATAAAGATGAAGTCTGTGTTCCTGGACTTGGTGAGCTGGCTGAATCTATTGGTGAGATGCAAGAATTTCATGACCCATTCTCGTTACAGTGTGCGATTCGAGAAGGATGGCGTTCCAGGTCCATTAAGCTCGATACGTTATTATACTTTCGGAGCAAGTTTTCTGGCAAGGAAGTCCCAATGGTAAGTAATAACGGTAGATTGTTAACGCAACGAGTATTCCGATGCACGAAACTTTCCTCGTTTGCTGGTGATCTCATTGCCCAATTACCATCGAAATAACATCCAAAAATTTGTATCAACTTCCGTTTCCAGACTCTAGGATCGTTACTGAAAACTTTGTGTCATCGAAAATGTACTCAAATATTGAACACTTCTTCCATTCGATCCAAAAATAGGTACAAAATGAACGTCAAAATGAACAAAAATTCAACACAATGCTTGAGTCGATTTTCTGCAATAAAAAATTATCTACCGTGTCTCTCCCAAAAAAAAAACCCGGTAAACGACACGGATGACATCACGTTGGAGCAGATCTCGTCGTATAAGCAGAACCACTTAACCCTTCTCGGTCATTTGCAAATCTAGATGCCAGAGGCGCAACTGAGTAAATATTAGAATGTAAATGTCATCACAGTATCTCAGAGAAAGGCGCATCCTTGGTAGTGTCTGATATAAGTGCAGCCTTCGTCCGGAGGTAGACGTTGGTCTTCACTATATTTGCAACATTGTAAACGTAATTATTTTTCATTTTTTGTTCAACTGTGAAACGATTCCGTGAAATCAGACGCGGTATAGTCAAAAATGGTGCAAAGGTTTTCTCCGTATGGATACGGCAATCGAAGGGCGTTACGTAATATTGCCAACTCTGTTTTATTATACTGATCCAGTTACTAGTTTACGATTAAAATATATAATTTTCGCGGCAACCGCAGCGTTTGAAGTTGACGGGTTTGATCAAGATTTGTTACCGGTACCAGGTGAATAACGGTTCGTTATGTGCGCTAGAATAACAGTGACGAACGTCGAGGGCTTGATTCTGATTCCTCATTACCCTTTTCGTGGAAAGCATTTTCATTTATAAGGAAACTGCTAATGGGATACCTGCTAACAAGCCATTGTTACTTCCGCCACGATTCCCACGACTTTTTTTGTACTACAATCAGCAGCAGATACGGGTCCACTACTCACACAGGTATCACGTTCAAACGTTCATTGGGGCATTAGTCGATAACACACATGCTATTTCACCACAATCCCACTCCACATGAACAGGAAATATACGGCATGAGAGTGCGAATTGATAAACAACATTTTCAATTCGGCTGACACCCGGTTCATCAAGCTCATCGTCAACCGCGGAGCGAGGGTACCAATTTAATTAACCGAAGCGGGTTTGGCTTCCTCATTAAAATCTATCAGACCGAGTTTTCGCTAGTGGAAATGAGTCGAAGTTCATTTTCATGGATCGTAATTCCCACGAGCATCGGACTGTCTACAGCTCGACGAAAGCAGCAAGTCAGACCGGTGGGACGTTAAAAAAAGGCGAACGAGGTGCACCTACTTGTAGAATACTGCATTTTAAGCTGCACCTCGAACCTGCGAACGAAGCACTGTGACCAGCTAATTGGCCATCCTTGTTCGATTAACGACCGTCGTTGAGTATTCTTGCAGGAACAAGTGCTAACAGAATTGTCGTTAGGGTTAACTACCATGCTTTTACTTTATCGCAGACTGACCCGTTTATTGCTCCCCCCCGAGAATCTACCCACACGTGGTTACATACGTTCGAATTAGCCTTCGGCCGCCATGTTCGTTTTCTTTCAGGCTACCCTAGGCCTTGATGAAAAACAGGAAATGCATATTCGATTCTTGATCTTCGCTAAGACCTTGTATCCAACCGAGGCCTCCGCGACCACCACGCAGATGCATAATATCCTAAGTACACTCACCAGCTTTGGAGATGACACCCGATGGCAA
The DNA here is from genome assembly GCA_018257835.1 of Euura lappo. Classification (NCBI taxonomy): domain Eukaryota; kingdom Metazoa; phylum Arthropoda; class Insecta; order Hymenoptera; family Tenthredinidae; genus Euura; species Euura lappo. The sequence continues at coordinate 70,000 of JAEUYN010000726.1, forward strand.
GTGAACCGCGACCAGGAACCCACACAACCACCAGATCATTGCTCGAGCCTGAAACAAGACACATTTGATTATATTATTTCAGCAATGTCATTGATACCGTCATCCTCAGTATCGGATACGATATTGAATTATTCAATTTGTTCAATCAGCCGTTGAAAATATTCACTTATAGTTGCCAACGTTATTCAATTTCTTTCCGAATGAACATGTTTGTTAAGTAGACAAGTATTTGAGTCCACGAGCTTCTAGTGATCAGATTTTATCGAGCGGCTTTTGTACTGTCACTAAAACTCACTGAATCGTAAACCACAATGAAATGCACCCTACTGGGCTTGGTAATACTATATAAGAACGCATTGTGGTATAATCAGGTTTTCAAGAGCCTTTAGTAAAGTGTCCAAGATCTTGTTGTGCCAATTGGAAACCAAAGAAGAAAAGATCAGACTGAATTTCCCCGGCAAACATTGCTAATTAATTTTCTATCAGAATACCTAATGAATCGTAAACTATTCTTTTGCAGCAAGAAGATGTACTTAGAAGTCGCGATCAAGAATCTCTGGGAAATATTGTACCTACGAAGTTTCTTCTTTTCAATTAGCCAATAATTATAATTAATGCAGCCAGTTAGATACGGTTGATTAAACACAAATTACGGGGATCAGATATAATTATTCTCTACTGGTTTAATTTGATATTCATTAAAAGCAAGTTTCTGGTTACACTATCAATGATTATTATCCATAAAAAAGAAGTCAGCCTGCTTATCAAGTTATACAAACGAGTGTCACCTGCTGAAACCATTTGAAAGTGAATGTCTTAAGTTACCAGGACGGTATTACATATTTCAAATGGACCGAGCGAAGCGTACACGACTTATGTAATAAATATGTGCGGCGTGTCAACAGCTGTGGATGCAGTCTCCTGATCTGGACTAGTGAAGGAAAAACACTAATTGCAACCACAGGTACAGCACTTCACCATGAGTTTAATTTTCCAATCTAGATTCATGATTGAACTTTGCGATTCGAATAAATGACGACGTACAAAAATAGAAGTGTATACGAAGAAAGCACCTCTGCACTTCGCATAATATCCTCATAATCTTGGGGACCAAGTACAGAGTATGAAAGTCAACGCGAAGGGTGTAGCATAATAGGAATACCTTGAATTATACGAGAGCTGTATAAATAAACTGTAACCCTGGTCTGATTTGCATGACGAGATGCGCCACGTCTCTTACTCTCGTTCCTATCCGGCTCACTCTGGATTCCTGAAGCATTCACGCTATTCGAACGATTCGAGGAGGATTACAGCATTCTTCGAGATCGTCTTACCAGATACCGAAGCGTTACAATTAGCAGATAGTCGAGATCACTGCAAAACGGTGACCATATTCTGTGCTTGGTGAGGCGATACATCACCCTCAGTATCCCTCTTCGATCATTTCCGCAACTCTGTGATGTTAGCCGCATGAGCAATTGGATTCAGGTATGTTGCGGATAGTTATCAACGTTTTGAATTGAACCACACGCGATTGATCGACTGTTGACTGAACCGAGCATTCAGCCACCCTAATTGCTGAATGCTTGCTGAAAGTATTCCGTCTCATGCATAATTGGCCCAGTGACGGTGAATTAGACCCATGACATGGAGACAAGTCGATCATCCTGCATGTCATGAATAACGAGTGTCACATTCGGTTCAGGTATAGAAACATATCGGCGTCGCATTGAGCAATGTTGGAATAAAATTTGTGGCCCACCCTGTGTACCTTATGCATTTATACCAGCATACTTGTGGCACAGTGTATCGCCTAGCAGAGGTAATGAGGCCGATAGAGAAGAGTGGCGTCGCGCGGTGCCTTCTGGGTCTCGTTAAAGCCCCGGACGGATGCAAATGAAAACAATGTTATCGTACATTGAAAGACCCCGGTGTACATTTCTCACTTAGGAAAGCCGAAAGGCACCTGGTTCTCATCACCATACAATAGAATCCTCGATGTTTGGCAACATCAGCCGCTGGGAAGTTTGGCGCATTTCTTATTTCGTCTCGTAAATTGGCCGTTAACGATCATTAACGTCGCAACGTGGGACATGATCGAAAACCACCTCCTCATTTAATCCCCTGGATCGGTTTACCAAACTATACCTATAAATTGGGTCACGGCTGATCCTCTAAGCCCGAGCAAGTGGATGTCGCCTATAGCCACTTGCTGTCTATTGGAATTATACTTCTCCCAGTTCTGTTGGGTGGTGGAGTTTCAGTCGAGTAATTAACGGTCCACCATCTTCTGCGATGCGGTAAATTGGCAAATACACGGCTGCGAGAGTTCAATGCGATGCATTAACGCGGACTGGACGATTATGGCAAACTCGATACTCGTTTTCCCCAGACACCGCACTTCGCTGTTCAGCTACTGCATTCGAACATGCATATTCGCGAGTTCCAAGCAGTTAGCAATGATTATCAGCCACTGACTCAGGGTCAATTAGAAACGGTCAGGATACGGAATGAAATTGTACACGGATCTGATTCTAATGACGGGTTAGATAGGCCAATAGGTTACCAGTGCTCCGAGCTGCGGCTTTCTAATCAGAACTTGAAGCTATGTGTATTTCACTTTTATGGTATATGTGTGGTACTGCATCCAGAGATAATACATGCTTCCACGTGCTCTTTTTGCGCTCGTATACATCTGACAATGGTCTATCGATTGTACTTAAGGATAGGCACATAAATGTCCCCGGTTCTAGCAAGAGTGTGAAAGTAGTTATACTCCGGGGACAAGAATAGGTATATTATCTAGCGAGACGTCTAATGCCGCAATATTTATGCATGATTATGCAGATAGGAAATTCATTACTTACATAGAAATATGTATTGAAATGTATCTGGGAAAATGATAATGATCGGTATTCAGTTGACGGACCGATTGTGACGCCATAAGAAAATTTATTACCAACGAAGTGAGGCGTGTGGTCCGCGATTGTTTAATGAATTTTCAACACAATCTCCGGAAGACGAGGTGCCACGCGTATTGTTAACTGTTAATTGTTGTACCCATAAGGTATTCTGCAAGCGTCTAATTAGCGTCTAGCTCTAAGAAAACCTAGCTAGACGTAAGACTGAGATGTGAATCTTGATTGGCAGCATGGCCCACTTGAAATCTCATCATTATACTTTCACGCTCTTTCAAAATCTGATGAATAACCGTTGAAAGACTCCGGGTCTCGACCATATATCGTTGACATAACTGTGCAACATTACAATCGTACCTAGATGAATGCGTCCACCGCATTTCTTCACGGTCGACGGCTTGAACGGTTGCTCAGTAAATTGTGCAGAATGTTGTTCGCTATCCAACGATTTTCAGAGGTAAAAAGAAACTCGAAGAATTCCAAGCTGGATCATGACGTTGGGATGAGTTTCACAGTTCGGGTGACGCGAGCGAGAAGAAATTGGCAGATGCTAGAGGGTCGCTACCCCGCTCCTGCGACACCCTGGGACCATTGACTATTTGTGATCAACATAGAATTGCAATTACCGAGAGTCTTGGAATTCCAATTTCCTGGATCATGTGGCCAATCTTGAGGTAGACAATTGATCGACTCTTCGAAAGCCAGTGTGAGATACAATCACGTGGATCACTTTCGCATTGGAACTGACTGATTTCAACAGTCACGCAATACGTGTGTAAATAATCTTCGCTCAACTTCAGCAGGTGATTGACAGGCAAAGACGAACAAGGGGAATCGATACGGAGTGAATATCGGTAATATAACAACAATGACTCGATAATAGAGTCCGGTGACTTCCCCGAAGAAATGCATCGGAATAAATGAGGGCATTGAAAAAGTGCAGGTTGCATAAGACTCGCAAGACATTCGCTCAGCTATGGGTACAATTATTGTCTATAACTACGTAGGTGTGGGTTCCCAGCCCCGATCAACGGAATTTCCGCGACGTTACAACCCACAATAGCAAATTACTTCACTTTCTATAATCTGCCTTATTAATCTTAAAACCAGGCTTACTATTATCTAAGTCGGAAGTAAATTCGAGCAGCGAGGCGCTACCACAGAGCAAACATCAACGTAAGTAGCTGTTCTACGCTATCTCCAACCGTGTACTACTTAGGTATACCTATACGTCACTTGTATGCAGTATGCAGTGTATGCAGTCCGGGCAATAATTGGTAATTAGCGAGCGGAAAACAGTCGGTTGGCTTGATTATCACAAATCTTCACGTGCGAGTTTCCTGTCCGTCACGAACTTCCTTACCACTGTGTTTACACTTCCTGCAGACCAAACCCACAGGAAACAAAGTGGCCAAATATACTCGCAAAAATTATGGGATGTAAAAGCAGAACAAATGAATAGTAAAATACTGTGGGAACTGACGTGAAAACGAGACGTGGTCAGCTGACTTTGGCGTGAGACCAGCTTTTGACGTGGTTTCGGCTTCCCTGAGGCAGGAGGGCTGCCTGAGGACCGTAATTATGGGTATTACAGAGCGAGGGTTGTCCAGGCGAAACAGGATTATGGATAGCATGAGAGACTGTAAATGATATCGAGAGTAAGAGAGGAAGAAAGAAAGAAAGAAAGAAACTGGAGCTGGAGCTGGTACATGTCTCGGTTTACAAAGACGGACGTAAGATCAGTTGTGACCATCGCGAATGCGAGGCTTGTCTTACTTTACCTCACCTCGTCGTCGGTGTGGCTTGTACCAAGCCCAGGACAACTTGCAGTCAGCCGTGACCACGGCAGCTGCAACAGACTGCAGAAGTAGATACTGCGGCGATTCGCAAACGTTTTAGACGTTACATTTCGTTAAGATGCTGCACCTGCCGTATCAGCACGTCGCGTTTTTGACACGACTAGACGATTTACATTTCTTCTTCTTCTTTGCGACGGGGTCACGAAATGCCTGTCAATCGGTTCGAAACTGATTCCCAACGCTCAATATTAGGTTTAGGTTCGGGAAAGGATCACCAAATGTCAGTCGAAACAGGCTATTTTTCTTCCGAACACGATTATCCTTTCCATTTCGTTATCCGACAAATTTCACAAAAGGAATTCGAATCTGCGCGTGAAGAATGTTCCGATCATGGTTCCATCGGCACATCACTTTGGTCGGGTGTTGTAGCGATTCTTTGTTGACCACGAGAATAATAAGACGAAATTGCGCCAGCTAACCGACAGGAAATTTCGTGAAACGGATAATAGACGAGAAATCGACTTTCTATATTTTACACCAATCGATTGCAATCGATAAACGGCTGTATGCTCCAATGTCGCCGAGATTTCAGGTCTTGTTTCTATACCGGCGGAGTCCGAAGTCCGGTGTATTTCATCTGTTTGTTTTCTGTAGATTTTTACGTTTTTCCCTACCCCTTTCACCGTCCGTCTAGCCTCACCTTATACGGATTGTTTATTGCTCGTTATAATGCGACTGGGTAGGTATAAGTACTTTGTAGTTCGCGGCGAAACACCACCCAAGGAAACGGCGGCAGCAAGATCCGAGATGTCGATAAGATCGAGGCACAGCCAACGAGAGGATTTATTAACTGTAGATCTTTAGGTTTTGACCGAACAATAATCGCGAGCTTGTAATAGACGCTGCAAAGCTTGTAAGGAATTCGATATATGACGTTGGAAAAGAATTTCTATCTGGTTCGAGCGGAACTGCGCACATCGATGGAATCGCGATTTATGTAACTCTGATGCGATAATAAATATGCAATATTGACTCTGGTACAGTCACGTATACAAACTGACGAGGTATTGGAGAATAACGAGCGAAGGATTCATTCGAAAAATTGTGTGACGAGAAGATTTGATCCATTACGCAATTCGTATGGAAGCTGAATGACTGATTGAGATATATTTTCACTGATATACCAGCTTTTAAGTCTTCTCCAACACGTGCCTCTCCACTCTATCAAACTCACGTGTGAATATGCAGGATTCGTTTCAATCAGGCGCGTGATACAACATATGACTAAACGATTGCATAAGCGTTAATTGTTGCACGTGTTACGAAATATAACGTGTGAAACATGTTTTGTGAAATAGTAGCTCTGTAGCTACATTATCGTGTTTGTTCTTCGGGTTCTATAATAATTGCCGTGGATTCCATCAATTTTATTAACGCTATATACGTCGACCTATAACTAAGCCCAGCTGCGCCATTAGTGTACCGCAAATAGGTTGGTGATTAACGATCGTTAATTCAATTAAATAATTGAAATTGAAATTGCGGTGGCAATGCTTTCGCGCGCGATGGAAATCAATCGGAGATAAACGCATGACTGCCACCATGGGACACGATCCATGTGCGTTCACGTTATCCTACCTCGCAAACAGCTAAACTTTACGATTCAGTTACGTCGCGTGCGATTCCATCGTTTTACATCACTGATTCCAACGATTTACTCACTTCAATCCCAAAAACAAAAAGTAAGAGGTGAGCGATGTTGAATGAGCACGACTAATTTGTCGTCGCATTACAATTTTGTGTGGGCACAAACCTGGCGATCGAACGTAGAAAATTGGGAACAAGGTTGTCGATCTGATTCTGCCAAAAGCATCTTGCAATTTTCTGTCCCGTGCCCGTTTATCTGTAAAGGTATTTACTAACCGCCCTATCCGGCAGTAGATTACTCAATTATTGCATCAACGCGGCCATAACGTCATGTACGAATGCACTATGATAGATACCGTGAATAACACTTTCTGAGATTTCTATCCAACCACGGATCACTGACCGGTTATTTGTTTTTCCGTTCAGGACCGTGCTCCATGCAAATTCTGCTACCGCACATAACCAGGCTAACGTCTGATCGTAAGCAACATTAGAAATAATGAACAAACCTCGATCTGTCATACTTGGGAGTAAAGATCCATCATTTGAATTGATCTAGGAGTTTGCGAAGCGACAATTCACAGCTGGCATGGCGAATGGCACGCGTAGGTTTACAGCATGAAATACAGCCCGTTGACATTATGATATTATTCATCGTTCGGTCATAAATAAAAGAATATGCATCAAACCACGGAAGTCTATATACTGATAACTTGCGGGTTCGCATGTGCACTCTACCGTGATGAAACGAATACCCCGGTGTGTTGGTTCGCCCATATCAACTTCTGCACGAGTGTATATCGTTCACTGATCGTTCACCGACACACCTGCACAATGGGCTCCGCAGTACCGCGGTGCAGCGTGCCATGGAACATTGTGCAAGTAAATTTTCGATGGTTTATGGGATCGAGGACGGAATGCGAATGCGAGTACGAACATGATTCACGACATCGAAGTACCGTTTTCGTGCTTTAAATCTATCCCATACTAAAACACTTCGAAGTAGGGTCAAAAGTTCACACATCGATTCCAACAGCAGAAACAGGCATCCGGTCACACAAACTGGAGATTCCTCCAGTTTCCGATTCGCCGCACGTTCGAATACCCTCGAATTACGAAAAATCTTGATACTCGGTATTTTGTAATGTGATACTCTCTGTTATTCCTCATTGTTCAAGATCGTTTTCGTCCCATCGGTTTTCCACTCGCAGGCCATTGCTCCATGCTGGATAATAAAGTGTTCTATTCTATTCTAATAGTATGGTGATCCTGAGCTTGTCGGTCACCAATATTTGCCGGGAACAAAGTCTGGTCGAGGATGTACTGCGGCTTTACCCTACGGGCAAGAGTACGTATTTTAGAATATCAACTATGTGTGTGTGAAAGCAGAACAAAATCGTGACTCCATGCCGCTGATAATGGTGAAAGTGTTTTACCGGCAGCGTCAAATCCGCTGGTGCAACGAACGGCATAACCACACCGCAGCTCAGGATTGATCGGAACGTGTCGGAATCCGGAGAGATAAAACAATCGCGTGCAAATAACGTGAAACTCAACTTTGCCAGGATCATGCCGTGCATTTTAACAATGCACGAACCACCCACAGCACTCGCAGCATAACTTTACTCGGTTTTGTAATTAAATCCAGTGTCACGGATACGTTTTAAACTCGTGACAATTTTTTATTTCTATTTTAAGACTACGTTTTCTTCACGTTTCGAATGATTTCGAGTCGATCCAGATAGGTGGCAAAATGACTTTTCAGAAAAAATTAGGCTTACGTTTCGTGGGTCTTACCTCACTTAGATCAGGATTCGTGATTCAGGCAGAAAGAAGTGACCCTTGAAAGTGGCCAGTTTGAAAAACCAGGAATCGACTTGTAATTTTCCGGAGTGCGGAAGTAGATTTTCTCAATTTAATATGCCAGTTGATCCTGTGATAAGAGATTGGGAAGATCGCTAAGAGTAGAATATGTGCCGCTTTAATTAGCATCTAGACGACTGTACGGAGTTCAATTTAACGAGAGAATTTAGTTTTAACTGCTAGACCGAAGTCTGGCTCGGTAATGTGGATGAAGACTCGTGCAATCAAATCGATTGCTTTTATGCTTGAACGATTTCTACTCATCTTAGGTGTGGTAAATCGTAGAATTTTTAGGAGCTTGATTACAAATTATCGCGAGAATTGCTGTCTCGACGAAGTACGGTTTTAATTACCTTTTTGCTCAATCCCGACTATTGTCGACTTAGAATAGCGATATTGGGTTCAATGTATTATTTCACCCTCCGCGCTTCAGGAAACGGCGCCAAATAAAAGATTTGTACTAAATCATGGACTCCGACGATCCCATGAATAACGGTGTCTGAAATTTTCGTTTGAAACCATTGGTTGGTTTTAGAAATTGGAATTCGATTCGTGTATAGAATTACGCGACTAGAATATCCATTGACTCGAAAAATGCAAACGTGACGTGAGATTGATCGACTCGTGTACCAACTCGTGCCTTTCGCTGGCATCGCGAATATCAAATTCACTTGTTCGGATAGTACGTACATATATTCCTCCAACCGGAATTGGACTATCGAGTTTCTCGTCTTATTGAATGGATTCCGGGTAAACGTGGAGTGAAAATAATAACAAATATAATTAGATATCGCGTAATTAAAGCCTCGAGATAAACTACACAAGCTGTACATCGGCCCCCTCGAAAAGTCGAACAAATAGCACTTGTGCCAGGTCAATCTTGGAATTTTGGCGTCGGCTCATAATCCGATTCAGTCCAACGCCAAAGGTGCAAAATCTCACGGTATAACCGCAAAATATCCATCGAGTCACGCTCTCACGATGAGCCACCACCTTCATTTTTCCAAAGTGGTCGTAAAGTTAGGTACGAAACAGAATAAAAGGATAAAAATAATAATTGTAGGTATCCGCCTCCATGGATAGTGTGTGTATTTGACCCGCGAATTTTTGGCACGGCTTTCCTCAAGCTCCGAGTAAACTTCGGAAGTAAATGGCGCGGGAAAAATCCATTGAGGGCACAAAACTATGCGATAAGTTTTTCTGTTTGAGGAGAAAATGAGAAGCAAATTAATTAATTTTTCGCGGACAAATGAAGAGCGTTTAATTATTATTTCATGTGACATCAGAAAACCTTTTGTACAGCAAGCTTATAATCGAGGGAAATGCTACGTGGCTTTAATTGTTAAACGGATGTTAGGCTATCGGTGAACGGGGTTAACCGTTCGAACTGAGGTAAAGATATTATAGTAAAGGTGAAAGTAAATCGATAAAAAATTTACTACAGCAATAAGAGAATTATGCCTGTTGTAACAGAAAAGTGTGGAAAGAAAAAAATAGTAATCCTTAGTTAACGGAAGTCTGACGTAGATATAAAAGTGCAAAGGTTAAGTGAACGTGCACCTGGGACTGCATATAGAGATACGGCGCGACATGTCCATGTCGCGGTGAAATCTTGCGAAACCTTCCGGCCCCGTTATCTCAAGAAACCGTTTGCATCGAACACGGAAACTTTCTGCGGACTGGGAGGTAAAACGCATATGCGGGGTTCTTTCTCTGACTCGGTAATTAAAACCCATAAGACACCGTTACCCGGGTTTCCACCGAGCTATTGTTAGACTTAAATTAAAACGGTAACTAGTTGTCAAGAATTACGCTCGCATCTTTCTCGAGTTGACCGAAACGCAACCGCAGACGGAATGACGCCTTTGTCGTTTTTCCTTCTGGCGGGTTCCGTTTGACTCGAATGTGAAAAACTAACCGGACGGTCTTCAGGTGGTCCACAGATTGATGAGTAGACATTCTTCAACTGTACTCCATATTTATTGCAAAAAAATAAAGTAGTAGCTGAGTTTCGACTCAAAGTATTCAGTATTTTGATTCAATCACGAGGTCCTCCGTGATTCTGCAATCTTGCAATCAAAGGAACCCATTTGAGGTTTTTCGGGATTCGGTACAGAGAAAAAGATAACCGTGTGTATTTATCCAGTCAATCGAGTCGGACCGTTAGGTGGTGGGTAAAAATACATGAGACTTGAATGACTGAATTTCTTGTGCTTTAGTCTAGGTTTGTCGGGTCGAAAGGAATACAGTTCTGTGAGTTCACGGCGATAGAAAAATGGATTGTTTACGGTGGTATGCCGCCGTTCATGCGATATACCGCATGTTCTAGAATTTTATTTTATTTATAGTTGTAGAATTTTTATCTCAAACATTCTCCGTACCATAATGCGAGGGAAACGAAATCACGTATCTCTAAGCTGGCTGAGATTATGGGAAAAATATGAGTTCTCTTCCGTGAATTCTTACGGAGAAAACACGCTTCCCACACCGATCGACCAGATTAGATCTAAACCCGCTAGATTACACCACTAAAAACTTCTCAGTGCCTCACATAAGGCTACAGATATCGGCTCCAAAATGACAATGGCTTTCCAAAGGAGAAACATGAACAAACTTCTTCACAAAAATGTGGAATGATTGCACAGAATACACAGAAACCATTGAAGCCTTCGGATTCTCAGTAATTCAAATTTTAGAAGAAAATTCAGGGAAGTTTCATGAATTTTTTCTATTCTCTCATGCGATAATTTGATGAATAGGATTGATGAAAAACATATTGCATCCAATTGTTTATAAACGGTTTTCACGTAAATCAACTTTTTTCATGCAGTGTTCGAATTTCCCGGTCGTGTGTGACGTCACAGAGCACAGTTTTATCGTCTGACGGCGCTGCGGTCAGAATAACATGGCGGCCGACGTACTGTGTGACGTCACGTGGCGTTTGAAGATAGATAATTTTCAATTACTGTTTACAGTCACCTGAAGTTGGTTCTATAATTCTTATAGTTTTTAAAAATTGAATTTAACTATGGCGCACCCATTTATCATGGATATTTGTTAAGGTTCACCCTAAGAAAACTTCCCTATTGCGATACTCATAATTGTTTTTTTTTTCAATTGGACAAGTGAGTGCGAAAAGAGTAGTGAAAATAATTCAACCTTAATTGCCCACAAAGTACTTTTTGTATGCAATCTGACTGTGTAATCACACAAGCGAGCGTTTGAAAAAAAATTGCGCTGATATTTTTGCACCCTCGTAGTTTGACGTCAGAGCGCAAGTATTCATAAATCGAGGCAATCATAAAAATAGACAGGGGATAAGAGGATGGGGAAGTAGGAAGCGGAAATATCGAATTGACATTTTTCGTGTATTTCTATGAATTGTATATAACTTTGAAAAAGATTTTCTTGTCACATTGCGGAATGAATCGAATTCCGCGCGCTGGTGAATCCTCTGTATCTATCTCCATCTCATCCATATGTATTTATGCACACGTGATACAGTCCGCGGAGAGATTAGGTCAAGAGATTTCCTTTCGCTTCGAAAACCCATCTCACCGATGCGATGGGACTGATGATGCATCGACTCAATCACTTCTGATTACTTCGGTACGTCTAAGTACTTCAGATTCCGATCATCGTCAATCGGGAATGAATGAATGAAGAATTATTGACCTCCGGTCGGAATACCACAGAAGACTGATTCCCATTTTTTCTTATCTGTATCGACACCAATTAGAATTGAGTGCAGGAAGTAAATTCTCCCGGATGTTTAATTGCCGGTGCAGAGATCGCGTTTCCGGAGTCTTAATCAGCACTGAGAGTGGTCTAATATTCTACTTATCGATTCGCTTCACCGTTCCTCTGCTTTACGAAGCTTACCAGACGCTCAAGGACTATCCGCATCCTGCTTATTCAACAAAGTGCAATTCGAGGTTCCAAGAATTTACGAGTAACAGTCTCACACTCTTGCACATCGCAATATCTTCTCTACTGGCTCCTTTCTTATCTGGTATAACCTATTTATATTATTGTACACTTTGTGCACAGTGTTCTTCACTTCACTATCGACAGACTCGATCCACATCCTCCATATTCGTCCGATCAGATTGTGCGCGAAGCACTCCATGACCTTGCCATAACTGCATCCGTCAGAGGCATTTAACTTCTACTGAAATTTCGCATCGTCGGAAGTCTGCTGCTGATGTTTTTCCTGTCAGTAGATAACGTTCGATCTCACAAAAAATAATTGATATCTGGATTTTTGTAGCGTCCATGACCAGTATTACCGTCTATTATCGAAGACGTTGTTTAATTCCTCAGGGCTTGACTTCTACTCCGTAAGTCTGATCAGGCGATGTAGGTACAATTTGAAATGTTCAATTTGCAATTTATGATTTCCAATGGTGATGCGATCAGCGCGTGTCGTACACGTAACCGTATGAAAGATCATGTACCGATGAAAATCGTGATGCTACACAGCCGGCCTTTCGGAATCGCCAATTGAAAATTACGTGTCTAATTCAACCGATGCAGATCCGCAGTGTTGGACTATCGGGAAATAAAGACTCGCGTTAATTGAGTCTATCCGCGCGATTGATTCGATGATGTTGCTCGACGCTTTCCGCTCACATTTGTGCAAAAGGTAATTGGCAGTTTTTTTTGAAAAAAATCGATGATACGAAAAAGGGCTTCAGGCGCGTATGTCCGTTGGAATCTGTCACCGAATTGAATTTATCAATCGAGACGATTGCTATCAGAGCAACGTTTGTGGTTTTTCAATAAAAGTAAAGAAACACAGAAATAGAGACATTTTGGCGGAAATTGAAAACAATTGGATTCTCCTCTACTGAAAAGAATTATCGGAGGAATGAACAGCTGGAATTGCAGAAATTCACCCGGCATTTCGCCAAGGACAGACGCAATAAAGACTTTGTTGAAAACAAACCATAAACTACGACAAGAATGAGTCTCTGAAATAAATACTAATTCTTTTTTTCAACTTGTTGTGTCTTCATGAGTCTCTTGTCTGAATTATAATAGGGATATGCAAATTTTTATCGCGAATAAAATTTCTTTACACTTTTATCCTCTGTGAAAGACTGCGTTCGATTTATCGTTCCCATTGAGACCCTCCAAGGCACTCAAGTTGTCTCGCATTCTTAATAATGAAACAAGATCTTGAGTTTATCGACGAGCTGTAGAATCTTTAATTACATTTCACTTGCAGCCGATCAAAAAAAAAAAAAAAAAATGTTCCTTCAAAGGAAATTCGAACCCTGAATTTCCACCGATTCTCATAATCGCCTTTTACACCGGCAGTGTATTGTGTTACTAATAATTTGACAAGCAGCTGGTCTAACGCTCAATGGACACCGGCTTCGGTGCAATCGCATGCATCAGCCCCCACGTCACACGTGCACTCCGGCTCACATGGCCCGCTTCTCCAACCCCTCGAATTGGTGCCAGTGCCATTGAATTTTGCTGACCATCCGCTAGTTTGTAACTATATCATGCGAAAACCAGTCGAAGGCCTTGACAATATCGCGCTGGGAGAAGCCTTGACCTTTTATCCATTGAAATCGTCCTCACGGTGATGAAACAATGTTCACAATTTGCACAGATGCAGGGAGATAAAAATTAGCGGGTGGAATTGCGGCTACGGTATTTATTGATGCAATACATTTCGAAATCCGGGAAAGCGCGATAATCGAGTCTGTTGGAGCCTGCGGAATTACCAATAATTATTTTACCTGCATTTGCTGCACGGTGCAAAAGTATTCGACTCGAAAATATGATAATTTTCCAGCTGGTGCTTATACTCTCGACGGTAGTTGAACTGCAGTTTTGAAACCGACGGTTAGCCATCGGATGTAGATCATTAATAAGAGGAGTAAAAAATATCTGATAAATATTAATCATCCGGGTAACGGCGACGGGTATAGAAAGTGAAATAGAGCCTGTTTTTCTCCGGATAGAATGTTTTAAGAACTAGTGAACACCGTGTTAAGGCGCCGCTGCACCGTCGTACGAACCAATCAGGGAATATATGTATGTAAAGTATGGAAGCAAAGAGTGCAGCGATCCTGCTCTAGCCAACGAGGATATCCGAGGGCCCTCAACGGTTCTACTTTGCAATTATGCCTACCATACTATACCCTAAGCCCATTATCTTGTCACTGGTAGGTATTACTTTTAAATAGGATTACTCGCAAGATATACGGTCCATTATATCCGGCTGTGCAGTTGGATTTTTCAACGATGACAGTATCGCGTCCCTATTTTTATACCAGAGACGAGACTTTTCCCAATGAGCTGTGTATAAAAAGTTTTCGCATTATTGAGGAAGTCGTAGGAGTACGCGAAGGTTGAAGGGGTTCGAACAGTCCGTTCAGACTTCCGGATCTCGAGTCTAGAGACTGCTCAAGCTGCTCTTTAAACTTTCCAAGTTCAGAGAAGCTTGAGAAGATAATCAGAGGCCGGTGCGAGGACGGAATTCTGTTATTCTCGATGAAGATATTAAATGCCAGTCTCGAATCTCGGCGTTGAATAAAGGTTAAATGCACTTGCACGTCTGCAACCACTTCATACAGCCATTGCGCGATAGCCGACGGAGGCCCGAGGGGGAAAGCAAATAAAATTACTCAGAAGAAAGATACGCCTGTCCCGGGTAGAATAAAATCAAAGGTGGAGTCAGATATCCAGTGGTTCGGTATACCGAATTGTACCAATAAAATCGTAGCCATATATCCAGTAGGTATTGCAACACGGTCAGGTCATAAAATTGAAATTTACGTAAGGTTGGTTGTAAATAAGGTCCAGGTGGCCCCGGAGAGTCCAGCGCGCTTTGGACAAACAAGAAGTCACCCCACGCAGAGATCTACCTGACTAGACTGAGGACGTTCGGAATTCGATTATCCTAAGCGTTGTCTGAGTGGGCGGAGTGAATTCCAACCGCGATAATGAACTCGGAACAAGTGCGAGAAGTAATGCAGGAACAGGAGTGGTGCATGGGATGAAGGCACACGATGCAATGAATACAAAACTAACATCATAGCATCTTCTAGTAGAGCTCGAACATGCACCTGCCCCATTTCGCTCCGTTCGCCTCCACCGCCTCTCTGAATACACATTTGATCGGCGAAATTATAGCCGGCTTTCCTCCACTGATTTCGCAATTATGTAACTCAGAGGATCGCAGTTTCCGGTGTTAAACTGTTGAATCACCTTGTTAGAGTTTCTACGACTCATTTAACTACGTACAACTTTTTATACCAATTCAAGTTATTTTTTGTTAACAGCTGTCGAGTATCTTGTGACATACAATCTACCGGTTTTTATATTGGAAGTATAATTTATCGCCAGTTGTCAATGTAAATACCTGTAATAATTTCCTGGTCACTACAGTCTCGCTAAACTTACTACATCAGGGTTCAAAGTTCTTCGGTTATGGAAGTCGAATCGCGGTACGTACCTGAAACATAAAATGATCGTCGTTTTAGCATCTCTGGCCGAATGAGAGACTCGAATTGTAATTTGTGATTTGTGACATTACGGTAGAAAATAAAAAGTAGGAATATGGAAATGAAACTACAGAGTGAGAGAGTGTATTCATTCATTCGGTGCACACGTGGGTGATTGTGTTGGAGGTACAGGCATTGATCATACCGGGTTACATGAATATCCAGGCGCAACATTAACCGCTCTAATTTCCTAACGGCGTCCTGAACTCGGAGAGCCGCAAGTGTTAAGCAGATGCAATTTCTTGTAGATTAATGCGCGAGTGACGGTGTGGGCGGGGATAGGCACGTAGTAATTTTTACAAAGGATAAGAAAACAAAACAAAAAATTGACAACAGCATAGAATACTTGTTAGAAAGTACCAACGCGAGAGTGGGTTTGCGCGTGGAAACGTCATTTATAAACAAAGGTCAGCATCCTGCCGTGATCCAGTCCGGCGAAACCTAGTCTGCACACTCCTATAACCGCTTCCAGAAGTCGAACTACATTCAGCACATACTTAGGTGCGTACATTTATCAACTGTATCAGCAAGTTTTCAATTTCTTATGTCATCTAGTATTACGCAATATTGTTTTCCGATCATGTAAATTCAATATTCTGATCCGGTCGCGGAGACAAAACTTGAAAGTATCCAAAAACCTTTGATATCCTCCTTCTGAAGAAGAGTAAAACATGAATAGCCGTTACCAAAGTCCACAAAGGGTCAGAATCGTATTGATTTCTTCATCGCAGTCGAGTGATCTTCGATATAGATGATAAGCACTTGGTTGGCGTAATTAGCTTCGAGGCGGGAGATGCCCGAAGTTTCCAATCTCTAAGCTTGATCTTGCTCACAATAGGATCTCACACGGTCAGATACCTCTGTGAAGAAAATCGTGTGGGACGAGAGGAAAAAGAATTGCCTTATAGCTACCGAGAATTTACATCGATATTAAGGCTCTTTTGTGTGAAATCAGGTAGCGTCGAAGGCATCCGCACCACGGCATTGCTATAGGTATACAACAATACCATAACCAACGTCACAACCGTAACCTCGACCGGTGTGAAGCGTTCATTGAACGGCTGACACTCCATGGCTAACAGGTTTCCCGCGGAAAGTTTCCTGCGGGGAGAAGCGGTTCATTCAGTTTCCCCCTGCAACGTCACGGGGCTCCCGGGTAGCATGTAATGCCTGCAAACCAGGGGGACATTTTTTATGAATCTCCAAAACACCCGTTTGGAAGACCTTCACTCGGACATGTGAACGTGTGGTGGATTGGCGAAGCATATGTTTGAGAATCGACATCCCAGCAGAATTAATTGGTACCGCACACGTCGTATACCGTTCTTTCATTGCACAGTTTGCATTGCAGTGCTATACGATGCTGTGTATTTTAGAATGTGACCTCTGGTAATAATTAAACACACGTGCTTCGCGGGCTACCCTCTACCCTCCATCCCGCTACATAGTCAAATGCCAATTACTTCGCTCTACTCCACGGGGTCATTTACATACTTGGCATAAGCGCCCGTACTGCAATTTGCAAAGATACAAGCATCATGTGCGTACAAGAGTCTGTGAAATTACGGTGTTAATGAACAAATTCAAAAACACTATTAGACGTTTCTCGATCGCGTTCAGCAAGCTGCGAAAGTTTGTATTCTTATCAATTACGTTCGTTTATAGGTTTGAAAAGTGGATTGCCTCGTGACCTTTGGGCACATGTGCGTTGTATAGGCAATACCATAAGTCTGGTGTTACATGTTCGTGAGAAAATCGTTAGATTCCAGTTTAACGATAATCGATTTGATATTAGCTAGAGTAACGGGTATCGGTATATATTTTTGATAAATGGAATCCACCGTTTTAACCTCGGTGCAAGTTACGTCATGCTTACGTACAAGTGAGCCAATCCCAAGGTATAGTACCTATCACCCGTTACCGTTACTTCGAATGGTCCTAAATTATTGGAATATCTTTATTCGCACGGTGGAGTTCTCGGTGTGTAAATTCCATGCTGTGGACGCGAGATCTCTAGGGAATTCTAGAGTCTGGATGGTCCACGGTTTCAGATATGTATATTCTGGCGCAGTGATACGATGCTGGAGAAGTATAGATCGTAAAACTTTGTTATGTCAGTTTTTCCCACCTGAAATACCGCAATTCGTTGTTAGAACTTTCATGGGAATGCGAATTTGCGCACATCGGAATTCGCGATGTTTCTTAGGATCGGTTTAAACCCAACGAGATTCGGTTAACTTGATTTCACAAGTAGCCGATATCCTGAAGTGTTTCATATTACTCCAAAGAGCAGAATTTTAGTAATGCTTAGGAAATGTGTGCTTCTCTTTTACGACTGTTGAACAACAATAATTACGGATAATTGTGGTGCACCAAATATTACGTTCAGGCCATTAAAGATATTACACTGAAGTTTAGCCGAAGATAAAAAGGTGAGAGAAAGTGCTCGTATAGAAACACAAAAGTAAACAGTCTGAGCGGTATAACAATAATCGTCGTTATTACACCCAGATTGCGAGTTGGGGCGTGGTTTGGTTAAACAGTGCCCGGAAGGCAACGAACAAACCAACAAACAACCACAAATAGAAACCGTGATAACAATGGGAATAAAGATCATAAGATGGTGAAGAATCGAACAAAGTAACGGTACGCCTGACTCGACTGCATTATTAGCTCCGCTGGTGGCCACAGCTTCTGACAATTGACACCTCGTAATAGCGATAACAAGGACGATAACAAACGGGTCAGACTCGTCACGCTCGAGCGGAATCTACATCCGACGGAAGTCTTGAATCCCGTAGCGTTTTCTGAATCAGCGATTACGCGGACTCACCGAAAACGGAGCGAAGCCAGCACTAATTCATGAACCGAAAAGACTCCGATACCCACGCAAACCTAATGTAATATTTTAGGCGTAGGCCGACGGGGCAGGTACTTGATCCGTGGCCGAAGTAGCGTGACAACCGTAGACCAGCAGCCACACCTGTCGCTAAAGTTATTGAGAAACTTGTCGCCCACAGCTGGGTCGTTGCTTGTTCGTGCTACGCACATTTGAACATGCTCATCGTGCGAGGCACCAACCGGTCAGGGGAATTTGAATCACCCGGAAAATCGGTTTCGGTGTATTCTCACGCTGCTCAACACCGCTCTTTTTATCCAAAATCTAATCCAGGTATTATACGGCCTCTTACTCGGTGCCGGTTTTATGGTAAAGCGTAGGCGATAGCCCGACCAGTCGATATTGCTCGATTACACGGAGAAGTTTCGCGTCTGTCGTAGTGAGAATTCACAAATCGTACCGTCAGTATAACCGAATCCAATTGAAAATTCTTCACTGAGTTTTATATCGCCTCAATTTTTTCCCGTTGGGACAGTAGACTGGGATATTCGAGGTAAGTTTGTATTCTACTGCACCTTCACAGTCACGAGGAACGCGATAAGACAGATGGTCAGGAAATGGAGTTCAAGATATGTAAATTATTACCAAAAGTAGGCTTGTAGAGAGCAATAATTTATCCACAATAAACCATCTCACGGTTAGAAGCCCCACGAGCAGGTACTTGAATTGAAAAATGCAAAATATAAACCCTTAACTCCGAAAAAGACATTCTGAAAGGATCTACGATTAGTTAAACCAATTGCCCGCAGCAAGTCGTATAATGCTCATAGTTTTAGGCTTGCCATCTGTATAATAGAGTCGAATTGCCTCTGAAAAACCAAATACCATCACGTGGGCGACGTGGGCGGAAGACGACGATAACTCTAAAAGACCTGTTGACCAAAAATCTCAGCTAATTTATGACTTAATAACGTATTTAAATGGCTTAATTGCGCAGCACTTTTCCACGAAATTAGGCAGAACCACCTAAACTGTGCCGAGTTTTTTCTGATTTCAAGATCATTTATTCCTCGGATCCAACGTGCTAGACTTTGGCTCTCCGGTTCTTTGGCTCCGCAGGCTGAGTTCTTTTCCCAGGGTTGCAGATAGTTTTGACTTGACGATGGTCGTAAACGCAGCGCTTTATTGCAAGCAGTTTCATACATGCGTTTCTCGCACCGTGGCTGCACTCGTATGTGGTTGTGGTTGTTCGTATCTTGGAACCGAAGACGACTCCGCCTCGAGCGGAAATCGCGATGATCGATTTTGCGGATGGACCAAGTCGACGGGGTACTGGCTGTTGAAATAGTCCCGGACGGGTAGAAATGGGCGAGGCCTTCCGGTATCGGGGACCGTGCAAACACGTGGCCATTGATATATGCTAAACGCGAACGAATAAGGCTGGGCGAGACCCTTGTACGGCGATACATTAATGAGAAAATGAAGCTTCTGATCGGTTGCAGAAACTGCCTTGAATTACACCTGCAAGAAATAAACCGTCCGCCGTCTTACGTATGCGTGCAAGTACTAATGCGATCGGGTGCAGTACGGTAGAGTGAGAGGCATGCACACGAAGAATTATAAGATTGCCTTTACGTTCGAAGATCGGATTCCACTGGTAAGGTATAATAATACGAATGCTGGAAGAATTTGTAATTTGTTACTGATACGTTAAATTTAATTGAATCGCGTTTAGAATAAATTGGCAATGATCGGGCTTTTAACAAGCTACTGGAGACAGTAAAAAAAGATCCAGCTCACCATCAGCGCAAGAAACACCCGGGAATATAACTTAGACGTTATATCCACCTTGCCTTTTTCGCTAGGAGGTAATGTCCGCGAAAATCGTTAGATATATGAAAGTACCAAAATCTCATGCTAATGGACGCAGGACTCGGCAGAGAATTAGATGGGATTGTATGTAGGTACAATCCGCCATACAATGTCAGACTACCTGTTGAATCCGATTTCATCTAATTGTTGGCCTTATTCGTGATTCTTTGTGCGAGGCGAGGTGCTAGAACAAGTGTCAGGAACCTCGGCCTGCGGCCATATAAGCAACCCCATGTGGGATTAGCACGTTGGAACTGCAGCAACTGCGTTCATGCGTTTATATCTGCTGCAGTATCAGCTGCACAAAGGGTTTTCTAAAATACAATGCAAATAGAAGGTGGTTAACCTTGGAGGCAAACACCATCTATCCGAACTCGATATGCACATTGCACAGGCCTACTGGCCCCTCCCTTACCTCTGTTACCCAAGTGACAATGTGTCTGTTGCTCTGGAATTACCGTTCATCCACTTTTCGACCCCTTTCGCAAAAAAGTGAGAAGTGGAATCCGAAATTTCACTGCAGAAGAGAAACTGCATCCACTCTAATGCGGTGACTGGATATTTGGTCATGATAGCTTCATTACTGTATGTACGAAGCTTGGCAGTATCATGGCGAGAGGAGTTTTGTAGATTCGCTTTGATATCGGCGGTTCGAATTCTTGGTGAGTGCTGAGTGCACAGGTTTCACTGGTCAGTTGTTGTGCACCGAGCACTTTAGATCGGAAGAAAAGTAGTCTAGTCTTGAATTCTCGTCGGTACTCGAGCTCGTGCATAATTTCTAAATAAAATCAACAGCGAACAGGGTTTGCGTCGTATGCTGCGTGTCCTGCGTGTTCTGCGTAGGTGTGCGTTTTAATCCTATCGATCAGTCACAGGGTCTACAGGCACAACTTGTTGAGCTCTTGGATGTGAAAAAACAGAGAGAAGTGGCTGAATACTGTCCTGACGAATTACGAAGATTACAGGTACGTACGGCTTGATTGATTAACAACCAGGAAGTCAATCATCTAGGGTTATGCTGCAGATTTAGCCCCGTGAACTTCGCATCCCCGTGCAAAGACACTCGGTCAACAAATCATACGTTCACGACAGAATGAAATGAGCAAAGACGATGGCGACGTTCTCGCAATCAACCTGACGTTTCGTTTCTTCTGTTTTTCCGCATGGTGAGGACATAAATTTCCAAGATTGGACTTGCGGTCTGACCAGAGAAAATCAGACTCCAGAAGAACCACGATTTACCTCAGACACCATTGTGCAACTCGATGTTTGAAGTGGTCATGTTTGTCAGAAGCACCCAGTTACTGTTGCCGAAAGTTACCATGGGAAATGAAACGACTTCCTAGAAAGTTACATAGCACTGAACGGACGAGCTTTGAAGCAACTACAAACACGTTACGTTGATGTTCCCAAGTCAACTGCATCCACAAACGCGTACATACGTTTAACGAGTAGGTACTGACGTTATCCTTTGGCCGACCTCAAACGCATTCTGCTATTTTTTCTGACATTGAGCCAGTTACGAGAATGCACGCAGTATGGAAGGTGATACCAAGAATTAGAATAATAATAATAAGTGTATCAAGTCGTGGGAACCGAGCTAACTGCACCACGTTTAAGTGATGCTGGTGGCATACCGTCGAAAGAGACCAAGCCTTTACGCTCTTGCGTTTATAGGTCTCCGTGGGCCCCTCGCTACGGGGCATTTGCAGAATATCGAAAGTTGAGATTCACTCCTCCTCTCAACCAGCGGAGATAATAACCGTATTATGCCCTAAGCATACCTTAACGGAAGAAAAAGTTATGGGCGAAAACGGACGCAGAATTACATACCGCAAACACCAAATGGGAGCTCGTATTGTGGTACGTATTTTTTGGTACTTCATCCAACCTCTGATCGTCGACGTGCTGCACTAGAGCATTTGGACTTTGGCACGGTTTGAATATACGAGGCAAACTTACCATAAAGCTGATAGATGAAACTGTTCACTACTAGTGCTGGCAAAAATGTTCATTCTTGGTTCGTAAAGTCTGACAAACGTCGCCGAGAAGTGCAGGAAGAAGTCCTACTACCATGAGTGTACCGTTCAAAATGTCGACGCGGAGTCCTCGATCGCAATATCACCGTATGCTATTAAAATTGCAGCGACTCCTCCCCCTCATACATTCGCGATTAGTTGAGATTGATAATAAATTGAATGCAATGACAAATGTCCACCTACAACAAGTTGCTTGCTCCAGGCGTTCGAACATCGTGTACGAATCTTTATCCACCAACAACTTTAACGAACGCCAAGATGAACTGACATACGTATGCCGGTCATGCAGTGATGCAGTATTCATTACGGTAAGCGGCATCGAGGAAGAACTAGTCCCCTCGCTATTTCTTGTCAACATGCACTGCCTGTTCCTGATCCTGGAGACCGCGGCTGGTGCGAGCCCGTCAGCCCACACCCAGACCATTGATGACAGAATATATTAAACATCCACTGCTGGTTTCAGTTAATGACTATTTACAAATTTGAGTGGTACAGAATTTCAGTACAAAATACATATTCCAGCAGACGTAATGCAAACAATAAATGCAAATAAACGAACCATTCGAGAGATGGAAGTTTGGATAATACGGAAAAGCAGCCCGTGCGCTTTCAATATGAATCTTAATGGATACACTTGATGAATAATTCAGGTAACGCTTAGCCGTGTGATGAAATTGTTGTGTTTGCAAGCTCATATTGAAAGCACTTTGTGCGAATAGAATCCCCGGATTTAATCAACGCACAAGATTTGCGGAGCGTTGAATGGACCGTGTGATGTACATTGATTGGTCGCGACCGGTTCCGGAGTTTGAGGACAATAATTGGTGCAGAATTTGCGTTCATTCATCCGACTATGAGCGTGTGGCTGAATGTAATGGGGCGGTACGCGTATAAACTCTGACAATAACTGACGTAGATTGAGCGTAAACTGCGCCTGTGGCTTCACGATACAGTCAATAATCTATATCGCTCTTCTGCTGGTCGAGGAGAGAGCAATTAAGAGATCGATTTATGGATCGCGCCAATCGTTGCACACCGGACATCGGCAGTGCCCGGAGTCCTAATGATGTACCAGCAACCGCGCATGTCGATGCTACACGAGGCGCGCCTTTAAGCCTGACCTAATCCAACCTGTGCGGATCTTTCCTGTGGCTAATCATTTCTCTGCAATGAATTTTCTTCTGGATTTTCTGTGGCGTTGAAGAGCAGGCTGGACAAGAAAGAATGAGAATACCTGCGCTGCGTGCTGAGATTAATCTGCACAGCAGGAAATGTGGTTGTCGCATGTGACCTATGTAACGTATAAAATTAGGCGATGATAATTCATACAAGCATGCGGTGTAATCTCATGAATCGCGTAACGATTTTTATCATACTGATGAGAAATACTGCACGATGAGCCAGTCGCAAGTGACACAATCTTGTGAATCATCGTAATTGTTATTGCGCTGAAGGCTTATACATAAGATTCTTTTCACTTTTGAAACGAGAGATTCTGAGTTTCTAATAAATCTCACTGCTTGACGTGGTTGTTGAAACGAACAACTCGATAAATTAATTTTTTTTAATTGGATTATTAATCAACGAGGAGGAATTTGATTCTCTAGCCTCCTTCGTTCGGCGAATGATTGCGTGTCATTTTGTGTCGTAGAAATTACAGGTTGTGAGTAGAAAATAATTTCCGATATTAATTTCATCAGACATTCGGATAGCATGAATTGATTAGCTGGCTCCCAGTCGTGTTTATCATTCAGAATCACACTCTTTATTTTCCACTCCTGAATAGAGGAGCTTCAGACTTTACAGAATCCTACGTCATTAGTTATTCAATCACCCCACGGTCAGACGTTCTCTTAGAACGCAATTATTTGCGATTAACACGACATGAGGCATTGTCTTCTTCTTCAAGTTTGCCATCCATGGTTCATAAATTACCACGTCACATCGCGTTTCAGAATTTCACAGTCCGGTCAGTCGCATCACGCGCGTCTTGATTTCACCTCGATTCAACGGCGAGAAGAAAGTAGTGACACGAGCCAAGATATATAGTGTAAGAAATGCTAAACGATAAAGTCGAAAGTCACGATTCGAATCAGGATGTTTCCGATTGAATAATTAATCCCTGACTTCAATCGAACTTATCTCGCTTTGGGAAAACAGAAATTGAGAAATCTCCCTGGTTCTGATATTCCTCATCCTATCTACATTCCGTCGAATTTCCACGCCTGACATCAACAAAGATAAAAGTACCTTTTTTGATATTGTAATATCGAAACTGTGCATGTCTGAATTCTTGCGATTCCTCTCAGAATTTCCGAGGCAGTCTTAAAGCTCGAATGACACTATCTATTGATATAATTTTAATTGGTTTCCCAGTTCCCTGCGGTAGCGAGGCGTAATTTACGGTGGTACAAGAGCGGTATAATCTCTCGGGTAGGTGCAGTAGCGGATCGTTGCATGAATCTCGGAAAGAGTTTGCGATCGGTATATCCATATATTTCACGGATAGATACATCGATTACACCGTTGCGAGTCTCGCGCGTTTCATTAAACGCATTTCGCAATGGCTATTCAAATGAGCACGCAGACTAATTATTTCCACGTTAAGCTGCATTGACTCCTCTCCCTCGGCGTTCTCGTATCGCAATTTATCCAAACGACGATAAAAGAATCGTTTCATTTTACAAGGTACATTTATACTTTCGTGAGACTGCCAGAAAGCCTCGGGGCTGAAATTGCTCTTAATGTCTGACCTCCTTCTTAGCTGCAGTTTGAATAACTTCATTTTCGAGAAAGCGCATCGCTCCAATTTGTCCTTTTATTATTTTTATGTGTACTCCTGAAATTGAAGAGCGACGGTAAACGATGATCCTGTGTGACAAGACGTACGTGAAACAAGCAAAGTAATTCGATTCAACGGTCACATTTTGACCATAAATTTGCCTCTGGGTCTTGCGGTATAACACGAGCAAAAAATATCAAGGTCCTTTGCGATATAGCCGATCTTGCCATCGCCGTGGTCACACGAAACGGTCGTGAGCCTGCCTCGCGGCTTCTTTCGCCCCTCCATGCTGTAACCAGCTTTTCCTTGAAACCGGTCGAATCATCAGAGAAGAACACAGCGGCACTCTGGCACACGAGTCGCGGTTTTGATGTAAAGTTATCCTTTCAAACTGTGACTTTTATACTTCCGGTGACAGATCTGAAACGTTTGTCGAAGCCCATCTCAGAGGGAAATTCTGTGCAATGGCTGATTGGATGAATAATGAACACAGGCCGCTTGTACGACTCGGATTTATTTATAGCATCGGTTCTTGATTGACGATTGATTTATTAGAGGACACCGGCGGTACCGGTGCATGGCATGAGCTGCAGATTCGGAGTGCAGCAAACGGGAGTGAACACCGCTTATCTTGACCCAAATCCTTCCATCCCACGAGGAGCCAGAATTCTCGTTTACTTACGCAAGGCTGCACCGTTTCGTCATTACCGTACGTCAATGTGATTCTTAAACGGTGGTTTAATTTCGTGGAAATTATGGTAGGATTGAAACCTGCCCGAGGTGCATAAACCGGGTATTAATATCGATCTCGATGCAATCAGGCTGGCGAAACAACTGGGGAGCTTTTCAAACGCTCTCACATGTGATAGAGTCGCATAAATATTAATCAAAATGTGAAAATATCTTGTTCCTCGGATCAAGATACGGAGGAATTGATTCAGCTGCTGTTTGACATGACTCGAGAAGAAACACGTTCATTTTTCATGCAACGATTCAGAGCACCGTGATTTTCATTAAGGATACTCGATCATTCTGTCAATACACGAGACACACGCACATGTCGTAATTGGATACCGTTCGGTCTCCTGGTTATATCACGAAGAAGATGCTGGAAGAATTTTTACCCTGAATCATCGACGGCGCATTAATTGGATGAGTCAAAGCTAATGCAGAGGTCATATAATGAGTGTGGCTATGCTCGCTCTACAATACTTTCGCTGGCGATTCGATTCGGGATAAAACACCGAGAAGTATTATTCTCTTTTTCTTTCGATTGAGATCGCGAAATAGGACTGTCGCTGATATCGATATAATCAGAACTCCGTACCTTACATAACTCAGAGTGCAGTCGGTCAATTGCAGAAATGCATTGTCGCTGACTCTGCGGTAAAAGTATGATTAAAACACAGCTTGACACAATTCACTCAACGTTATGCACCTGGAGTAATTAAACAAATGAGAAACAGGCTTTTGAGGGAATGTGTATCGCGGAATAACTTACGTTGATACAGAGTTCGTAGAAATATAATTTCAACCAATTACCTGCCCGACGCGGCGATTCGAAACAATTAAAAAATAATAATCGAACGTTTACGAGCTAAAATTTCTCGTTATTTTTCAGATCGATATGCAACAATGCTGCGTGTCAAAGCTTCGCGGTTTGTCCTCGATATACTTTCGAACGCCACGGCCAGCTCCGGTGATCTCGGGTTTCGCGTTTCCTTACGTAATCCAGACGTGTACGTAACGATTTAATTCGGTCGGTTCTGCTGTCTTTGTGCTATTCAATTTTCGACGCGAATAAAATATGTATACGATCTCATCGATATGGAAGACAAGTATTGAACGTTGGGATTCTTAAGGCAGTGCAAATTTTGTCAGCGTCAAATAGCCTCTCCCTGTGACCCTGAATTATAATCGCCGAGATTTATTTATATACGAACGTGTCAGTTGTGTTTTATTTTCTTTTGTATCGATAAAATATTGTTAATCGAGACACGCAGCACCTACACCGTCGCACATACGTCATTTTTATTAATAGCTTTCACTAAGTTTAACGTAGTAACTTAGCCGGTTTGCATGGGCCACGATCCATTCTTTACCAGGCAAGGATTAGGTTACGTTTCTCGTCACCACTTCTACTCCTTAGTATTAGTATTTCGTACCTGGTGAGTGGCTTGTGTACATGATATAGCTACACCTACTCTCCCGTAAGAGGCAAACAATAAGGATACAAAGAATTTTATGACTCGGTAGGCACCTGTTTTTATTTGCTATCGAATTACCACCTGTACATTTATTTTACCTTTTTTCTTTTTTGTTCAAGCTAAAACTCAAAACCCGGCACTCGATTCAATTCGATTCACATTCTCTCCAATGTAATTATCGAGTGACCATCCGCGACCGAAATTCGCTTCTATACACTTAACAACTATCAACACTTTTTTATACATGAGCTAAAAGTAGCTGAAACAAATCACCCAGGCAAAAACACTTCCTGATTGACCGTGACGTCAGAATTCAAAATTTCACCGCCATATTCTACTAAATCTCACGCTTCAGTGTTTGAAATGATTCAACATTTTTTCAGCGAACCCGACGATGGTGGATAATTTTTTGCGGGAAGGCGGGATACGAAAATGATGGGATCGAGTGATTTGACGTAATCCGCAGCCACTTCAAATCGCTGACTTGCACAACGAGCACATACGAGAAGATTGTACTGTTTTTTTTATACTCCTTATAGTGTGAAAGAAGCGGTAGCGAGTGAGAGATTGATCGATTTATTACCCAACAGGCCGATCGGGTGCTTGTAGAAAGCCGTTAGACATGGTTCGTTGAAGACAAATTTGTGAAATTACATCTTAGCATTAGAATTATGGTACTGAACCAGCTGATACCGAGACGCGAGACACGAGACTCTTAGGGTTTGTGGAAAAATGCTTTTTACCGAATGAGGGTCAAGCAAGACTGCATGAGCAACACGCGAGAATACGTGAAAGGTTTGTTGAAGGCACGCTTACCTAGACTTCGTGGCACAATTCACACAATTATCCTACACACTGGGAATCCTGTGTCCGACCAGTTTTGCTGCCAAACTCCTTGAAACGTTCGAATGAATCTTGAAGACAAACAAAAGACCAGAAGCTCACTTTTCTCTACGAGGCGTCGATGGAGGCAACAGGATGATCAGCAACGTTTCAATCATCGTTACGTGGAGCTAAGCTTCGGGTTGGTTCGATGAGAGAATGACGATTTTGCGAGAAGGAAAGAATTTAAGTGAAAATTATCAGGGCGATTTTCTGTTTGCCTCGATCGTGTAGTTGAGAGTTGATTAATACCGCGGTGGAATGGTTCCAAAGAGGTTTTGAGCTTACCGTCAGAATCAAAGAACCATCACAGTCAGCAACTCAGCGTAGGTGTAATGCTAGCTTTTTTCTAGTACAAAATTCTGCCTCGTGAGCAAAACATGTGAATAAAATCGCGATTTACGCTCCTACGGTGAAGGTTATTACCTTTGGATTTTTCCACGGAATGAGACCTTCATTCTCCTTCTGCTCTCTTGGACGCTAACGGTTTCGAGGAATAATTTCAGTAGGTACTTTTTGGCCTCTTCGAGACGACAATTGAAATTTTTTGCCAATCTCGTAGCCTTTGAAAACCGGCAAGCTTTGAATGAAAGAAATTAAACGACTGATTGCGAACCCTTCTGAGAATTTGGGAATAAATTAAACGAACGTTTGTACGTCTTCATGGTTGTCGACAGGTGAGACTGAGACGACGTCGGTGACAATCACCTCAGGCCACAAGGATTTCCGGTCCAGCGTGGGCGAGTCTCGCATTGATTGCGAGCACCGCGCGGTTCTTGCTGTTCTTTAAACAAGTGGACGACCCAACGAGCAAGTGGATTTCATGGTCCATCCTTCAAGTCAACCTTTCAGCAAAGATGAGATACAAGAAAGCCACTTGACCTGATAGTTTCTTGAACAGAGCTACGTAACCGGTAGTAAGAAAGACAAATAAACAATAAAAAAATTGCCGCAATAAAATGGCCAGAGATAAGCAGCGCGGATTATTAATTTTGTGTTGCTAACTGGATAAGCAGAGCCAAAACCGATTCAGTTAGCAGCCAACGGAGAATTGCCTTTCACTGAACTCACTCGACACGCTGTACATATTCTCAAATCTCGAGGCGCTTAGGACTGATTAGCCTTGTATAAGATGCTAGTTAGTAGCTTTGTGCAGATTACTTCGATCTTTCAACGTGGTTGATTGATTCATTTATAATTGGGAACGCATATGAGCATCGTTATTATCAATAATTGAAAGGATTGATACCTTAAGCAAAAGTGGCCCCATTTTTTTCCGGGATCAGACACAAGTCTCGGAATAACACCGAAGCGCCCCTACAGTGGATATTTGAACTATCGAAAATTGCTCCACTCGAATGATAGAATGAAGCTGTTTTGATCGACTCCACGTGTCAAACATGGCATTTTTATCACCCAGGTGGGTATTATTAACAGCTGAACAGAATTTGGTACATGAAATCGTATAATCATTAAATTGTTAGGTTAGGGCGCGTGAGATGTATGGCTTTGCCAGTAAAGGGTCTCCGCACAAGTGGCGCCGCCAACTCGTCCCCAGCGTCAAGAGAGGTTCAAAAGAGGTTAGTCCATCCGTTCATCTTCCGCATCCCTAATGTTCGCTAGTCGGTTATTTGGCGCTGGCGTTATTCTCTATAAGGACGAAGTTTTTGGTTCTAACGGAGGAAAAAAAGGAACTTGAATTCCAGAGAAGCGTTCAGGTTGATTGTTATTATTAATGTTTTATTGCACAGTTCCAAGATTTCCACAGTTGAACCTGTTCAGCAGTATAACCGACCACTCTGCTCCTAAAAAGACAAAACTGCCTTTTATACGACGCGGAGAGTGCCATGTAAGGCAGGCCATACACAAGCAGACAAACTGCGGTAGAGAATAAAGGGGAAATTTTATCAGTAAACGATCAAAGCTCCGGCCGGTATTCCTCGCAGTGACTCGGACGAACTGAGAAGGAAGAAATTAATTGTACTATCACTTACCCCCTTGTACGGGGCGGGACCCGAAGACACGATATTCGAGATACGAAAAGTGTGAACTTGACCCTTCTCAGCACACGTGGCGAATTTTGCGAACAGAATTAAATTATGGATCGCAATTTCATTGATTCTGATATTTTTTTCACTCTAAATTTCAGATCAGTAAAAACATTGCGGATTTGCTAATTCGCAGTGAGTTCCACCGATTCAAAAATTAATTAAGAGCACAGACTTTCAGCACGAGTTTGGAATCTGGGGCCTAAATAAGTTAGAAAATGGAAATTGGTAATGAAATAAGGTAGAAGCGTTGGAAATTGTTTGGCAATCAGTTAATTGTTGCGAATAAAGGATTCCACAGCAATACAACCGAACGAAAAGAGAATTTCGTAATTGGTTCCGAGAAAACAATTCTCTCTTCGGTGGGTACCAATTGGGCGTTTGTTCGACCTGTGTGGCATTTCGCATATTCCTATGTACCTCGAAGAACTCTGGAGTATCAAGAAAATGATCTCCGGTATCAGACTATTTGACGGACCGGGTGAGTCTTGGCCTTTCGATCGAGCATAGATCACTGACAGTACCTACCTACTCGGAACAACCGGAGAGGTTATAAATCGTCTGTAGGAAATATCCCCGCAGCTAATCATTATTCAAAAAGATTGATTACTGGAGTCTGCGGAAAGAAATAATGGATAAACTGAACAAATAAGTTTCGGAACTCTGACCGAATTGATACAAATTAAATCTGTTAGCTTTCATTATCACAATTTCGATTTTCACCGCGGGTACAGAGATTAAAAGGATTAAAAGCAAGCCTCTGCGCTGCGGATGGTCCAGAGAGGCAGGAGGCTACGTGGGGAGAGTCGAAACCGCAGGTCGCGAACCGCACGAATAGCGCAAAAAATCTGGTCTTTTACTATCAACATTTTCTTTACTCTAGTCTTTCTTTTTTTGTTTTGTTCGTTTTTGTTTTTGTTAAAAACAAGACCGTAGAAGATATTAAATTACACGATGCTGCACTGCAGGTGATACTGTTCATTTTCTCTCCGCCATGCATCGCCTACCCCACTTCATAGCGAACAGTTTGAACTATTATTTAGCCTAGATTATAACCACGTTACGTGAGTATGTCTATAACTATTGGTATCCTAAGTGAAAATGAAACCAATACTTTCCCAAGGGAAGTATCATAACTCCCTGCTGTCACACTTCGACTCACACTGTGATCTTGATATAAACGATCGCATTTCCATTTCCATCACTAGTTTTGATGTAACTTTTAAGTTTGTGAACAAACTAGAGACTGTGACTGACTCGCAAAGTCAGGTAAAGTCATTTGGAGTGAAACGTCTTCGAAGTCTCGTAGTCATGAAGTCAGGTGTGTGGCCAACCGACGGTGCATGGAAATTAAGTATGTGCAGAGCAACGGATGTTTGCTCCCTGACTCGATGTTGGTGGCCGCATCGGTGCCGTGTGTTCAGCAATAGCGAATGGTGACGGTGTTAAAAATGTAAAACTGCCAGGACTGCAGTAAATTATGCATAATGAAGGAGCTGGTTCGTGCCAACGAGCACAGTTACGTCATATATCGCGGCAAATCGTAGTGGCTTATCAAAATATGGTATAACTACCCGCGCTTATTTGCTGCAGGTACGATAGCTCGCGGTGTGTACATCCTGTATCGCGTCGCATCTCTGGGAGCTTGTTGAACCTGCAGGCATCAACCGCGATATCAACGTCAGGATAAGGGTCTGGTTCGATATTTTAAACCTGTCGATATATATCAATCGATATTTCATACCTGTATTACCGCTACACGTATAAAATTTTGAGATGAGGTACAATATTGCGGTATGTATGTACAAACGATCTTTTCTCCAATAGACACATGTTGCGGCAGCACGTGATCGTAAAACATTATTTACAGTCTATTTCCGTGTAAATTAAACAGAATCTCTATCAAATCGCCTTCTCAAGTCTGAAATGGTAGCTTTGATCGGCGATATCACCTCTGGCTAATGGTAGTCCGTCTGAGAGTTCGGAAGAGTCGTTATTTCATCCAACTTACCTGGAACAGAAAAAAGTTTTATAATTAGGTCTAAGCTTCTTTAAAATCACAGTCGAGAGTTTGCACTCTTGTTCTTACCCTAGTCATGCGATAGGAATAAGTTGACGTGAATTTACTAGCACGTGATGTTCATGGTGAATAATATAAGAT
Source organism: Euura lappo (assembly GCA_018257835.1). Lineage (NCBI taxonomy): Eukaryota > Metazoa > Arthropoda > Insecta > Hymenoptera > Tenthredinidae > Euura > Euura lappo. The sequence goes on from JAEUYN010000726.1 coordinate 102,580, forward strand.
AATCGCTGCAGCTTAACCCTGGCTGTAATTAGCATACTCTGTAATTACGCGGGAGTACAAAAACTTGACCAATTAAAAACTTCATGAATTTCTAGAAATGTTGTAGTTGCCGCTGTAATTCACGCCTAGGGACTGAAATCATTCCTATTTTCAATGCGGAGGCTACCTGCTAGACTCTCGCATTTACAATCCCATGACATCATTCGAATCAACGTATCTCTTAGAGATTACGTATTTTACAGTTATGTTGAGTAAATCCGTTGATGATCAGATTTTTACCGATCGTATGAGAATGTGAATGTAGCCGTGAACGTTGCCCAATAATCTTTTTATAACTTTTTACATTCAACAGTCTGTAGTCAGACCGAAGTGCCTATTCATAAGCTCTTAGAAACCGAATCGACCAAGTGTGACGTCGTTTTCTTTGAAAGATCACTGCAATAAATGCAATAAGAACACTTTTATGGATTTCGACAAGCTTTATTTTCCTTGATCAGCGTATCAACGATCGAAAAGCATTTGCTGTAGTCCATTTCGGCAAATCACAAATATGCAGTATCAGTGTGAGTCGAGAAATCTCTCGATTTTTAAGATTGTACAATGTACAACAGAGCGTAAAGTATGACCTTCGCAGACACAGAGATATTGTGTCAGGTATGTGAATGGACCGCACGATATATAACATTGAATATTATATCACGTGACTCACGAAGCAAGACAAAAGCATCTGTCTGCAGAATTATTCATATTACACGCATATGTCCTCATTGTTATATCCCCCCCCCCTGCCTCAAATTCCACAGTTTCCTGTGAAAATATGTAGTCCGATGAAGTTCAACCATATTCAGCCCGGTGTGAAGCTAGATTTCGGATTCGTTCTGATTTAAAAAAATGCTTCCTCTGAAAACCCTGACATTTTCCGAGCATCATGTTCAAATCTGCGCCCAGATACTGATATTTAGATCATAGACGCGGTAGTATCACTCGGTCCAATTCAGACGACAGTTATTTAATTTGCGATCACGCTTCGCCGCCTTTGAGCTACACCCGCAGTTTCCGAAAGCTCAAATCTGTGCCTGTATCAATATTCGTTGTCCAATTTACACTCAGCTAGCTGTAGAATCATGTACCAATCGATATGCGCGGGTAGATCGCATCCGCGCTAAACGTTGCGTAAACAGCAAGATAAACGTCATTCGGGATCCAGGAGGCAATCGGAGGTGATAGTTGCATAGATTCGGTGTACGAGGAGAAGCGTAAATCATCCATGGTCGAGCAGTAGCGCGTCACCAAACGGCTAATATGGACTCCCCCGTGACCCGATCAAGGCCCGTAGTGGTTCTAATCAGTCCGTCGAATCCCTGGCCTCCGGACGTGTACATGCCAGTATTGGTAACCCTGCCTTATCTGGGGGATGCACCTTCCCAGGCCACCTTGTAAGCCGTGAGAATTTGCGGATATTATTAATGCGGCAGTCGATATGCGCGGGCATGAAGCTGTACCCGCATCACGTGAACATATCACGCGGGAAAATCAGAGGGGGGGTTTCTTTTCGAGGTCGAAGGTTCATTCCTGACCACGGTCGACGTCTCGGTTGTAAACGATCCGTGGTTCTAAGCTTGCGAGCTCATGAACTTGGCCATGGATCCTTCGAGCATCAACGACGTGCATTAATCTTCGGCTCTCGTCGATTTACACGAGATACAGAAAAATCTCCACTAATATAGCAGGAGAATTTTGTCGATAGAAAATAGCATGAGTAATGACCGAAGTACCCTAACATGATTGATATTCATCACGGATGTTGGGATACTGAAACAGACTTCGTAAAATCGATCAAATTCATCAATATACTGAATCAATCATCACGAGAAAGTCTGTGGGCTGCCAATGGGCTCCAGAATCGTCGATTTGGCTCCAATTAATTGAAACAAGTTGGTGATTCTTCATGAAAGAAAAGCTGCGATTATGATTCTCTGGACGAATAGCGCGTCAGTTCGAATTTGGTAAAGTGTTCCTAGTCCAATCTGGTCACGTATCTAGGCGGGGAAAGTATGAACGAACAACTTTTTGTGTTCCGCACAATTTTTGAATGATAAGTACGCTCGCAGGCTTTCCGCTCTTCGCGGGACGCGTGCGCACGTGACCGCCTACGCACACACAGGCATCGCGACGCCGAACAAACACTGACATGATCTGCCTCTCTTTCTTTTTGTCTTTCTCACTCCCTGCCATATCTGTCGGTATTTTCAGTTCCACAAAACCAGCCGAACGGTCGGTTTCGTTTTGCACAGTGACCACGTGTGCGATTGTGTGTTGAATACGTATCTTGCACGCCACACAGACTCGCACTCCCATTATCCATATTTTTGCCATCGTTGGACATCGGGCTCCCGGGCGACGAAACGGTAAGCAACTTTACCCACAGAACGATATTATTCAACGAGCGTTGCGCGCGACTGACGCATTGCGCAGACGCGTAGCGCAGCGCCTGGCGACGTAACGGACAGGTCATGTACCAGGCGTCTAATAAACATCGTGCAATCGCTAGTTTCTTATCGTTATTGAAGAAATCACGTCTACTCATACATGAATGCAGTGCTCCTTGATTTAGCACAGTTGCCTCAATTTGCTCCAAGTTTTTTTTTTTTTTTTGTTCATTTGTAGTAATACCTTCGCTTTACAACTGTGGGATAGTACATGCTATAGAGAATATATATACTGCCTTTGCGTTGCGTCACCGTGATGGAACAGCGACGTCTTCCCAGCATCCGTGAATCCCACACAGATGTAGTACACTTAGCACTTAGCACTTAGCTCGCCCAGCAGTTACAGTCGGACAGCGATGATATCCACCTGACCTTCGCTAAAAGTCATTCGGTCAATGTGCCAAACGGTTATTACACCCTCGCAGATTATAGACTGTCGTAAATATCATGGAGAATTATGGTCATTCGGTATCGAAGATTCACTCACGGAATAGTGCAGACCGTTGATGGCTCTTAGAAATTCCGTGTGCTCTCGACACCCGTTGACGCTCTGATCTTCTCAAAACACGGTTAAACACAGACGTCGAACAAGGAAACCTTGTTAAGCCTGAAATCGTGATGCAGGAGTAACAGTCCCGAAACCCTTCTCCGAATGTTAATTACCTCGACATTGAGATAAACAACACTTAGCATGTGGTATAACTTGAAGCTTGTGAGGTACGAGGATAAACATACAAAAATCGGCACCCCGCCGGGACCCCATGAGCAATTAGGCTCTCGCCTAGTCTGTAATCCCTCGGCCTCTGGTACCACGGCGTTTCGTATCACCTCCGCAAGGTCCCGTGGCTGGTCAGTGATGTAATTGCCGTGCTTCTCCGTACTTCGGAATAATAGATCTAGCCCGTTAAACCGTAACTCACGTAGTGTCGATCGGCAGTCATTACGCGTTGGCGTCGTGCCGCCTTCCTTCGCCCTATCCCCACGACTCTGTTCGCCACGTGCAGAGCGCGAACTTTGGTATCACGTTCAGGTAGGTATTAATCGATTGCCCCTCCGGCTTTGCGGCTGCACGGCTTGCCGCGATGGTGAATGGGAGCGTTTACACACTTCCATATCTATCCTCGTGTCCATGTGTCTAGAGTTCAGGCTCATTATTGCCTCGGTGCACCTCAACATCTGATTGCAACGAGCGTAGGTGAGCCTACAACGCTTTAACATACTGTGGCCATTCAGCCATTCCTAAGAATGGACACCTTACCGTAGCTCTAGGATACTTTTTCAAATCGTTTCGCTCAAATGATTTTAGAGCCGATTAATTTTGCAGGGCATTAAATTATTATTATATTGACATCGTTTAGATCGCTGGTTGCGTGCTACCGCACATTGTTCTGCACCGTCAGTTATCAGCTGCAAGTATGAGTTCATTGAACAGGTTTAGATTTTCGATGAAATAAAAATCGGTGAATATTAGGAGAAACTCGATAAATACAGTGTCGATTTCACCGTATCGATATGTCATTCAGTTATGTATAGAAGAAACTAATTTGACCCTGTGCGTCCTGTACGTTTTTCGATGGAACCGTATCAACTTTCGTTTCGTCCAAATAAGGCCACAGACGATATAGGTGCACGTTCGATACACATTTAGCTTCGTGAATGGTTCATAATCATCAACGCGACCAATTAGCAACGTTGAGGAGGTGGAAAGACGAGTCTAGTAAGACAATAAAATCCCATATGCGAATACGATTCTCGACGTTACGATTATTGGATCATAAAATCGGTCCAGTCTCGAACTACTAGAAGTGAATCTTGATTCTCTTGAGCTCGTTATAACCGTAACATTTAACGTTCAGAATCGGCGTCGTCAAATTCTTGGCATAGACGCAAGAGAGGATACCTGAAGCGTCTATTCTTGGGGAACAATTTTTAATGTCCGGGAACGAAGCCGCGCCTCGGTCCGCAGCGACGGGGATTTACGGACAAGGATCAACATCCGGTAACTAAATGGCCCCGGGAGGCAGCTGGATCCGTTCCCTGATCGGTGTACCAGCGCGGAAAGTCCTCTGCGCCAAGAAGCCCTTGGCCTCTGAGGTAACCAACAGATTTGTTCATTGCATGAACCCACGGTCGATTTTGTTCGATTTTTCCACAGGTTTTGACGAGCTACTTGATCCAGACCCAGGAGCCACCCTGGACTTCGTACTTCGTCCGGTACGCGGACGTGGTCAACGACCAGCGGAGTATGTCTCACTTCAACTGGCGTGTGGGAAAAAGTAATTACCACATACTCAGAACTGGCTGCTACCCTTACATGAAGTACCACTGCACAAAGAGGCCCGAGGAGGACCTCAGCATCGACAACACTCTCTTCATGGTTATCAAGATCATAAACCTTGGTAATGAAGAGGTGCAAGTCACCCGATAGCAATAAACACAACCGGAAATTACCCACTCGACGCTGGTTGCTGTAACTTGACAAAAATGTTCATGCCTTCAGGTATTCCAACCTTAATCTACGGACTGACGGCCACACGGCTGATTCGTCATCAGGAAATCGTCAAAACTCCCAGTGGTGACGTTACCATACACTTTTTGCTGCCGGAGGACAAAGGTTCGCGGTATTAGCCGATCCTCAACCGATTAATAAGATATCTTTGTGGTGTGAAACTTTGTTAATAAAAACCCAAAACGAGTCTCATTCGCATTTGCATTCGCATTTTTTTGTGACTAGCGTGAGGTGGAAATGGATGCCGTTGCCCTGAGTGGATTAATTAGACCTGGTATTTCAAAAGATTAAACGAGTCGAACAGATCGTAAAGTGTCGATAAAATCCTAAGCTCTTGGGGATTGACATTCGAGTTGTGTATTTATGAGCGCACGTGGCTGAAGCTACGTACGGGTAAAGATTCGCGTTAATTATGTATGGGTGCAGAGGAAAGTCGGCGTGGAGAAGCGGGGTCGCCCACGGTAGACCAGGACTAGAACCAACCGACATTTATAGCAGCCCACTGCACTCTGATGCAGAGGTAGAAGAGGATAGTGCGACGAGGGGGCGAAGGAGTTTGGTGACAAGCAACAAGACTGACTGAATGGTAAGGAGCTTGTAACCGCGCAGCAAGACTTCGATGATTGATTTATACCAGCACTTAAAACGATGGAGATTTTAATGCCGTGTGAGAAAGCCGCTGCAGCTTTTTTTAATTGAGAAAATAGTGACACAGATAATTAACAACTGTAGGCGTTTATAGCTCCAGAACTACGAGTATGTGGTAGAAAACTACAAGAATTGAATTAGAAATAAAATTAATTATTTAATAACCCTACTCAATTACCGACGACAGTCATCTCGCCGCTCGTCTAGGACCCATGAATCACCAGATGCCCCCGGTCCGGGTCGGGCCTCTAATGATTCACGTGTCTTCCTCCAAGAAATTGAGAATTGAAAGGTTCCAGAGTTTCAGTAGCCGGCTGTGAAACGTTTTAAGAAAGTTTCTCTTTGAGACTCGCATGCGCAATGTTAAGCTCGAACGAAACTTGTGCCTCGAATGTTGGAAGGATACGTTCTTTATTTGAATGATCATTTCCTTGATGAGAGTATAATGATAATCCGGTAAATCGCGTCCCATCGTTAGCCACCCAGGAAGAGGCTACTAAGATGCTGGGATTGAATAAAGGACCACGCATCTATGAACGCATTAACATCTGGTAATCACAGCTTCGATGCTGAATGTGTCGTGCTAACGGTTCTACGGCTTAGCGTCCATGCAAATGCTTGGGTCTGAATTGACCATGAAGAACATGCCCGACATTTTATCGATTCGTTCGAATAGATGATGCTGGAATTTCATTGGTCGAATAGAAGACGTAGCCTCTGTGAGAATAGAAGATGTGTCCAATTCCCTCGTGGATATTCCACGCGACTTTCTAGCCGATGGGATATTGATTACAGGAATCGCAAATATAAGTATATGTATACTTGAATGCATTCAATTTGTGCAAAATTGCGAAAAGCTCAAGTATACCTTGGTCATAATACTACGTAGGGTTCGTATGCCGTAAAGTGCAAAGACATTAAGTCGTTAACAGTCAATTACGTACATTTGCAATTGTCCAGCATCGACGTCCCTACGTCCATGGTGCATGCTGTGAAAATAAGACGCTAAATTCGATTAGGTTTCGCTTTCACTTTACTGCATGATCATCATGGAAACTTTCGCCGTCTTCGGCCCTTTCAGTACCCGTTTACTTACTAGCGTGGTGTATTCCACCAAATTGTCATATGATTCTATGTAGTCATTCGACTAGCAATAAGTTTAGCCCAGGTGAACTGGTAACCCCACAATAATTAACAGGTCTAATCAAAGGGTGAAACTCCAGGTTCTAGACAATGGGGGCTTTATACGGTACTATTGCGAGGTTTCGGCCTTGCCTGTCAACGTACAAGAGTATCCGTGTCAAGTATAATTTCGGTACTTGGGAGAAATGTGCAGTAAGTAGGTACTGAAAGATGAAAACTCCTGGTCTTTAGACTTCGTTTCACAACTTAACTTGGTGGTGAGCTTAGTCCGGGGCAGGACGGTGAATCTTACGTTTTATGTTCGCTACCTTCTATTTTGCAATTGACCTGAATCCCCTGCAAGCGGCATATCTTGCATTATTTTCCTTACACGTATCCATATAATTCTGTATAACCGCGTCTTCTCCGCATCTTTCATTGAAACTACGGAGCTTAACATTGTTATATTATACTCCTGGAATATCTAAACCTCCCTGTACGATGGTTTGAGAAATCTGTGTTGCTTACGATCAGTGGAACACGGAGTTTGTCAATCGAATCGATGATAAATCACCGGCTACACGGAAGATACTTTCAATTTTTCTGCTGAACGATGAGAAACCACCGGAATGGTAATTTCATGTCGAAGATGGTTGGCTCGCTTGAGATTGAATTTGGTGAGTATCAATTTTGCGGGATAACCGTCTTGGAAATAAGAAATTGTTCACTCGGACGATAAAATTCCGAGTTTACGATCGACGTTTGTTCGTAATTGGCAGAAAGAGGATAGAAAGGATGCGTTCACGCCCCATCGGCTCTGTCACTGCAGAATGCAAATAATGCCACGACATCCGCGTTCTATTGCAACTAACGTCAGCCACCAACAAGATTTATATAGCTTTCCGCGGTACCTAAATATCACAAGGCTTTTCCACGCTCATGTGAAGAGATATACCAATCAGATGCTGTATAGGAATGTCGAGAACTGAGGAGACACTTTATACCAAAGCTGTACATGTCTTCGCGAGATTCCATCTTTCCCAGTTAATTATTTACCTCTCTAACCGCGACGTCATGTATCCAAGGATTCCTATGTGGCCTTGTAAGTTGCAGTTATGCCGATCCAAAAGAAATCTCGTCATCTTGACTTTTGGCATCACCTTTTGGTGTCGCAATTATTGTGTTAGCAATCATAGCGGACATTGTATTTGACTTCCTGAAACGAAATATCAACGCGGATACCACTTTTAGACTGAGGCCTTGAGTCGATACGTTCACTTGAAAAGCCAATGAACGTAGGAGTAAAGAGAGCGACTGTTCACCTTCCATTTGCACGTTCATTTGATACAGTAGCAGATTTTATACGATAGATATTATCGGTCCATTACAATTTCAAATCATCAGACAACTTTCAATACTTAACATGAAATAACGTCGTGGGAAACTGTGAATAATTCATAAATCATAATTCATGTACCCTCACGTTGCGTCTGCTGGTTGTTCCACACCATGGCCGATAATTGAAGGGATTATTTTCACCTGTAGCATGTATAACACGTCGAGGAAATTCGTGCGAGAAGATACAGCTCCGCAATTATGTTTTACAACTAGCGATTACGTTTCCGTGACAGGGTGAGCTGGTCGAATGACCTCCGACGAATACTGAGAATTTGAACCGCCTAAGAAAAAGGAACCTGAGCCAATTCATTTTTGAACTTGTACCACTTTCGGCCAGCGACTTCCTTTCGCGGCTTGAAGAGTCCTCGACTATATCACACAAGACCCGGCTTAGGTCTAACCCGCAGGCGATTTCATGAGTCAGATCCAGATCTGTAACAAAGCGAGCTCGGTTCGTTACTAACTATGCCCGAGTACTCAATCGTAAGTATAGTTCACAGCAGTCACGGTCAGTCAACGTACCTCTCACTGATGTGAATAATTGTACGAACAGGATGAAAAAACAACAGCCTAAAACCGCTCCGGTCGACCCTACGTATGATCAAACAGCCTATTCGTACGTTCACTTCAGAGTGTTTCTGACATCTTTAATTTGCCAGTAAGGCTGACTGGCTAATGTACGATGACGAAATTTGAAGATCCGGAGAAAAAAATGTGGATTCACAAGTTCGTAGTTAATGTGCAACCGCACGGAGTGCACCCTACAGGTCTCCAAGTACCTGTAAGCGGGGGGCAGAGTTCATAAAAGTTACGACACCCGTCTCGTCGTTTCAGCTCGCAGCGAAACAAGAAACAACAATAGCAGATGCCCCCGGGGCGGGCGACTTGCGACATTACGAACGAGTGTAACGTGCCCCATGGTGCAGGTACGTTCACAGCGATTCAGAGACCGCTTTTAAAACTTGGCAGCACAGAAGACAGGAAGCTGTTGCTAGAACCGGTGTTGTCCCCTGTGAGAAAACGTCAGATACCTTTTCTTCAGGGTCTCAAAGTCGGTGCTGAACCTATATTCAAACGTTCACACTTTGCCATTGTATCATTTAGCTACACGAATACGTGGGTGTAACTCGAGCACGCCAAGCGCAACCGTGCGGCGTGCAGCGTGCAGCTGACACGACGATATGTGAACATTTTGCCCCAGTTGTGAAATTACGGATTCCTGGTACACGCGTTCAGGGGTTTCGCGTTAATTAGCGAGAACTTCTAAACGTGATTAAGATCTTCCGGAAACAAGATCTAAGCAACGCTGTTTGAAAGAGGAGTAGAGGACACCCTAGCGCGTCAAATTTTAGTGTTAGCGATCATATCGCGATCAGTCAAGCGGGACCGAAGACAAGATGAAGTATGGGGTAACGAACCGAGAGCAAAGATGGATTCCCATGGGTTGGAAGACCCAAAAGTCTCCTTATCGATGATATGTCATCTAAAGTGTAACATGTGATAGTTTCGCTTCGAGGTTGACCCGTTCCCGTTCACCCACAAAACTTTTGAAGCTCGCCCAACGTTATGCGGAGTCCGTGAGCCGTATAGGTCAAGTGGCCTTTAGAACCAAGGTGTAATTGAGTATAAGAACATAATCGCGAATCTCGACAGAAGAAGGTACCGCGGGAGACCCAACCGAGTATAGATATAGTAGATACCATAGCCTGTGGAAATGACTCTATTAAAAAACTGTGAGGTTTCAGCTCTGGGCTGTTCGTCACGACCAGGATCTATATCGCTGCGGATACATATCCTTCGATTCGATATAGAGTGTATCTCTGAAAAAAGAACAGCTTGTGGTCAGTCCCATGTGATAAAAAGCTGACCAATACGTAGCATTTGTATAGGCTATTGTTTTTGTGCAACGTCGCAAAATACCAATGAGCCATTTGCCAATGCTTACCAGAGTCGCGGTTGAACGGATGTTGATATAAGGTTACGATCTAGATGTCTAAATGAAGTGGATCACCAGAATATCAGCTCGCCATTCGTGCTGATGTTTTAAGGGTGAAAATATTTCTATCTGTCAAAGTTTTCTGCTTTCGCAGCCCAATCAAAAAATACCTGAGAGCTAATAGCTTGCGTAGTGAAGTTGGAAGGATCTGAACTATATCAAATTCGATAAGATTGACGTAAATCACGGCAGTTTCCTTTTTATCAAACCTTTCTCAGACACAGTTGCTCGATGACTTGAATACTTGTAAAAATGATTTTCATGTTTTTTTCGTCAGAATTGTCTCGAGGATGCCAACACATATTTGTATAAAAACCAGAAATCTGTGTAACGAAAGTTTTCTGTTACTTGTGAAAGTCGTGGTTCTTCGTGGCGGTAAACTCTGCGTTGCGTGACATAAGAGTAAACGTAATTGCTAATTAATGCACAACGCTAGAACGCGCGCTTCTACGATCCCCCTCAGTGATTTTCACGAACATCAATATATCATATTTCTTCAACGAAGGTCTATTACGACTCGCAAGGACGGCGCACATGGGCCACGTTAATCAAAACTCTTTGATTGCTTCATCCAACACTGGGGTCAATGATCTCTCTCTCTGAACGACCGGAGAAATCTGATGGGTGCTTTCTCGTATCCAAATAATGCATAAACACGACATCCTTCGACTTGACAGGTAACAATGATACTTTACCCTCGCCAACGTTCATTCACGTTTAATATTCCCAACCACATCTACATACGACATGAGTCCATGATGTACCACGCCTCGGACAAGACCGGTGAGCACTCACCAGCTGTTGGTCATCTTGAGCCATTAAGGATTACAGGTGTACGTGATGGCGGCATTAACCGGTTGTTTATTGCGTCTGAAACAGTTACACTTGTCCTAGGCGATGCGATTCCATTTGAATCGGCTAGTTCAGGGATACCACGAGGCCTGCTGCACCTCACGGCCGTCTTCAGCGAAGAATCTATCCGTGTTGAAATTATCTACATGGCTCGACTGTACATCGCGTATTTGGAGAGCGACGAGCATTCCAACACGTAGGAATTTTTGGCGCGTCCGAATCAATGCGATTGTGAATTATTCAACGGAGTCATATAACGCGATTGCATTCAAAGTTGAAAATAGCTGAAAGACGATCCTTTGACGCCTAATCCGAATCGGGATTACGAGTTCGGTATAGCATCCATTCTGCAACCTGTTGCGAATGTTCCACACCTACGCTCCGGTGTTTTCCGCATTCTCTGTTGGTCTTTCATCGTAAATGCGAACGGAGGTATTCATGTGCAGTCGATTGTGTATCGTACGAACCAACTTAGCCAAAGTTTTTACTCTACCCTTCCCCTACAGAGTTCAGAGGTACTTTCTCAACGTTTTGCATCCAGCTACCCGATACTCGCTCGTGTTTTGCACACACGATCTCTAAGGAGCAGAGAGCGAATAGTTTGGAAAGTAAATTATACCAGAGTTTGAACCTAATTTAGAAATTCGACCTACCGTACCAGCGAGGACGTAACCTGCACGCGCCGCGGCCGTTCACCAAGTGAGAACTTGGTGATTTTCATAAATGTGCAGCAACGACATATGCAACTGCATTTGCAGCATGGGCCGTTGATAATAGTACAATCCTTGTTTTTCGTACGTCTTCATTTTCACACGAAAAATATATGCAGTAATACGAGAAATGGGAGGAAGACGAAGAGCTCCAGGCCTCGAGTCTGGACCCATAGACGCGGATGTCCTCAAGCTGTATACTTAACTGTAAATTGACCCGAAAAAGTGCTGCACGAGTGTATGTGATCGATACAGGTGATTGGATAGCAAATAACCTAAGAAGTCAGAAACAGAGACCGAAGATCGATGGCCGCGTCAATCGGCGAATCAAACGGTGCAAACGAATTCAAGTGGAAGTAGACAACCTGCCGGTGAGTGTGAACTGTATTGAGAGAACACGAAAAGTGTGCTACCATAAAGCGATGCCATTTCTTCCGTTGTTCGACTGTAGAATTCTGGGACCTTGTTAACAAGCGCCACTACGTTACCACCTCGAAGGTAGGCTACGGTGGTAGGAGCATAATGGACCCCTTGGTGCCCTTTATACGTAAGATATTTCCAGGCAGAGCACGTTCTCGGTATTCAACTATCCGGGCCTTTGACGTCAGTACGGAAAGGACCCGGCTTACCCAGTTTCCTCACAATCATGAATCGTGTCCCTCTTCGGATGATTCCCTCCGACTGTTGCAGGATCACGTATTTCCCAGAAATCCTTATGGGAGGGAATGATACGATGCTTATAAGCATCTCGAAATTTGTTTCCCGACCGTAACGGTACCGCATTACGTATATACTCCACTTCCAATTACGCTATTAATTTCGCACTCCAGTCTGAAACCCTGCCTCCTCCCGTCTTTAGATATAATTATTCGCCGCACGGTATTAAAATGAGATGAAATTGTTTTTCATATTTTGTTTCAACGCCTCGGGTACGCTTCGGATCCTTCCAGTACAATGGACAGTAATGCGGTACGTCGAGAAAACGCGCACGAATACAAGTAAAAATTTGTGTGGTTACGCGAAAGGTGCGACACGTGGTGTGCGTGCGTACCGTAGCCCATCCGAGCTGCGTATCTTGTACCTCCGCACCGCGCCGTGGGCGCCAACATAACGGTGACGGCACGGTGCTGACGGCCAGGTCGCCGATGGCCTCCTTTTGGCTCTGCGGCCTGGCCGCCTCTATTCACCTCGAGCGTAACTGTACATACGGCCGTTCGGAATCCGGAGTCGATATGAAGACATTGCAGCATTGGTCGAAAAATGGCTTTACATTGAGGACATACATGCCGCAAACGAAGCCTAGGTCAATGGATACGCCTCGAACTCTCGTGTCCGTATGCAGAATGGCCACCAATTTTTGGGGAGATAAATTTTAGGAAATCTCAAAATTTAACAAGACTTGAAACGCAGTAGATTTTCTCACCCTTGGCCTCATAATCGTTGGGGAATCTTCCAGTCAACATTATTTTCACCAAAAACGTTACCTCGACGAATTATATTCTGAGTAATGGAATTCGAATAAACTGTTTTCATGGTTGTTCACGTCCACGAATAATATACACACTTTCCGAATTCCGTAACGTTTCCAGGTATTTCAGATTTGATTTTTTGGTGACTGGTGATCTCGTCGCGAGAAACGCTAACGAGTGAAAATTGGGAAGGTCCACAACGGATCGATCAGGTATTAATTGGTGAGACGCATGTTTCTTGTCACATGAAATTTTTCGATGGAACGATCGTAGTTTCAAAGAAATAAAAATTGTGAACGTACGCGTCGAAGCGGACTATCTTGTATCCTGATCAATAGTTTCGAAAAGAGCAAAGGATCAACTGAGTCAGTTTATTTTATTTTTTTCTGTGTGTGTTAAAGTATCGATTTTCGATAATTGGTCGTTTAGGGCGTCTGTATCATACAAGGCCCCGAAAGACTCGTATATTTATGATAATGCAATATAATAGAGACACAGAAGCATTTTGCCGTACCGAACCGATGGGATATCAGATACGTCGGCTATGCTTCGGAGCCACCTGTTCGGCTCCAGCTCCGGTCCCAAAGCCCCCAGAACTCGCTGGAGGCATGTAACAGGTTGCCGATCGATTGCCAGTCTTCTATATGTATAACCATCGCACATACATATATCATACCGAGACAGTATAGCGCATTTGCCCAAAATTGACGCCGGAAGCAAAATATGAGATTAGTTTTGGAATATTATCCTGATATAATGGTATATACCAACGGACCATTCAATATTAAAACGAAACTAATCAACACCACCAAACTTATAAGACTTTATCAGTCTTAGACTTCGGTCATTCCAACATTCCATGTGTAGTTTTGACAGTTTTTCTTTCTTTCAATGTTGAAATGAAAAAAAAACAACAATTTTTGGTCTACCTGTTTCTACATTTTATTTATAACGGTGTAATGATTGCCCCCCCCCCAAGCTCCCCTGGGTAGCTGCAAAATCAACAGAGCTATACATGAGGATGAATTATTTTCCCAATACACATATAATCGTACTAAAATATTATTGGCATTTCATTATTGAACGGGAGTCTCAAATACGTGATAGCTAAACGTCTGCGTTCCCCAGAGGTCCAATAAAATTGTGTTGATTTTGAAGCAAACATACAAGAATAACGGTTTACAGTTTCAGTTGAAATTTATCAGTCCACGCGAATCAATCAATTATTTCGTCTCTGACTGAGGAGACTTTCTCAGAGAGACAGAAAAAATCGAAAGAAAGTATCATTTTTTTCTTCGAGCAAAAATTCTCTCGGCCCGGTCTTGAACCGGGACCTTCGCATTTGTACTGCGACGAAATGTCAAATTATACCACCGAGGGGCTGAGAGAATCCTTACTCGAAACTTGTATTATTGTATAGTATATTGAACTCTTTACATCCTTATGAGATACTTTTATTACTTTATTCCATGTATTAGGAGTCACCAGGTTCTTTTCTACACAGAATAGTTCTACACAGTCAATTCACAATAAATTCTTCTCCACAAGTTTTTCTACACAATTTTTTTTCTACACCGTTGTCTTCCTACACAATTTTTTCCTACACCATAATTATCCACGGTTCTACACGGTCAGTATCCCGAGAGATTTTTCGTTTTTTCCTACATTCCGAAGGATTTTTCGGAATCCTAACGGTGTGTAGAATAATTATGGTGTAGGAAAAAAAAATGTGTAGAAAGAAAACGGTGTAGAAAAAAGTGGTGTAGAATAGATTCGTGTAGAACTATTCCTAATTCCGTTTGAAAAAGAACCTCGCCCATAAAAATGTGAACACAAATTACCGTGCACAAAATTGTCACAAAAA
Source organism: Euura lappo (assembly GCA_018257835.1). NCBI lineage: Eukaryota > Metazoa > Arthropoda > Insecta > Hymenoptera > Tenthredinidae > Euura > Euura lappo. The sequence continues at coordinate 117,637 of JAEUYN010000726.1, forward strand.
CTTGAGTGGATTTTCTGAAACACAACATTTTAGAGCTTTGTATCTATACTTGATTTTGTTATAGACATTTATGTTATACGAAAAATGTAAAATTTATATTATTGGTAACGTAACAATTTTAGGCCTACGTGTTATTTGGTTCAGCCCCATTTGATCCCCGTTTGATCAAAAAATCCGCACATAGTAGATCAGAAGTTGACTTCCATGTAAACGTGTCTACATCCGTTACTCAGTAATTCCGGTGCACCGCTCATGACCGTTACGTTACCTAAATTCGCTCCAATTCTCCCGATCGTCTACCGCAGAACCATAAGTAACAGTAGAAACCGTTTCTAATTCAATTTCTGTAGCCCCCATTAGATGAAGAATGACGATGAAAATAATTCTAAGACTGGAAAAAAATTCTTCGGTGAATTCGCATCACGACTCTGAGGTAGTCTTGGAGAAACTGGCTTCAAACAAACATTTTGCCAGATCAACGAATATCGAATCACCTCAAACTATGAATATTCATGACACCCGCACCGGCCATAACCATGCGTTTAGTCAAATTCATACAGTTAGGCGTACAGTTACAGCACGCGTGTAATAGCTTTACGAGCATCGCGTGGGCGTCTAGAAATCTATCCTCGTGATCTTTCCCGCGCGATTCTCCCAGAGTTCAAGTTCGATACTCAAGTTTGTTGGATGACCTCAAGTCGAATGAGTGGGCGTCCTAATGACTTGTACAAGCCGGTTGTCTCAATTTCTGTCATCTACTCATCTCAGATACCGGTTTTCAGGCAGTTCCGCCGTTCCTCAGCATCTGTACTACGTACGAGGTGGGTGCTACCTGCACGCGACGCTGACGCACGGTGCGGCGCGCGCGCGAGCTTCTTCCGCTCTGCTAGTCGGTGGAGGAAAGGTTCCACTATCGAAGATGGCGTTACTGTTGGATAGAAAAGAAGAAAGAAAAAAAACCAACCACATCAACGAAGTGAGCCTAGTCTAGAGAACGCGCGCCGGTTTATCTCGAAGCCGGTTTCTTTCGATCTCTCGCGCATTGTAACTCCGCACCAACCTTACGCTAAGGGACCAGTTACCGAGCATCCAACCCGCACGAAACATTAACGGGCGCATAAAACACAGCGCCACAAGACTTCCTCGTTATAATTAACGTCGGTTCGTGTAATAAGGACGTTTAAGAATGTCTTTTCAATGAGAGAAAAAAAAAAATTATAGTTTTGTAGAATTATTTCGAAATAAAATCGAAGAATCTACTCGATGATTTGTACGAATCAATCGACTTACCATGATCGGCGACGTTTAATAGTTTTTCCAGCAGCAAAATATCTGCATGTCTTGAGACGAAACGAGTTTTCAGGCACTGTTCACAAAACAGGGTCACGGTCACTGTACAAATATCAAATAAATATATGTATATATATCACCACACAAATATTTAAAACAAAAAAAGGTTCAGAACGGTCAGTATCTGTTTTCCACCAGCCAAATAGCCCAGCTGCAGAAATACGTATGACTGATTTTCGCCGAATCTTGGATATAAATAAATCGTCTAGTTACGTTATGCACGATATAACACAGAGAAGAAGAAAAAACTCGCGCCACTCGCGTTTCGAATATCGACGAGTAGGGTGATGGTTATCGTGACACGAAACTGTCTCTCGTTACGCGCGTAACGATTCTAATATCCCGCCACGAGTCACAATTGTGTCACAACTCGACCTTCTTCTTATTCTATTTTTACTATTATCGTGTGTCAAAAGTTGGATAGGAAATTAACGATATTATCCGTTCCGTCAAGTCTGAGTCAAGACCCTCGCAGAGTTTGTTGACACAAGTGTTTTGACAGCGATCAACAGGTCGTGCGCGCCGCAACGCGTACGCGTGATGGATTTTAAACCTGGCGGACTCCGACTGAGCTCGAACTCGAGCTCAGGTAGACCCCGAGGTGCCGTGGGCCGTAGCGGGCCCCCTTCCTCTCCTTTCTTTTCCCTACTTCTCTCCGTGTTCTCGCCGAGGAGCAGAGTGCTCTTGCTCTTACCTCTTTTACTCATCGAGCTCCGACCGCAGCCGCGGACGGGCCCCGCGGAGCCCCCAACCGTCTCTTCTTCTCTTCTTCTCGTCTTCACTCGGCTTGCTTTATGTTACCCCTTCGCGCGGGAGTCCCGTATCTAACGCACGGATCGAGGGGGAAATTCGGGCGGGACTACGATTTTCGTCCACCTGCACCTGCCGAAAGAACGCTCACGCGGTTAAGATGGCCCGGCGTTACCGCGGCGAGATGAAAATTTTTTTAGTAATTCGACGGTTTTTACGGTCGTTTTAGTTGAACTTTTTTTTTGCTTCTATTCATTTAGCGGTTCGAAATTCTCAAATTATATGAGGATTTGCCAGATCAAAATCTGATAATAAGGATAAATTCTAGTACTTATTCATTGTCAGTATATTCGACCATCGAGAGGGAAATAACTGAATGTTTGAATGACGAAATAATTTTTTCTGTTTCTGTTACTCGAATTCAAGTTGATATTTCAATACTTCGAATCATATTTCGTATACTTTTCTGACGATTCAAAACAATTTGTGATAACTTTTTGTGTTTTGTATTAATTATTGAAATATGATTTGTGGAAAAAATTAAAGTTTCGTTTAATTATTGAAAGGATCGACATCGTCGAATATTCGTCACGAATTCTGCATCGGTTAAATTTTACGAAATTATACGCGAGGTATTCAATATTTTCCAGAAAATGCGTGTAATTTTTTTTTAAGCATTTCCACGATTTTGTATTGAGTTGATGATTACTTTTGTTGGAAAATTTGAAACAAGCGAAGAACATTTCCATCTCGCTTTTTCTTTTCATTTTCACACTTTTATTTATTTATTTTTTTAGCGTGGGTTTCAAGCATAGCCAGAATTAGAATTTCTGAGTATTCTGAGAGTTCCAGTAAACATGGAAGTATAAATATTATGAAATACCATTGCAAAATATATTCTTGAAATAATTATGCCAACATTTCTTTTTTTCAAGTCTCGATTCCAATTACTTGCCAAGTCCATTGACGTCGAAACTATTTACGAAACTATTACACAGGTATAAAAGTTGTCTTTAGGTGACTGAAGAAACAGTCTTGAAATTGTCTGAAATTAGCTATTTTAGAACCTCAGAATTCAATTTGTAAAAGAATAGTCATTAATGTAGTAGGTCGCATAGTCTGTAATGGGAAGCCCTTCTCGACGTCATGTCATGTCGGTTGTATCTGGCGAGAGAACTCTGAACTTTTACTAGCGTCGACGTTAATACCAATTGCGCTAGGAGAGCGACGCGTAATTAGTAATTAGTCTTCTCTTTGAATACGTTTTTACGTAATTGAATGTTGACCCGGTAACAGTGTCACCCGTTTCGGCACGACTTTGTCATCGACGTAACGTGTAGCTCGGCCCTTTTTCCCTCACTCGATGTCACGGTAACGGGATGAAAATAAAACATCATAATTCGCCGATAATAGCAATTATTAGATATTATTGCATTCCCGAAATTTGACAATTCGTAAATTGGTTTTTGCCGAACTTTGCCAAAAATTTTGAAATCTCAAAGTTCGCCAATATTTCTAGTTCGTTTTATTTCACTCTGATACGTTTTTCCTTAAATTTCAGATTGAAAAAAAAACAAAAAAAAAAAAACTGTGAAGAATAAATACAGCGAATGTACCCGAAATTTCGGAGTGGGATTGAGAAAGAATTATAGAAGTAGAGAAATCTGTAAAATTTCATATATACTGCTGAAACGATTCTGTGCTATGCCCCTCTCTAAAGCTCGCTTTACGATTTCATAAAGTAAAATTTGTCCAGAAATTAACATTGAAGGAAGAATTTTGCGTTTTTTTTTTGTTTTTTTTATTGTTAACTCTTCTTAAAAACTACTAAAAATTCAAAACGCATCGACTCAAGTCTCACAATATGTTATAGTTTTGTTTTGTTCTATACAATATGAATTGTTTTCAACGGTCGCACAAGAAAAAAAAAAGAAAAAACATCGCAAGAATTATTCCAAAAGCAAGATTTTTTCCACAATTGTTCAACTAGTGTATTTTTTCTCTTTTTTTTTTCATTTACATACAGATGGAGAATCGCCTTTTGAATCTATTTCTAATTTGAAGAAGCAGCTGCTTGTGGCTGACCGTCTTCATCGTCTTCATCGTCGTCCTCTTGCTCCTTGTTATCCGTTGACGAGCTACCGATGTATTGTTCATAGTCTAGCTTCAGTTTTTCTATGGATGGTGAACAGAGGAGTAATATTCTGAAATTTTATAAATATAGATGGTAAATAAATAGGTCAAATGTATTTCGTACGTAGCAAGAATTCTATCATTTCGGGATCCTTAACAATGGCATATCGAATTCCATTTATTGTGTTTCCGACTGACGATAATTTAAGGACTGTACAATTTTTGTAATCCGCGATTTTTAATTCAAAGTAGTCTATTCTTTAATTTTAATTTACTTGAAATGAGAAATTTATCGAATTTAATCGATTTCCAAAAGTACCAATAAACATTTCAATTCAAAGAAACTTAGTTAACTCGAGGACTAATGCATGATTTTAGGCGTTTGTGAAAATTGTACAAGCTGTTGGTGGAAAATTGGATAATTTCAGGATATGAGCCCGGATTCCCTGACATTTGGAGCCGAGTCATCGATGTTAACATTTTAGATCGATTGAGGATTGATAAAATCATGATAAAAATCGAGCTCAGGCTGAAGATGAACAATTTTCAGATATTGATATTGTTTACTTCGTTATGAAGGGGCCAGGTCGCTTGGGTGCTTTCTTGTTGATGTCTTTGACAAGTGCGACAAAGTTTTCTTCGAGTTGTTTCGTGTCCATATCCACCTGTGGATCAATTGCAACATGAATTAGGACATTGGTTATCGAAAGAGTACGAGTAGATTTGAGTATTATAAAAAAAGGGTCTAGAAGAATTGGTCGCGGTATGAAATCTATCTGCAGTAGCGTTCTCCAAATTTTTGAATTTACGTCTTCATCGGTTCACTGCATTCACGGATGAAACCGCTGAGTGAAACCTTCGTGACTTACAGTCCCAATGGGAGCATGGATGGTTCCGAAATCTTGTTCTCTGTCGTCTCTCGTTGCTTTGTATTCGACACCATCGAGGAACTTTTTTACGGCAGCTGCTACTTCAGGATCCAATGTACCTGGCGAAACAGAATCGAACATGTATCCACAAATATCTACAAATATTTTAGCAGGGCAGTTAAATTCCAGAAATGAAACCAATCGTGGAGGCACTAGTTGCGTTCGCCTCAATTCGGTATTTTTTATTGCGAGTTATTTGTACCTCAAGCACAATAAACTCACCGTCTCTCACGTTCGGGAATCTTTTCTTCATCAGACCTCTGACAGCCACCAACTCGGGAAGAATATTTGGGTGCGCGATGATGACGTTGAAGTCGTTCAAGGAAACTTCTCCCGCCTTTAGACAGAGAATTGCGATATGAGAAAGAGCTGCCGGGCTGAGTTCATCGGTAGATTTTGAGAGCCAGAGTCGTATCCGAAACGTAGTTAACGTAAATTACGAAACTAAGCTGTTAATTTTTGATTGTGTTAATCACCCAATTCATACTTTGGCTTCAGTTTTAGTCTCGTCATTGAGCTCCGAGGAATTCATTACTTCTCTCTGCTGTACTTTATTTTTCTATGTTCTTACCACGTTACACGGCAATAAGCCGCACCTCGTTTTTCAAAGGGTGATGTGTAAAAAGTACCCTATAAAACCCTAATAATCGCGAGTTCAATTATCAGCCGCACCCGGGTTCGGAAGGATTAAACGTCAAAAAAAGGTGTGGCTTATCGTCGTGTAAACACGGTATTTTCAAGTGTGCCTACGAACAATCCACAAAACTTGGGCCAACATCCCTATGATCATGACAATAATAAGCTAGAATCTAGTATCCGAGTCGGGGCCCGTTTCACTCTCGACGATTATCTTCGATTTAACAAAGGATACATTTTGAGATTGAAAATTTGAAGAATAAATTTTATGAATGAAAAACAAGTAGTTGATCATCGATTGTCAATTCAGCCCCCAGAAAACTTGCGCACATTCGTCTCTCACCATGACTTGTCTGATTATTTCACTTCCACCGGCGAGCGTAGCTCCTGCATCTGTTGCAAATTTTTGTAAATCGTCGCCCTTGCACAATGCAAGAACGGTTCTTTCCACTTGTTGCGGGAATGGATACGGTACGTCAACGGTGCGAGTGAAACGTTCGACGTATCTCGTTTTCTTTGCGCCCTGTGAAATGAGAAAGAAAAAATTAAATAATGTGCAATAGTACGTCTTGATGTGATGTTTCGATCTTATAAATTACTATCAGAGCTCCGTATCTCCGTGACTCAAAGTTGCTTCTTGTACAAAAAAGAACTCTGAAAAATGTCCCTGTCGAAAAATCGAATCGACAAGTTCCCGACTTTTTTTCAAAGCTCATAAATGCTGACAAAATTCGCGAAATTTTGTTCACTCAAATCCTGAACATTGAATGTTCTTCAAGGAAAGTGAATCGTTGTTAAAATTAAATAGTCTACGCACATAAAATAGTATAAAAAATTTCCTAGGAAAACAAAACAAACTGAATCATTTCCAAGAGATAAAATTCCGGAAGTATTATCAGTTCTCGGAATTTCTGGTTTTTCTTTTTAAAATGTTATTCGGAGAAGAGTAACTGATTCAATACGTTATAGAGATAAACCATACGGATTGACGAAATTAGTTTTTCCGCTCGCCACGAATTTTCCCTCAGCGATTAAAAATATTCTCTTATTTTCAGGTATTCCTTGACGAGTGGCGGTCGTCGAACAGCGAATAAAACTCCGTCACCTGCATGTTGAGCTCGATATAAGCTACGATATGAGCCTTCGGAAGATCCAGCATGGTCGGATGGTGACTTTCTTTGTAGCACTGGACAGCTTCGGCGAAAGAGTATACTCTCCATCTGTAGTATTTAGCGACCCATACATTGTCTATATTCGCATGCTTCCACGTATCGTCGGTCCGTTTGCTGACCAGCTTCGCGGAATTCCTAAAAAGGCACGAATGTTTCAATGATCGGTAAAGCAGCCAGAGAGAAGAGAATAAATAAAATTCAAATATCAACAAAAATATTATGTTCAATATCAGGGTGTCTAGCGTCAACTGAGACATTTCCCGGTTTTCCAGACGAAAAATCGTGACTTTTCCAGGCCTCATTTTTCAACTTCATTTTCCTAAGGAGGGCATTTTTTATTGTAAATTCATGATGATCAAAGTTGAATGTTATCGATCCTTCTAAGTTAAAATGCTAAATTTATTCTCCCAATTCAATTTGGCCACATTGCGATATAAGACATTTTTTTCGCTATTTTCTATTCAAAATCTTGCAGCTGTCAAAATGGAGAGGAAAAAAATGGAAAAATTCCAGATACGTGTGCGAAATCCCTAACAATTCCCGGTTTTCCAGATTTCCCTGACAGCTAGACACCATGAATATAGATTCAATCTGAAAGAAAATAATTCACCACGATGGCAACAACATATTTGCTCTCATGCCCCTTCATAGATCCACAAAAAAAAAAAGGTGGTAGATTTGAATTTTCTATCAAAATACATATTGACGAAATTAAGGGGAAAATATCGCTAGAAAATTGTAGAAATTAGAAAATCCATTAGAAATTGATCCATTTGATCCGTCATTTACCGTACCAAGGGATAAGTAAATATAAATTCAACGTCAATTGAAGTATTGTAATATCTGAAACTCGTGTGAATAGGATTTCCTCCGATTAGTAAATCAACAAGTCCTCGTAACAATAAAGTATAAAACATCTGTCGTGTCTGACCGATGATAATAACGGAGAAAGAGAACCCCGGCTCGTAAATAAACGCAGGAACGCATGTAATCAGGGCGAAAAGACGATTCTCACGTGAATTTCTCTCTTTGGTTGTGCGGAATGAAGCCGACCTTCTTCACCTCGACCTTGACTTTCGATTTACGGGCCTTTTCTCTGGTACCCTTCCTCGCAGCGTATCCACGAACCTGCAAAAGGACTCCTGCCTGCGGCGCGCATCCTACGCTCCGTCTGTACGCTGCGAACGCGCTGCCGAAAAGCCGACCTGGATAGAGAATAATTCAATTGAATAAAGTAATATCGATAGACTCTGGGGATAAAATCGGGCCGAATGAATACAGCAATATCGATTTTTAGACCCTCGGTATCACATAACCTAAAGATTTTGAGGTTAGAAAATCAGAGCGTCAAGTTTTGACCGAATAAATCACAGCTGATGTTCGAAAATCGCTTCAAAGTCCTCCGAATAACGTTTTGTCACGTTAAAAATAAAGAAATAGGGTCGATATCGAGTATTTCGTGGGTAAACTTGTCAGACAAGTCGATTGAGCTCACCTCCCGTCGCGGCGGCCATCTTGTTAAAAATGGAGTCTCAATTCCGTGTTAAATAAAATTCGGCTGCTTCGTGAAAGTCCGTGTCCCCCCGAGCCAATGAGAGTCTCCGAAAGCGCTCGATCGGTGCAGTTGATTAATGGAGGATTTGTGTTTGTCAAGGTAGTTTTGTTTACGCGATATATTTCACTCGGAATAAACTCCCCGTGTGTTTTTCGTGCGTGTTAAGAGGTAGATGAAGGTGGGTAATCGTTTCCCGAACATTTATAAACCCCGTCGCCGACCCCGGGCCCCGAATACCGATAGAATAACGCACAACGCGGTCGGCTGTCGTCGGGGTCGGACGACACCGTCTCTCCAAATCGACAAAAACACCATTTATTTTCCCCGAAAACCGGCAAAAATCACCGGAGCGATCCGTCCGCACGACTGGGACGAGATATCGAAGAACCTCTCGGAATTTTACGCCGAGGAATAAAGATCGCCGAGGTTAACCCGTCACCCGATAATTTAGGTTATGGATCGCGTTTGAGCCCCTCTCTCTCCTCGAATCCCGAGATATCCTTAGAGTTTTCCAAAAAAATATGACGAGATTTGATAGACGTGACAAACCCGCTTCCGCACGACATGGACTCGACTGAGATGCTCCTCTGCGTTCGATGCCTCATGCTAAGCGACTCTGGAACCTTTCGAGTCGGAGTAACCTCAAATAACAAAATCCTCTGCGTCGCCTGTCCCAATCAGACCCTTCCGCTGTCGGGAATAGGTCAGTCCCTCCGCTAAGCTCACCTCGATCACCTAAACCTCGATATTTGGTCAGAGACGAGCCTGAAAAATGAAATTCCTCGTTCGTCTTGCTGAAACGGCACTTTTTTTAGAACGTATTTGATTACTCGGCTCATATAACGTCGAGCAGTAAGCAGCTTTCCGTTATTGCGACGTCGGGGCTTCGTTTCTGTTCTGAAAATCGAGATTCTGAGTCCAACGGACGTTTGTATGCTTCTAAAAACTGCATAATGACTTTGGTTAATTTGTTTTGTTTGATTTTGTGTTTTTTCAAAGGATTTAGGATGTCTCGCAACCACAAGGATAAATACGAGAACGCTAACCCGCGCCGTACGCACACCATCATGTCCACGGAGGACGCAAACTCCGGGAAGAAATCTTGTTGGCCGGAGTTGGAGATAACAGGCAGTATCAGAAATCTTAGTCCAAATGTGTGGCACCTGACGCATCTCACGGCTCTGTATCTCAATGACAACAGTCTTCAGAGGATACCGTCGGAAATTGGGAGACTCGATAAACTGCGACTATTAGATCTGAGCAGTAATAAATTACGGAGCCTACCTGCGGAGCTAGGGGATCTCATTTACCTCAGGTGATGTTAAAATCTAATTCTTTCTTTTCGGTAGTTTTAGGTCAATAAAACTAGAAGACTACCAAAAACGAACAATCAAATATTAAAGGATAAAGTTTATTGATTTTTATTGATTATTATATTCGATAATATCCGACAATATTCAATAATATTATGGCTGTATTTATTCTAAACTTTGTAATGTAATTTATTTTTTGCGATGTATTTAAAATTGATAACTAAATTATTATATATTGAATGATTAAATTTTTATTTTCTAATCTAGGTCACAAAAGAGAAGAATATTTCAATATTAACATCGCCTCGGGTTACTCCAAAATCGAGTCACTTTTCTCACTATTAGTCACTTATTTCAACTTTTTCCAAGATTTGATCACTTGAGTCGCTTTTCTGCTCGCAATTTAGTTTTGCACTGCCGAAATATCTTTTTTTCTTCTCAAATCCGTTCGATATCACGCAAAAACAAATCTCCGTCTCTCACCCGTATGAGTTGCCAGTTAAGTATCTACCTTCACGGGCGCAATATGCGAAATTGGGTAGAGTGCAATAACGTACAAAAGTACACGCAGTTTTTTGGCTAATATTTTCAGTCCCGAATTCCACACCCTCGGTACAGGCGCGTAGTGCAAGGCAACGAACAAACTAGCAATCTGCTTGTGAAGATGCTTAACCGATGTGTCACCTTTTTTTTCTCAAATCTGTTCGATATCGTGCAAAATCGCTTCAAATTATTCTTTTGTTATACTCCAATTAGAATTACAACCCATTGCAACGACTGTTGATGTAGTTATTGAATTATAATTGATTTAAGATTTTTCCCAGTCATTTATTGGAGTTAGAAACTCACTTTTCTCACTTATTTTGAGTCCCTCTGTCGCTACCAGCCCTGAAAATATTACAGCTCGTTTATTCTTAGAGCGTCGAGGCGCTGAATTCTCAACGTCTCGAAGCCAGGAAGAATGGAGAATATTTTATTGCATTGAAATCCTATTCAATGACGAATAATCGATTGATATTTGTTCACAGGGAGCTTTTACTGAACCAAAACTATCTTCGCGTGTTACCGTACGAACTCGGGAAGTTGTTCCAGTTACAAGTGCTCGGTCTTCATGGAAATCCGCTGAACAAGGAGGTGCTGGCACTGTATGGCGAACCATCGGGGACTCACAAGCTGCTGTCTTACATGCTGGACAACTTACAAGGTAGGGTTCTTATCTCGTCTTTTCACTCGTTCGGAATGATGAAACCATCGGGCGGCCGATCACTCGCCGACGAAATATGACGATTCTTCGACGAACCGTTGATAAAATTGTGGAACGGTTGAAACTCAGTTGAAACTATTTGAGAATTGAGTCTGAGAATTATAATTTTGATCATGCTATGACGAAAAAATCATTATTTCCGCATTACATAATGATTCTTTAATTATTTGATTACTTTGGAATTTGTAAAAATTATTTGGCAAAGTTGTAGACGAATTTTGGATTGTCATTAGGTACGACGAATTATGGGAAGGGGAAAAAATCAGTGAATTTGATGCAAGTTTTGATTACATTACAATGCGAAACCTGAGGAAAATATTTAGATTTTTTTTTTTCACGTTTTTATTTACGGAAATTTCGAACTTCCAGTTCCTTCTACGAAAATGTAGAGAATGTATGCTTCGCCGTGAGTTTTTTTTGTTAAAAATAGTTTTTCATAGAATTTGTTATCCGAAAAGGAAGGAAAAAAACGACATCGTGCTACAATTTTCCAATCGAAATCTGAAATTCATTCTAAAAAACTACGTGAATATTTAATATCACGTGTGAAAAAGAAAAAAATGATATCAATGATAATTATAGTTTGGAAAGACGAGGAGTATCACTCCGAAAGCCATTTTTGATTCCGTTCAACTTTTTTTCTCATCCAATCAAATGAAATGTAATCCCATTTGATTCGATTTTTTCTTCTCAGGGAATTCAAAAGAACCGTTTTGACTGATTACCGATTGTTTTATAAATAAATTTTGCTTCGTGTTTCGGAAAAATCTATGCCGTGTAAATCTTGAGGCGGGAAAAAAGTGTTTTGTTTGAATCTCGCCGATTTCTAAATTTCAAGATTTTTGGTTGAATGCAAGCTTTTGAGATGAAAAAAAAATCAGAAAATTATTATTTCATTGAAATGGTTATCAATCTTGATCTGCGAAACAAATTTCAGCTAATCATATTAAAAACGGCAAAATTATGAACTTTGCATCTAAATAATAACCCAGACGAGATAATTATCTCGTTGTAGCTCTTCAACTCTAAGTTCTGAAGTTATAAGACAGACTAAAAAAATCTAATGTCCAATTGAAAAATACACAATTTTTAATGTTCGTTAATAATTCTCGAAAACGAAGCTGAGAAAAACAATCCAGATTCATTTCTGACCGATAAATGTGTAGAAATTGAAAGGATCTCGTGTAATTTTGTCCAGTCGAAAGATCGGTATGATTTTTAACGATCAAATTTCTCCACAGTACCGCAATCAATGGATGTATGTAAATAGCAAATCTTCGATATTGTGGCTATAATTAAATTGCGTTGAGAAATCGTCGAATCCTGGGTTCCAATCGTATAACGTAAAACTCTCGAAGAAATAATTCCGATTGCGATAAAATAATTAGCCCACAGTCTCCACCGCATCAACAATTAACTTCGATGCGATCGTGAATTTTTCGAGACCAGGGACACGTTCTTCGCCTTCTCGAATGAATCGCGTATCCGGTATCGGAGTCCTCCCCCGGTTCTCCATTAGATAAAATAGAGCTGATTCCGTCGTTCGACTAGCGTTGAAAAATTCAGAGTCGCTTCTATGCCCCACAAAACGATTCTCCCGCGGCCGCGTGCAGCCCGAAGCACATTTGTCGATACATAATTTAATCTCTTTCTACATCGGGGTCAAATGGGTGCGCCACCTACCGCTGCCTCATGCTCACGCTCATGATCATGCTCATGCTCTTCATGCTGCCCCAGACCAACAGCTTTTGGTTAACGCGTGGGCGTAGGGAGGCGAGCGACCCATCCCATCTCCATTCTTCTCCCTCTCACTAACGTCCATTGTGTCGAAAGATTTTTACCCGTTAACCGATTGCCTCGGTTTCCCTGCAGCCTCTTATCGTACTTCATTTTTTATTTTTATTTTTTATTTTTTCGTTGTAATAGAATTTATGCACAAGTCTAAGAATATCTTCCTATTAAGATAACCCCTCCGCCTATCCATTGTTGAGTAGTTTTTTTTCCTTCTTCTTTTTCTTCTTCTTCTTCTTCTTCTTCTTCAACATCGGTTTATGAAACGTGGGCGCTGCTTCTTCTCCTTTGCGTATCCGATAACGCACAGGCTTAGGGGGAACTTTTCATGCGCTACGTCCGACGTCTACCTATTATGCAATTTATCCTTTATTCTTGTTCGAGCACACAGGTTTTGCTAGTCATCGAGATCGGAAAGAGTCTGGTCATTCAAACGAATGAATTTCATCAAACTCAATTTTTTCATTTTTATTCAGATGATCATTTCTTTTTTCATTGTAATTAATCGTCTATTAGAATTCTTTCTCTCAATTATTCAACTTGATCTTCTTAAGTTTGAATTGATTTTTTCCAATTAAATTTTACTTGTCCAATCACCTCGTTTCATTCAATTCTTGTTGCCAATAATAATCGTGAATTCACTTGTCATACTTATTGTTGATTTTCAATAATTTAGGATAATTTGTGTGAGCTCAAATTAATATAATTCAAATTGATTCTCATTAAAGTTTAGACTATAACGTTGTTCCAATTATTTTTCATTAGTCGAGTTAATTTTTATAAATTCAGGTGAATAAAAAATTGACACGTGACAATTTTTTCACCTGAATTTGCCTCTTCAACGATATAATAAGAAAGATTGAAAAATTGTGGTGAAGCTAATGCCCTCATAAATATATATTTTCTTTCGTATTCTGTATCGTTTTTAATAAACGAACTCGATTTTTCTGCCAGATATAGAAAAAAAAAAGGAAAAAAAAAATTGTATGTGTTTCATGAAAAGAGGGAGAGATTCCCAATACACTACGGTTCCGCGATATTGAATCAATAGCGAGTTATTGCCTTCTGAAGTAGGAGAGTTAGGGGTAGGCGATGTCGTATACTTCACCAATCAATAAATCGTACGGTTAGCACTCGTACGAATAAACTTCGGCTGGGATGCTCCAAGCCGAAACTTTTTAAGCAATGTAAGAAATAAAAAAAAAAAAAAGAAAAGAATAAGCAGAAAACGGGAAAATCATCTTCCCAAGCAGAAATTTACAACAGGCCCTGTACTGTGCCAGTCCTGCTGCCAACTGTGCAGGGTTGGCCGAGTGCTTGCTGCCAACGGTTGGCTGACAAACGGCAGGACGCCGGAATGATAACACTGGCCCGACGGTTGGCAGTCAACGCTCGACCAGTGCTGGGAAGCTACGTCGGCGCAGTACTGCCATAAAGACGGCCCAGTACTGCGGCAATGACGGTCCAGTACTGCCACAACGACGGCTCAGTGCTGAACCGTACCGCATTTTGGCCACGAATTTCGTTGTATTACGAAACTATTTGAGCTAATATAAATACAAATACACGGACTAAATGATTTATTGAAGGGAATTCTCAAAACGAAAACAACTGCACCTACTTTTTCAGTCGTTGTATTCCGGGTTCGATTCCCGGGGCGCCTGATAATTTTTTCTCATCAAAAAAATTTTTCGGGTTTCCTCAGTTCATCTAGTTGTATTGTGGATAAGAAATATACATGTGAATAATTATAAAACTTAAAGTTATAGTCCGGTTTCGACCCATTTATGGTTAATACAAAAAAAAGTAAAATAGGTAATCTATATAAATTCAAAGTTTCATAAGAATTATCAACAGTATAGATAAAAAATATATATATTTATGAACTAAAATGGCGTTAATTCTGGAAGGATATTTTTAACTGGGTGTGCATTTGGCTGTGAACGATCAAATTAATTAAAGAGCAAGATTACATATTGTGAATAACTACATAACTATTTTTTAGTCACGGATCTTCTATACTCTGACATTGTGCTACTTGTTTCATACTTAAAGAGTGAATTTTGGGCAGATAGTCTTAGGTCGCTTTGAGATAGTGCGAAAGAGTAGCGTCAGACTGAAGTTAGGTTAGGTAGCGTGTTACGGGATGCCTGGACGTAGAAATATCTCTTTTTTAACGATATTCCTTACATAAAATGTGTAGATGATAGATTATCACTAACCTGATAACCAGTTAGAATTCGAATCTATTGAAGGAGTGAAACCATGAAGCAAAATTGTTTAAACCAGTGTCCGAGTCGTACGTACGTCGCATTCACAGCCGTTGACATATTAAAACAATATGGCGGCGTTTGGTGATGTCGCGCCATAGATACCCATTGTCTCTGATATAAATGATACATGTTTATTTACGCAATCGTATATTTAAGTCGAATATAATTACGTATTATTAGATCAGATTAGATATACATACGCTTTTTTTCTCGGGATATTTACCAAAATATTAATATTGACTAATGAATAAAACAATGTCATTGATAGCGATAGTATTTTTTTCTTTTACAATAATAATTTTGTTTTGTTAGATAAGTATAAAATTATTCCGAAAATTCTGTTTTTCCAAAAAGTGTTCAAAAGTAAAGTTTTTTTTTTATCGAACATCGATAGATCGGCCCGCGAAAACATTGATGAAAACAATTGATTATTTGAGAAAAAAAATCGACGATACTGGTCAATCAGAAAACAATTATTATCCCTAGCCAATACTGGCAGTACTTTGGCCCGACGCTGAGTTGACAGCGTTGGCTTTTACCATCGGCCCGGTACTGGGATAGCTGTATTTTGAGATTCGTTCCAATGTTGGGCCAACGCTTAAAACGAGGCTCGGCCGCCAGAGTCGTCCCAATACTGGGCCGTTCGTTAACATCGGCGGGCTACCGAAATTTCTGCATGGGTTATTACGATAAATCCAACGTCGATTGTATGGAAATATCGCGGAGAATGCTCGGATGGTTCACGTCATGTGTATGAATCACAAGACTGAATATAACGAGGGGGAAGAATTTTTGAAATTTCTGTTATTTCAGAACCCGGAAATTTCCGCTCGGTTTGAAACCGTCTCGTTCCCGTCGTTAGAGAACTGACGAAGGTTTTTGTGCTTCATCTCTCCCGTTTACCTACGTAGATTATACCGCGGCTCGAATATCGGGGTATAGTTTTTATCAGTGACCGTAAATTTACATATAAACCCTCGGTGGTCTTCTTCGTCAGAACTTGACCGGATGTTCCCACGTGTTACGCGCTTAGAATAATTGCGTCGTTACTCGGGATCCAATGTTCTAAACGAAGCCAGGGATTCTTCTGCCTTTAAAAAATTAGAATAAAAAATACTTGTGTGTGAGTGTATTATAAATTGAATATTCGTTTCTTTTTTTCTTTTTAGAGAGAGTATAACATTAATCTCAAAATTGATGAAAGAATTAGACAAATTTGCCTAATTTAATTTCTATAGACTTAAAAATTGAAGGAACAAAATTTGAGACCAATATCTTTCGGAAATTTTGAAAATCCTCCGATTCGCTTTTTTCTTGGGTCTCCGATGGCGACCTTTTTTCTTCCTTCGATCAGAAATATTGACATTTAATTAGATGGCGGTCCAACATAGCAGGAATAAATCACCAAAAAATGATTTAATTTGAATGAAGTTTGATTCTTGAATGTTATTCGAGTACCTAGGCGAAATTTCTTCTGTGTATTTCGAAACCAGAAATGTTGACCTGGTTATAGCTGATCATGAAAAAATATCACATTCAATCTGGATTCAAGTTCTTTCTGCAGGAAAGGGTGGGAAAAAGTGGATCAATGGGATGAACCGGACGACATCGTTCAATATTTATCGAAATTGGAGTGGAACTGCAAAAAATGCATGTCTATTAAGAGCTAATTTCAGATCTGGAAAGTAAGGACAGTTCTGAACGTCTGAAAGCTGATTTCTCGATTCTGGGAGGACTTCGGGCTGTCCTGTATAATGTGTCGAAAATGATATTTTCCAATTCTACATTTGGGGGACATTTTATAGCGTGTGAATTTTTGTTTCGATCGTGCGAATAAGAGAATCAATGCATTAACCACGTTGATCACTGATCAGGGAAAACTGGGGAGTCATGAAAAAGTCAGAAAATTCGAAAAATGATCAGGAATTGACGAAAAAGTCAGGAAATCGGGAAAATGGTCAGGGAAAAGTCAAGGAATTTTATGGCGACACAAAACAAGACAGAATAAGCGATTTTTTTTCCTCGAGCTAAAAATCTTATGTTAATCAATGGAAATAGTAACACAACTTGAATAAATTGTAAATGAAGAAGTATTCTCGAAAATCGTCTTCTTTCACCATTGATTCAAAGAATTATTAATCACATACTTAAATTACCACTAATTCGTCCGAACTTCAGTCAGGAAAAAATAATCATTTGGACAAGAAGAAAGTCAGGGATTTTTTTTTTACTCCTCGTGATAGTCGCCGTTTTAACATATTCCTTTCGTCTGGTGGCCCACTTTTCGGATTTAGCAACCAGTCCATGCCGAACGGGACCAACTGTCGATTTCAATGAGACGGTAAATCGCGGACGATATACATATATAGAGGTTGAAAACGTTATCCCCAGTCGACACTGAGATTAGAGATCAGGCTGCATGATGACGTTATCCCGATCCGGGATCGGAAAATGGGAAAATGGGAAAATGGGGAACGGGAAATAGGAAATGGTCAGAGGTCCATGACCCGCGGAGGCGGGAGTGCCTCGGCCGTGACAGGTGGATCTGGGTCAGACCGGACGTGACCCCGATCACCGACCGACATGGGACCGAGGAGAAAGCAGCGGAATCGGCTACGGGACGAAAGAAAACAAACGATAAAATGTTCAAACCGGTAAACGCGGGTGCGAGGGCGACACGCCGGGATACTATATCGCGGCTAGAAATAATCGAGGCTGATCCACTTAACACCTGAATAATGTGTAGTACGTAACTGCCTGCCTCGCGTTAGGTGAAACTTGAATCGAGAAACTGAACTGATTCAGAAGCGGCCGACGTGAGAGAAAGTTACGCGCTGTATATGTAGGTATTCCCTGCACTACGGGTTAGGGGTCAATGCGTTCGACGGGTTCGACGGGTTTCACTAGTTTACTATTTTTTTCTTTCTTCCTTATTTTCTAGCGTTCATTATTATTATTTTTTTTTTGCTTTTTTTTCTTTTGTACATGACCGCGGGGAATTTAATTAGACAAAACACCTGAGCAGTGCAAAAACGGAAAAGAGTAGAAAACAAATCGGAGTCATTTCATTTTTTGTTCTATACAAATATCAAACATCAAGTAATTAACAGGGTAATTGTTACGATCCGTAAAGCAAGGTTTTTTTGTATACTTTTTTTTTTTAACATTCTCTGAAGTAAAAAAACTCGGTGGTAAAGGAATGACCTATAAATAATATTGAAAATAAATGAAGCTGAAGCCAGCAGCCAAAAGTGCTGAATTCAATTGAAATGAGACAATGAGTCATGGAATAATTGTATAAAATTATAGGCATGAATTTTTACCGTGTGATTTTATTCAGGAAAACCAGGAAAAGCTTCATGAAAATAATAGGAGCAAGAATTGTCATATTCGGATCTTGACAGTTTTCATCAGAATCTCACAATTTTTCATTACTGATTGACGCTGTTATTTTATTGATTCTATAGAGATTTGACTGATTTTCATTTTTGATCGGATTCAGGCTGTTTTAGCTCCATCTTATCGAAAAGGTCAAATTGAGACTTTAACTGCCATTTTAATTCTTGAAGATCTGACCCTGGATTCGTGATTAGAGGGTGAAAACCGACAACTGGATGGATTCCTTTTCAGAATAAATTAAGTATTTTTTTCAAAATTTTGTTCCTTGAAGAACCAAATAATTATTTTAATCATGAAATCGAAATTCACATTGCTTCTAGGACCAAACTATTGTTTTTCAAAGGATATACATTGCGATATTGTTGCAACAAGTAAAATTATCACACATTTCACCCAGAGGTTGCCCTTTTGGAAAGGGGCGTGAGGTGATTTTCGATGAGGTAGGAGGTTGAACTCCGTAACGTTGAAACAACATACTGTTCTGATTAAATTAGGAAATTATACACCTAGGGTAGGTACTTGTCGAGGTGTAGAGTCAGGGAAATCTGGAGAACCGGGAATTGTCTGGGAATTAGCTAGCGACTCGAAGACCGGGGAAACGTCTGGGAACTTTGAATCGACAGTGTCACAGAATTCGTCGATTCTTTTCTGAATGGAAAAGCTGACTATTAGATTTTACGACTAAAACTATCAACGTATAATTTATAATTTGCAAAAGCATCTTCCTCGGTCCGTCACGCTAAAATGACGACTCCTTAAAAAATCAAATTCAGTTCTCTGTTCATTCTGAAAGTGCCTCTTTAGTGAGTAGTTTCACACCAGAAATTCCGAAATCATTCGATCGGTAGATTTTATTTACCAGTCTAAAGTATGAAAAAATCACTTTTGTCAGTTTTGTCATTTTTCCAAATTTAAGACGCCACATTCGGGCTCTTTTTGAAACGTTCCAGTCATGAGATGGCGATTTTTACTCAAATCACTCCGTCAAGAACTTGAAACTAATGATTTTACAGACCTCGAAATTTCGTGGTGATAACAGTAACGTCCTTATCCCCTCGAAAACAGATTTAAAATTCAGTTGAAGTATGACAACGATGAAAGAAACGTGGAAACAGAATGTCAAATAATTCAGGGTTACTCTAGGACGCAATATAGCCTGTTAAAAAAAATTCAGATAACTATTCAAGGTGGCTAGATGCAGAGGAACAGAACGGAGTCACGACTAAAGCCTCGTTACCTCGTTCCAGTTTTTTTTTTTTTTGCTCTACCGCACCGGCACCTTCCTCTTCGTATATTTCTTTCGACTAATGCATAGCCGTGATAAATTTCTTCCTATAATCAGTTTTTGAAAATTCTATCGCTGATTCAAAAGACTCAGGTGTGACTCTGCCGCAGTGCCTCATTAACCCCGGTTGTTCGAACATGACGTGGGACAAGATACCGTCACCCATGTACATGAGGTAATTCGTGAACAACCTCGGTTTCGGTAGGGTTGGGTAGTGTCTCTGTCATCGCTTGAATAGCGCCTTGTTCTTAACCATGAAGTGTAGACTGGAGACATCACGTACTTTGGATCTAGTCTAGCCTAGCACCCGACCTAAACTCGTAAGTATACGTATTGTTCCACGTTGACTTCATCTGGGAGAATAGTGTACTACTACTAGGTAAATACCGAAGTTTGATAAATGTATTCCATGCACCTCGATTCCGTATATCGTAACCCATTCTCGCTCTCTTTTAGTCGCCCCTACTTTCTGTTTTCACTACACACACACACAACCCGTGACCTGACCCCGTGAGGAAATCCTCCTTCGCGTACGCCTCACTTTCTACCGTCGTTTATTGTCACGGGGTATATACTTTCGCCTCTTTTCATTCCTATATCGAACACAAAGTGATTGACCAACTTTTGACAGATTCTTGTTCCGTTTTGTCATACCTTGAGACAGGGTTGGTACGCACAGGGAAAACCTGGAAAACCGGGAAAAGTCAGGGAAATTCATATAACAGGGAAAAGTCAGGGAATCTCGAAAATAGTACTAGAATTTATCACTTGAGAACGATTAAGCAAATTTCATCTAAAATATGGTGTATATTTCGTGTGTATCGATGATAATTTGAAAATGGATTTACCTTCCTTGTCAACTTTGTCAGTATTTGTGGGTCGACAAGGTGCGTTCAGCCATTGGAAATTAACTGGAAAAATCTCATTTAGCGACTGGAAAACCTGGAAAAGTCAGGGAATCTTGTGCTTCAAAAAGCGTAGGTACCAACCCTGTTGAGAGGAACCATCGCTCTCAATATTCGTAATCTCGGATTATTCGCAAATGATTACTTAGTAGACGGTATCTCCACACTGTTGAAGTGTGAGAAAAAAAGTTGTCGACTCAAAAATCGTCCCTGAGCTGTTCCCTGAATCCCTGAGCATTTTTATCGGATAAAGTGTACATTTTGTTTGTATCATCGGCATATACTCACCTGCATGAAAGTACGTATCGGTTTTGGGATCAGTGATAGAGATCATGCGAAGTTAACCCTCCGCTGTCACACTGGGTCAAATTGACCCATGTCCGTTTTTGGGGCTAAATATCTATGAATCATTGCTTCTCGGTAGGTTTATCGGGAACGTAAAGTACCGAACTAATTCTTGTCCTCAAAGTTTTTCATTTTGAAAGTATCACTCATGGATTTTATTTAAAACTATTGAAAATTTTCGAATTTTTGATTTTTAAAGAGAAAAGGCGTATATTTTGATGGTCCGTAATTCTGCGATATATATTTTTTTCAACAAGTTGATATTTTATTTTCAAAAAATCAACGATCGATACTTGTTCTAGAATGATCAGAGTGTGTCACATGCATACATTTTTTTGTTCAAAATCGGTGTGAACATTTTCACGCACTAGTTGTTTGATTTGAAAATTGATCTGGGTCTTTTCCACCGTCAGACTGGAAGATAATCCTGATCTTCATGCATGGCGCGCATTCCAAAACCGATGCTCAATTTTATGCAGGTGGGTGTGTTGATGGTGTATTAATGAAAATTGGGCATTGTCCTATGAAAATGACAATTCAAGGACGATCCTGAGGTCAAAGCTTCGTTTTCGAATGGAAAATTTCTTCTTCACTTTATTCTTTATACACAGTAACTGAATTCCTAACGACTCGTTGATCTGAAGTTGGCTGGAATCATGAAACAAGCTTTCAGACATTTCTGAACCAATTAAAGTGTCCGAATGCTCATTTTTCGATTCTAGCCAATCTCAGATCAACGAATGGTTAGGAATTCACCCTGTATGTGATACCTTGAATAACCTAGGAATTTTTAGTGATGGTCAGCCTTGATAGTCTCAAGAATTCAGTCGTCGGGTCTCATCCCTTGAATCCGAGAGATAGTATCTCGACGGACAGAAACCCTTTTGATGTTACGATACAGTATGTCTCACCGTAATCGATTTGGTCATGTAGTATAGAAAGATCGAGGCCCTTCGGGAAGCGTGAATAAGGGTTTTCTGTGGTAAGGAATACCCGGGCTGAATCAATCGCTCCTTTTCCCAAACCGTCGGGGATCCGGTCGTGTAACGAATTCATTAGCTCTACGATGCCAACATCGTTCTCATTCTCTTCTGCTTTTTTTTATACCCGCTTTTTTTTCTCATTCCCTCCGACCGGGACCGGGACCGGGACCGGGATCGAACCTCGAGGGCTTCGTGGTGTACGATCCACAAACACACTTCCTCGAATACTCGGGATACCCGAGCCGAATGCGATCCCCCTGT
Organism: Euura lappo; assembly: GCA_018257835.1. Taxonomy (NCBI): domain Eukaryota; kingdom Metazoa; phylum Arthropoda; class Insecta; order Hymenoptera; family Tenthredinidae; genus Euura; species Euura lappo. Next base: position 139,981 of record JAEUYN010000726.1, read on the forward strand.
GTTCGATAGAGTGTTCATTTCATCGGGGATTACACGTGCGTGTGAGTGCGTACCTGCACGTACACTACGTCAGAGGTGTTTATGTTCGCGGACCGAGAAGGAAGGTTGAAACGGAAGCCGAATTCGGGCGGCACAAGTGACCGTAATCCTTACGGCCGGCCCTATAATCGAGTCGTTTCATCTCGACCGGGTTTTGTCCAGATGTGGCCCAATTTTGGTCCATGCTTTGCAGACTTCTGAACGAACGGCGACGCGCGACTATTTCGATTAATGGGGTGTAAACCTGCTTTGTCCAGTTTTCTACGATCCGCTATTGTCGCGTTGATTATTAGAAGCCTCTGGGCTTAGTCAACCGCGTGTTTATAGTTTCTTTTCTAACAGGTCGTCCGGATGAAACGTAACAAATTATACCAACCGCGAAATCCTGTCTCTGGATAATCGCTAAACAGTTAGAGGACAGAGAATTGTGAATATTGTGCCTATTCTTTTTATTGAAACGTTGAAATTATTGTAAAATTAGAAACTCTGAATTATACACTTTCGAATCATTCCGCGTATCCAACTAGTAGGATAAAATTAGCTACTTGCAAGTAATTGCACAGTTGTTAAGAGGACACGAAAGCGCACAGAGAAGATTCGCGATGTCCTCGAAACGCGATATTATACCTCGTGAATGTCAGATTAAAATCATTAACCGGTACGCACGCCCTCGACTTCAAGCTTCAGGCTTCAGGCTTCAGGCTTCAGGCTCTAGGTTTTTCTCGCCTGTCTCTGAGCTCAGGAAATTTTCATCTGTAGTTGGGCACAAATTGCGTTTCTTTGCCACTTCACGCTTGTCACGCTCTTTCTGACAACTGAATTTTCTCATCTTTGTTTCGTCTCAGTGTCCCACTGACCCCTCAAGTCGCTCTGGCAAAGAGAAAGGAAACCGATTGGTCGCGAGTCTCTGACTTATCAAGGTGTTACCTTTTCCTTTATTTCAAATTTATTCTGGTACACCATCTCGATTATGTAACCGGATGTGGTTTCCGTTCCCAAATTTATCCACTAGTTTCTTAGCCTTGATTCGGTAAAAATGAAGAAAAACTTTTTCGGGCCTCCGTTAGGCGGTTTTCAAGGTGCGACAAATGAACCGAACGAGGATCAGGTCGATCGGAAATGCCGAAGGCCAGTTGGTCCAAGGCTGGGTTTCCACAAATGGCGAACATTAGCGAATTCATTTTCCTATAACAGGTGTTTCTTGGAGTTGTCGTTGAGATTTCATTCGAGAATGACAATTCGGTAAACTTAAATGCAGTTTTCGAAGTACCGGGGTTTATAGAACCGTTTCCTTTCTTCGGGAGTCGGGTCTCCTGGGACACCGCAGTTACAATACCTGTCAATTTGGGTCACTCGTTCCGTTCAATTAGGTTTGCTGAACTTTGCAATTGCTGGAGACAATTCTCTTATGGTTCAAAAGGTTCGTTTCAGGTATACGGGATGCGGAAGAGGTTACACTATGTATATTGATCACTAGCTACGTTGTAGTTTATCTATAGTTTGCTGAATAAACAACCAACGGAAATCCGTTGCTGTTCAATTTCATTTCGCAAATAAGGAAACGGCACTACGTTACTTCAGTCAATGCAGCCGCTTCTTCACCTCAGAGTTTCGAGCATCCACCTACAAACTATCCTGGATATTACTCAGACATTTTTCTTACTTTTTCAGCCCTCTGCATGCGGTTTGTGTTCATGAATACATTACCCACTTTGGTTCACTGATTAGAGGAATTTTGTTGATTCATACTTCCTGCGATTTTGTTTGATGATTATTTTTGTCACTTCGTACCTTATTTCTGATTGGAAGTAATCTAAGAGATTTCAAGATGTTTTCGCATATTGAATAAAATCGAGTGAATAGATTCTTGGCGACTCTTTCGCTGTTTCGTTTCCACTTCGGTGAAACTCACGTAGGTACCTATTTCTTATTGCTGCAGAAGCCCAGGGGAAACCATCGAATACCTACATAGTCAAATTTGAATTTTTATGTGCCGTCATTTCGTGACACTAAATGTTAATGAGACGTGTGATTGCTACGAGTTTTGAGAAAGCTATAGAATTGGGTTCACCTTGTAATCAAAATACTTGTCAACTTCGGAAACCCTATGGATCCAATCTTCAGGGTCGCCCTTCAAAAAACACCGGTCAGACGAAACTGTTCAAATCTTAAACTTATATTGATCAACACGATTTCTCGACCGTTGTAAAAATGCAGTGAAAATTGAAAGAATCCCAGAACTGTAAATCACTGGCACCGTCGGAGTCTCAATTTGTGTTGACATAATTGCCCAGTGACTGATGAGGTACGCGATAAGGTGGCGGCGGCTCGAACCTGCATTCTTGCAAAATGTACATTTTATGCGGTGTGGTATAACGTGACTTGTGCAACTCGAAATATTTTCAAAACGTCTTAAATAAAAGCAATTACCAGTAGTTTCAGAGTTATATATACAATATAAACACAGTGTGCCACAATTTTTAACTCAACAGAGAAGTCTAGTCTGTGTTATAATATTGGTTTCAAAGAAATTAGCAAAAACTTGAACACGTGGGTCAACGATAAAAATTGTGAGGGAAGTGGGGAAAGCTGACAAAAGTATTCTCTACCAGCTGTGGATATACCTAACGAGATGATTGCGAGACACGGTCGGTGGATTCCAAATTGTAACTGGAGAATTTCACGTTGTGGTAACTGCATATCATTTCAATACCAGCTTCCGTGATTCCTGCAGTAGCAACGAGGCCAAATACAAGGATTTCCGGATGCATGTCACTAGATATGTGGTCGCAGGTCGGTATCGCAGGATATTATGCAGTATGGATCCATACCGCACTGTTTCGTGAACCTAAAAATGGTGATTCTTGAAGAAAGGATTCGAACGAATATGCTATCGCTATTACTGAAATTTTGAGGACTCATTTCGTCCTCTTCAAAGTATCTTTGCGGACGGCTATCTACTTTAATAGCACGATGAGTTGAACGAACCAGAATTTCAAGGTGTCGGGGCCTCAAGGTTTTTGTGCCGGTAATTAAATTTGCCAAAAGAAATATTCTTACCTATTTTACTGCGCCGTCAATTTTACGCAGATACAATTTATCGTTTTCTCTAGGGTCGTAAATTGATCAGCGAGGCTGGCTTCTTGTCTTTAGAAATTTCGCGTCAAATGTCAGTGTCGCTAAGCATCTTCACAGTCGTTTATCCCTGCTCTTCGTGCCCCACTTTCGCAGTTTAATGTTTGCAATAAAACGAAGTTCAACAAAGATGAAAAACAAGAAAAAAAATGTTAGTCTCCTTTCGCGCAGAAGGTAATAAAGTTATTGTTCATAAACGCTGAAAGAAATGTACTGCGAAATTTCACTACCCACTGCAGTTTACTGCAGAACGTGCGATAAGGAAATTCACATTCCCCGCAACTACTGCGGCTTTTATTGGTCTTTCCTTTCATTGGCTACCACCAAAGACGTTTTATGAGCGGCTTTAATGATCACAAAATTGAAATTCATTATTTCAAACCTGATTTACTGCAAGCTCAGATTCAAGCTGTCCTTCTGTTCAAATAGTTGTCAGTTTCTCACGATTTTACTCACCTCGAAGGGGTTTGAGCCTTCTATGAATTGGGTTTGCAAGTACGAAAAAGCACTTTTTTTTTACCCCCACATCCTCCTCGGGTGTGTTTTCGTAATTTGTGCACCCTGGGATCAATTGCAAAAGCAAATCCAGGTGATTTGGTAGTCGAATGGGAGTCGCGGCAGATCGCCTTCTCGGCTTTGACCTAATGACTATTGTAAATCACCGACAACAATCACCGCACTCGTAAAGCGGGTCCATCCGCCGGCCATTCACTCCGCCATCCGTTCGCCATTAGCCTCTTCTCTCCGAGATGTCTACGGCGTGGTTGGGATGATCAATTTTCCTGACTGCCAGACGCGTTTCATTTCCCGACGTCGTGGTCCCGCTCTTACTCAGCCTCTTTATAAATCATCTGGACACTCTGTCGTCACCATTTAGGAAGGACTTCGCCTCGCTCTTCTGTACCTACACCTCAGCTCTTCATCGACCCATTATCATTTCAATGTTGACAAGCTTTTTAGGCATGCAGCATGCGAGATTCCAGAGGGGGATCGAGTAATAGTAGTCTAGACAAGTAATTGGATGCAATCTGGATCTGGAGTTCATAACAATGTCACCCTTATGATTCGGTTGGAAAAGCTCGCGGTAATTTTTTGTTCACTAAACGGCGTATTGACACATTTCATAGTCGGTTTCACATGATCGCACATTACGATCATCGCTGTTCAGATTCACGTTTTGAATATCAATTTGAATGAACGATTAGGTCTTCAGTTACGAATCTCTCTCGATAAGTACATTGCCACAGCTGGAGATTGAATAATAATATGTAATTTTCAGAACACGTATTTCTGCTTCGCCTTCCTCAACAAACTGACGCAAGAGTAGGAGTTTGAAATCCTCCAATGTCGTCCATTAAACAAGTCGTAAAACTTGTACATCCTTTGAGTTTATTATTCTCAAAGTATCATAAGAGCAGGGTGGCATCAGGTACAAGGTCAGATGACCTCTCGGACGTTGGATGGAATCTGATGATGTCAGAAAGTGTCCTAAAGACGATGCAAATAAGTGTCTGAAGTCTGAAGTTGCCAGTTTTTTTCCTTGTGTAGGCAGGGACAATAGGCTTGTTTTGTTGACCTCTTGAACATTTTATTTGCGCACCTTTTCTTATATATTCACTGAGTATTCTTTTGCTTGGTCGCATTGTACACCATTGTCGGTAGAGGCCAGACTTTGTTCAGTTGCATGATACAGGTATACCCTGGAGTCTAATATCCTAGACTCCAGACGCGGGGTGGGTATACCCACCACCGCGAAGGACCATCCGTGACCTCCGATGCCACGGGGTCGTACTGATTCCACGACGCCAAACTCTGACCTCCACTTCTCATGTCACCGATCGAGGGTCATGCGCGAATCAAATTTACACGGTGAATCATGAGAATATCAAAATATACAGTTCTCGAGTCAGAGGTCACCGACAATAGCGTTCTGAATAATTGGCGAACCCCAAATCGACTCAGTCATGAAGTAGGCGGCAAACCTGAGAGTCAGTGAACTCGGAAAAAAGTCACGGAAGTTTGAATGCTTCCAGAAATGCAAATTTCGTAGTCTTCGATCTGACGCTGAAACCAAATTGAAAGCAACATTCTATATTCGCTGTGCGCAAGCTTTTGTAGGGTTGAGAAAAACCGACGCCAGCGCTCATGGTGTTTAAAATTAACACTTCTGGCCACACTTTTATACGTACAAATACCGTTATACAAAACTTTATTGGGAATTTCATCTGGTTGAAATGACGTCTGGTGGACAAATTTGAGATACCGCAGCTGTCTACTGTCAGAATCGACTTGCTTGCAGTCTAGAATTATGGAAAATGTATCAAAAAATTATGATAACACATACTTTTTCACTTTATCGATTATTCTTTGACACAGTGGCTCAACAAGCTCCTAGCTTAGCTTCTACATGATAAAAACCAAAGGGTTGTTCGGCGGTTTGTTTGAATTACGTCGCGGATTTGTTTTTTGGTTTCGTTGGTCCGTTGGGGGTTGGTGTACGGAACATGGTCCGTGCCGTGTAGCTGGAGAGTATAACGTATATGATATCGGGTCTGTTACCACATGTACCGGTGCATGTAGGTTAGACAGAATCAGCTATAGCGAGGGCGGAACGCCGCTGCGGTGCCCTAAATAGATGAGGGCTAGTTGCAGCATGGCTGGAATCTTTTTATCGGTATTTTATCGAGGATACATGTTCGACAAACGTTCTTGTCCTAATGTACGTCCGCCCTGTGAGTTCCGAGCCGAGCCTGTCCGGCCTAGCTCATGTAGGTATAGATTGCCGATCCGTCACGTGCGACAATGTCCAGATTGGAACGAAACGGTACCCTTTCCACGGACCGTGCGTGATAAATACGATTAACTTGCACTACGGGAGCGTGATTACGTCGAATCACATGATTTTTTTTTTGCGATAAATAACGCGCGTTTGAAACCTTGCACTTCGTGCACGGTAGAAGGAGAAAAAAGTCGATTATACAAAGTGGTTTCGAGATGTAAATATAGTACACGTAACTAACTGGTCACGGATAGTTAAACCAGCAAAATTTGCTATCAGTACGTGACGAAGGAATTTAATCATAATGTTTATCGAATATCGAACGGAATATTAATACTTTGTGTAAATATTTTCAGCGATCAACGGTACACTAATTATCGAACGATTCAGAGCGAACAAAAAAGATATTGTGTAACTAACAGTTTCCAGAAAAGTGCTTTTACAGAAAAGAAAGTTTTAATTAAAAAGATCAGATTTATATAGAAGAAAAACTTGAACGAGAAATTAATTCTACGAAAAAAGTATTCTCACTAGAAAAAAAAGTAGGTATTTTCTCTATTACATTCAATCATATAGTAGAAGCCCTTCATAAGTAGAAGCGTTATTACAAAGATAAAAAAAAAATCTCATCAAAAGTACTTTTTCTGACATTTTTTAAATTTATCTGCGTATACCGATTCCCTTTGTTTCACCTCTTAGTGCAACAATGTTCAAAGATCGTTTCTATTGTTGACTTATAATTAGCAATAACGTCAAGAATATGTTAAATACGTTAAATATCTTTTGTTTCGCCGTTTCAGGACTTATTTTGATCCTCTTAACTCTATTTATTTACTTTTCTCACCGAGTTGGTATTCAACAAATAATAAACCGTTCTCTCTCTCCAATCCTTCCTCTTTCTCTCTCTCTCTCTCTCTCTCTATCTCTCTCTCTCTCTTTCATACGCTCTACCTTTCTTCGTTGGACCACTCGTTACTTGATTATTCATCTGTTTGCTCTTTCGAGTATACAAGCGGAGTCTGCCACTATACCGGTTCTAATTTCGGAGCGACGCGCTCGCGAATTCTCACCAAAGTACTGGGTTGAGGTTGTACCCAACAGACAACCTTTAATGAGGTTTTTTTTGTCGATGAAACATCTCTGATAGTTTCCACCAATTCAGGAATTCTTCGTTTATGGAAATTCTGCTGCCTTTTGTTATTGATAAAATTAGTGAATCGCTATGCGAAAACCGTCTCTCCGTTCACCTTCCAATAGCGCAACGTAGCTTGTTGTTTGCCAGCTTGAACAAAGGCCACATACCCTTCTCGTAGTGGGGTTCGGCTTTGATCCGGAATCTCATATCCTTTGAAAAAAGGGGAATTGTCCCAGGCTTGAGAAACCCTATAGGTATGCCTCGCAAACTACTGGGCCATATCTTTCGTTGGTTCGATTTTTTTTTTCTCTTTGAGACTGCAGTTGCGGTTTCACGGAGAGCAGAATCGAGGAGAAATTCAGTCGAGAATGACGGCTGTCTCTACTCGAACGAGTCGATAATGGAATAAGTCATTACGCGAACTTCCGGTAATCTTCTTCGTTCGATTGGCGTATGGATTGAGACCGATAGTTTTCTAGACTATCTCCAAGTATTTTACATCAAGAAACGCGACCTCCTTTAGCCAACTTATTTCCGGATTAGTCGCTCCAGATTTCATCCTCTCTCAAAATCTCTTTTGATGCGTTTAGTTAACCTCTGGAATACAGATTTATCAAACTTGTGAAACCTTCTAATCGTGACAGCTTCATGAACACAAGATCGTTTTTTTGATTGAAATAAAAGCTTTGGAAGATTTTGTTCAATCAGTCTTGTAGTCAAGTAGAAGAAGAGACTCGAAATATCTACGTCGACAATTTCTTAGGTAGATGGAGTCGGACCAATTCTCGGTACAGCTAGAGATCCGACGATCCTTCATCCTAGATCGGTGACCAGACCAAGTCTATTCTTCTACTTCCTTGGCAATAAAAGGAGGACGCGTCGTTTCTGGGAGAGGAGAGGCGAGAGGTGACGGAGGATTGCGGGGGAGGTAGGAGGGAAACGAAGAACCTACTTTCTCCAATGATTGGCCCACTGACCGTGATATTCTTGCACCAAAGACTCTGTCTTTCCATGTGGGTTAGTTGGGTTTTTAGAAGAATAGTATTTCTGGTTGTCTCGCCTTCACACTTATTACCAAAATCGAAAAATTGCTGTAGTCCATCATGATTAAGAGCTCATGAATATATTCTCCTTCCCGGATTTACATTTTCTATTAGTTGCACTCCCGTATCGCTACAGAGTGATTTTTTTTTCTTGAGATGCGATGAATTTTTCGATTTTTATGTAGATATCTATGACATTTTATATTCGAAATTACCTGCACTTGCACTTGAGATATTTCCCAGTTTTGTAAACTCTCTTTTACCACTTCGATGTGTGTGAGAGTGTTTCAATACATGAACATTTTATGAGTAAGTAACTACCCCACTCGGGAAAAAGTGCACTCGTAAGTCGCCCTACGACATCATATAGCCGTAAAAACAGCAATTAGTATTTTCGAGTTGGTAATTAAAACTTTTCCTTGATAGGAGAAAAAAAAATGACTCACGCTTTTACCGATACTCGCAGGAGAAGACAGACTGTCCATATTGTGACAAAACTTGTGATTCTTGTGGTATTTTGGATACAGCTTGGAAATACTTGGGTTTTGTGAGTGTGGGAGGTATATAGGTTTTGAAAGGGAGTTGATCCGTTCGGAAAAGACTGGTCTTGTCGTGTCCTGAATATACAGAGCCAGTATATTCGTTGGATAGTCTTTTGTTTTCGCTGACCCGAGAGACCTCGAGTCCGAATGGAAGTTATTTTGGAAAATTGAGGTCCAACAGTTACCTTTGACTCGCAACCTTCGAGTGTTCGCTCACCTCCGACACTTTATCTGAATTTATCGGCTCGTCGTGTACCATTTCTACCAGAAGTTGTCCAATCAAGGTAAAAGCCTCTCCCTTGTCTGTTAAGCGCCGCTAAATTGACGCGCGATCTTCCGCCAAACCATCCAAACTCTCAAGCTGAGGTAAAAAATAAGGAAAAACACAATTTTTTATACTTCCTCGATGAAAATACCCAAATCTAGTTATAGTCGATGTTCTCTCGGCACTTCTGAAGCCAACATTTAATGTCTATAAAAGAGTGCCTGTATACCATCATCCCCAACCCTTTCCAGGCTCGGGCTCGATTTCTTTACCTACTTGGCGAAAAGTTTCGATTGTGACCTTCCAAACCTCGACTCGTTCCGTATCATGAGGTTACTTTCGTAGTACGTACGTTACGGTTAACTTTCACAAATATGAGACGCGATAATAACTGAGGATAGAAAGGTGTCCGGTGGTGTTATCTCGGTCACCGACATCCTCAGCATGACTCTCAATTCTGGATTAACTTGAACCAACCGTAGCTGTTATCTCAGTGTACATACGTCTGTTTTTATAGTATTTCGCAGACCGAATATTCTGTTCAAACATCACGTAGGAGGTTACACACACATCGCACACCGATAATTAACTCTCATATATGCATGAAGCAGTAGCTACGTACCCATATCCCGATGTGTGTCATGAGTATGTAGATGCCTTAGCTGTTTTACTACTCTACGTGTACACGAGAAACGTGCTAATTTATACGCAAGCTTGTAAAGATTGTGGTGAACATTATAAATTGAATTTTGTCTCTGTGCACCGTTGTGAAACGAAGAAACGAATTATCGGCGTACTGGGTGCTGTTGCTGTAGCTGATGCAGTTGCTCGTTTCTACCAATACCCGTTACGTATTCTACCGCGTCGTTTTTATCATTGATTGAAATTACCCGGGAATAGTATTGCAGAATAAGGATATAAAGAAATTAAAAAAATGGCAGTAAATAAAATGGACAAAAAGATGCTTACTTCTGCTGCAAGCGCATTCTTATCTTGTTGGGGTTCGTTCACCTGTCGCTCTTCACATTTTTCTCTTTTTCTCTTTTTCTCCTACTTCATCTTTTGTAGCAGTAATTTCAAAGAGCAGAAAGTTTACTACATATCCAGTTTCAGATGCTATGCGTTCTGCGCAGTTGCCCTCGAGCGAATTCATGCTCTGTGCACTGAATCAGCGAAATAATAAGCAAAATAGTGTTAACCTCCCTGGTACTTTCACGTACCAGAGATCTCATTCGCGCAACAACTGAACCGCAGTATCATGATTGTGACTGTCTTTCTTCGTCTGCATGTCTGAACTAGCTGTCTCTGTGACCCCCATCTCAACCTACGTAAACTTTACTCGAGTAATGGCCTTTCCAGACTCCTGCATCTGCATCTGCATCTGCATCTACATCTGCATCCGTGAGACCCGACAGATTCGGTTCAATTCACATGCATGTTATCACGTATTTTGTACAACGGTACATTTTCACGTAGTGATAATTGGGTCTACCGCGAAGTATATATATATATATATATATATATATTTTTGTTATCATATTGCAAACACCAATCTCAGAGACGAATAACAAGTAACAAATGATTGAACATCCGTACATCGCCGTGTTATGACATCACTATCCAGTAAATAACAATTCCGCCATCTAACGTCATCTGTCGGAATCTAGTCATTACTTTACACTCCGTATCTCATATTTCTCGCTCTCTATCGGAGGACACGTTTGGTTATTCAAATATGGTGCTGAAATTGTGAATTCTGACGTCACGGCTGGTCAAAAAGCGCATTTGCTCAGATATTTTTTCAGCCACTTCTAACACTTTAGGTTTTCGTTCGGTGTATATGATTTTCTCGAGCATTTCTTCAAATTTTGATATTCCTGACTCGTTTCAGTCTTTATTCCGCAAGGTAACTATGGTGAATAAAGTACTTATGCTTTATATCTTCTGCGTCTGGATCCGACACGTACGAGTTTCTAGAAATTCTTGACTTTGGGCGAAGTGGTGATGGCGGTGGTGGCAGGGGATATAAAGCAGGATAATGCGGATAAGCGGTGAAGAGACAGCTTCAATCAGGAAACACGCAAACAACTTCTGCTCGTGAATGAAATTACTGCGAAGATACAAAGGGGATAAAGGGCTCTCTGTACCCCACGTACGTCACGTACCTATCCACCACCCTTATTCTGCGGAAAATCGTAAAACCCGGGACGCCAATTTCGATGACGCGATATACTAGCGCTCGTCCAATTAAAAAATCTCAATTTCTGCACGTGATCGTCGATAGACACACGTGCGAGAGACGATAAATATTGAAAAATTTAATACTCACAATATCCGTGGTCCAACGACTCGTGAAGTATAAAAGGGCTGGCGAGGGTTAGTTATATTCCCCGAGGGTGTTTTAGTCGGTGGGATCTTACAGGCTAGGAGCAAAGTTTCCACATGATCTCCTAAAGTTTTCACTTACTTAGGTAGAGGAGACGTTGAGTAGAGCGCGCGGTAATGAGCAAAGTGGGTAGTTCCTCTTTGAGCGTTTAAACTTCCGTAAAGTTCCGCTCGTTTCCACCCACCCACCATCTCTCCGAGGGGAGGGGGGGAATTTTACTTGTATAAAACGATGTAATCAACAGTGTCCACGATTTTAAGGTCTGCGGAACAATTTTCACGGTAATTAGCCAAACGCTTTCTGATTCGTCGTGACGTCAGAATTCACAATTTCGAATTGACAATATTTTGCGTTTAGGTGACGTAATGAGGGTTGATAATTTTTTGCTCGTTGTTTGTCAGCTAAATTAGGGTTTTTACGTGGACGTACAGTGTCGTTGATCTTAATTGTTCGGCTTTGAAATACTTGGATGAAGAAACTTGATCTTATGAGAGGACTAATCGACCCACAGCCAAAGTTTACCGTCCTGAAGCCGTACGATATTGCCATTCCAAGAGTGAACGACGACTCCACCATCCCTCGATTTTTTGCTACATTCTGCCGCCCCAGTTGCCGTCACCCTATCCGGATCCCGAACTAATTATTCCATTTGAGACAAACTTAATTTCACCAAGCAATGGGAATTGTACTCTGAGGCAGAGCACGAATTTTCTCTCCTCTCCCTTGAATCGCCTTAGTTAATTACTTTCGAATACGTTTATTAACATTACAATTCTCGGCAATTTTAGTCTAGCTAAAACTAATTCTAACAATCTAACAAATCGCGGACACTGTCAAATGATTCAATTACCCACTAATTATACTCTTTCGGTTTTAAATTTATCCTGTAAATAGGAATACGACCATCATATTTTCGTCTCACTTAAACCCGACGAAAGAGCTTGGATATCTCTTTTAACCAGCTCTCGAGGACTCACTCTTCACCCAGTAATCTACCAGAACGTTAAGTGCCTCAGCTTTGTCGGAATTTTATTCCTCCGTGACCCCAATTCTTAACTATATACACGTAGCAAGGGTACTAAAGTAAATCAGCACACAGCGTTTACCGAATGCGATAATATATCGTGCGTTAAATTCTAGTATATATTACAGCCACTGATGGTCAGCGCGAATACGACAATCATGAATTATTCCCTAGGCAAATACCCAGATATCAGATAATGGTAAAAATTTGTTGTGTTGTAGGAGGAAATGGCGCGAAATCGGCCCCTCTTTAGGGGACCAGACTAGCGTGATTCGACAACTTCTTCATACTTAAAAAATCATTGATATTCAATCATCTTATCCAAAGTTCATGACACGTCGAAAAATTTACTTTTTAAAAAATCACTTGCCGTAAGGATTCAACCACAAGGTTGATTCGATTATGTCTCTCGACGACTTATTTTCTTTGGAGAACAATCCGTCATCGTGTGAATGAGGGAAATTGTAAGCACAAATTTTTTGACCAAGTTATCAGCAAAAGAGTGACTAGATTGTCGCTAAATTCCGATAACTGACCGTAACTCATCACAGGTTTTTTTATTGCTCAGTTTCTCCCAATCACATGATGGCGAATCGCTCTCCGAAGAAAAGGATACGTCGAGAGACATAATCGAATCAACCTGTGTGCCTGAAACCTTACGACAATTGATTTCTAAGAAAGTCAATTTTTCGATGTTTAATGACCTTTGGATAAGATATTAATGATTTTTGGAGTATGTAAAATTTGTTGGATCACGCTGTTCTGGTCCCCTTAAAAAATTATACACATACAAGTTCAAACCAGAAAAGAAAGAGTGGACAAACATTATAGAGTCGAGTTTATACTCAATGGATTCATATGGATCAAAGGTGCAAATAATTGTGCAATTCAATTCTAAACATGGAAGAAAAAATCTTGACCAAATTCTACTGTTATAGTTACCGGACACAAAATATAGTATAATTTATAATCCAATCAATAATTTGATATCAATTGTTTCATACTGAAGTATGAATGAGAGACTTTTATGTAGAACTTGGCTTCATGGACCCCAATATATCGGTCATTTTGTATCGAATCTTCAAAGAATCCCTGAAGACTCTGTCGGAAGTTGTAGGGCGATGTCAGCGGTTAGAGCGGTCTGTGTTCCTCAAATTTGCTCACGAAGCGTTTCGTCGAGGGTTCTGGACGTCTGTGCAGCGACAGAGGCATTAAGCCGGGATGAATCTGTAGACTTGGAGTTTTAGTCCTCCAATTAAAACCGGGGTATGAAATGATGGGGTTTAGATGGCTAGATTTCTCTATTATTCAACAATGCGCCTCTGCGGCTCCACAGCGTCGGCTCTCGGCGTTGGCCTATGACGTGTAACAACGTACGTACGTACCGCGGATCACCTTCTGGGAATAGTCGCGTCGAGAGTCACGCCATGGCGCTACGTATACGCGACCAGGGTGTAGGTCGTAATGGCAAACAAGGGGATACCGCCAGTTTGTTCGCAGGCACCAAAACTCGGCCTCACAAATCCCATGTGAACTACGCCCGCCGCGACGCGCTCCTGCCGACGATATTACACATATTCCCAGCATAGCGGACATATTCATTCCGCGTTGGAATTTCGTGTCATTTGCCAACGCCCATACGGCGGGAGCGACAACCAAATATTTGCGGTTTAACCGCATGCGAAATACCCGCCGTTATCTGTGATGCGTCTCACGCTTTTGTCTGTACGGTTTCGAAAACAACATATTTTTTCAACCATTCGGTTCAGTATTTCAGTACATTGATCATCTGAGGCAATTGTGAGATTGTTAGAAATCTGGATCCAGCCGATTTATTGATGTTCTGCCAGTTTTGAGTTTCTGCAAAAATTTGACCAACACTTCTTTCGGTGTTTTTATTGATCCAAAACAAAAAATCATACATTATATATGTGACCGCTTGGATTTTGTATTTTTGCCAAATATCTTGATCCATCAACCTCATGAAAACGAGATTCAACATAGTGTCTAAGTCAGCTGATCAAACGTACAGCGGTCCGGCATCGGATTGATATTGTACATTTAGAGAAATTCTGATTGCCTCAATGTGTCAAGAGGTATAAGACTGTATATGACTACGTTAAGACAGTGATTGTACATTTGTGCCTACTAGCTACCTGACGGGTGATGACGAGAGGGTTATCGACCAATGTTGAGTCATTCCTAGCAACGAGACAGTCGATTATTTTCGCCTTAAAGCTAGCTTTTCTAGATCATATCGAATTGTTACATTTGAATTCGTTTCTAGGCTATTGAATAATCGAAATTGAAGTATTCAGTTGGACCTGTTACTCCGAAACGGTAAACGTTTACGGATTATCACGGATTCTTCAATAATGGGTAATCAAATTTACTACAAGAAGATGACATGGGCATAATATAACTTCTTATATCCAGGTGTATGAGGTCATTGGGGCATAATACAATGGAAACTCGATATCTATGATTTTTATCCGTAACGAATTGTTCAATAAACGCTAGTCGAATTCACTTCAAGTACGTAGTCGATACGGAAATAACTAGACAGTAAACAATTTTATGCTCTAGAAAATCCACTTGAATGTCTATGTATCACGCAAGTGAAAGAAAAGTTCGAATCAATACGGAATCGCAATACTTACTGTCCAGTTAATTCCTGGAACACAACATTTTTTACGGTGAAAAACTAATCTCCCTTCACAGTACGCATGTCCTGCTATCCTCGCAACTGCAGGAGATCGAGAAAATAGTTGTTACTGAATCAAATATACGTTAATTGGCATCCTGGTTGGAAATTGCTGGTTTAAAAAATGGGTCATTTCGTGACATACGGTGATTCAGTTAATGAATTCGACTCTGAAAATCTGTACCTAGCTATTCAACAATCTGAAATTCAAAATACTGACTCATGATGGTCACTAAAAATTGTCTAAATAATTCTCTGACTTTTGTTTTTTACTTTCCCTGACCTAAGGTCGAACTTATGCCGGTACGATAAGCATTAATCAAACAAGCTCCGAATGAATAAACATGTTGACGATCTTTTCAACTGTGAGGCAAAATAATTTTTATACGAGTGAGTCACAGTGATTAACGATACGATTTATTTTTTTTTCCAATGCTACTCCACCTCGCCATCACTTTTCCTTGACTTCCCTGTCATCCCTGATCAATCTCATTACCATGAAATCACATTCTGAAGACATATGCTGAGCATATGATTTTACCATCCTGATTGCGGATGAGATTTTATGATAATTAGATTACAACGTATTAGTACATTTCGGTACAAAGGTGAATTATGTGAGGCGTTCAATGGTCTAGCACGATGTTTCAGCACGAGCTGGAGACTGCATTTTGCACTCGTATCGAACGGTGCTTTTTCGTAACTAGTGCATTAAAAAGTGTCGCAATAAAAGAATTATGGTGTGGACGCCACACATGCGCAAAAAGTTGTGCGCACGTCTGGCGTGGTTATGTTGACTCCGCGAAGGCAGAAAAGCACCACATTACGACCGCTGCACAGCCACAAATAAGCAACTTTTCCATGCATGCGTTAGTAAAATGACTATAAAAGCTGCTTTGGGAGATTTCATAGCTTCTGGGTACGGATGGGAGCTGTATTCTGTATGTTATACGTACCTACGTTTATGTCGAAATCGTTATTATACTGCTATCGAAACTCGTTATAATTGGATTTCAAATTCCTTGTGTCGCCCAGGGATGCGCAGAATTTGAGAAAAAAGTTGTAGCTGACGACATACCGGAACTCGGAATTATCGTTATATGTAGTTCCGTTTTGATCACGGCATAATATATGGAGCACAGCGTAATACCGTTAACGCGGTCGTCGGGGAATTTTCACTTGGAATTCAAAGAGGGGGGCTCGTCGTCGAGGATCGAGTCAGATGTGAATTAGAAAGTAATTCCATCTGCATAGATTATCCGTGTCAAGAGTTTCACACAGTTCCTTGCCTGAGCAGTGTCCATTCCTTCCTCTCTCGATCCGCTTCATCGTCATCGACGATATCACGTCTTGTCTAGCCGTTGTAGCGTGGTATCCGTCCATTACTCGACCCCCGTTTATAGACTCTGTGATCTTGGAGAAGAAGATGAATAAGGAGAAGATGTAGAAAAAAAGAATACTCTCTTTTCCGGATGAGTCAAGTGGATCTCGACACCAAACGGGACGATGCGGAAAATCTTCAGCTCGAAGAATGGAAAAGCACAAGCCCAGGCCTTCTTCCGCTCACATAATACAACGATGGCCTGACTTTAAGCCCGGTCAGATCCCTGACGAGTCAAGGAGCCAAAAGAGGCGGAGAGAGGAAAAGAGAGATGATGACGACGGTGGTCGTCCGGGTTGAAAATTTTTGCTGACGTTGAGATTTAGTCGATGAGACAGAAAATATCAAGGAAAAGAAAGGGGAAATTTTTCTTATAAAGTAACACCATCTCGGACACGTGGGATAAACCTCTATACGTTAAGTAATATGTCTTTGAACTTTATACATTTTACCCGGCCAGAGATTTGAGGCTGGAGGTATTTGGGTCACACCGTTTCGAATTTGGTACGATTCGATACAGTTGTTAACGTTCTATTCTTCGCACAGCTGACATTAGATCTTTTCTAACAAGCTGTGACGATGACCGATTGAATTATATTTCTTTTACTCGAGTTCTTGAGCGCAGAACTTTGGTTCCGAACAAGTTTTAAGGATTCATGTTTCTGTGGGTAACCGTCGGGATGATAGGATAATGCAGTTTCTACAGGGAAACGCGGAGCGATGAGTTCCACTTGGATTATGCAAATTGATATCTGATCCTTGCCTCGGGTTAGATATAGTATACCTTCAGCCCTGCCTTCAACCCGCCCTCCTTTCTCTTTGCGTGATGCTGCTGCTCCTTGTGTTCCACAAAAGTTAGTTACCGTACTTAATTTTTACTCTTTATCAAGTTGATACATTTTGTTATCTTCTATCATGAAACCCTAGCAGCATCGGGTTACCTAATCGATGAAGCTATTTCTTCGATAAATGAACCGTAATATGATCGTCGATCTAATTTTCTTCAATTCTTAACCGTTTGACATTTCACTCATGACGATTGCGAGGAAGTTTCAAAAATATATTCCGTCAACTCATAGACAAATATAAATATTTATTCACACACACACTCATAGTTTTCTACAGCAAACAACCTGTGACACTCAACCGTGACTATCGAATTTACGATTCTTCATGATACTGTGATAAATCGCTGTCCATCCGCTCCGAACGCTTTCATACATCCATTTTTCGTTTCGGTTGTATCAAATTTACTGAATCATCAATACGGAATGGCAGATATCAAAATCCCTCTGTTCTGGTTCTGTCCTACAGAAATGTGCAAAAGGATGATATTCACTCCGTCAATGTGTCCAATCACACGATTATGATTAAAGAGTGAAAAAATAGCATGAAATCTATGTCCATTGATTAAAATTTTTACCTTTCATAGTTTGTAATTTGTGCATGCCCGTCTTCGATAGCAGATATGCTTGCAACGTTGAGCGGATTGACAGTCTAGTCAGTACAGCTGACAGTTAATTACAATGTAAATCAATGCAAAAATATGCATGCATGGTAGTGTTGTTACGCGATTCGATGAACCCTGCAGCTTTTCGTTGGTTCGTTGTTTGTAATTATTTTGTCAGTTTCGTTTTGTTTGTTATTTGTTCAGCTGTGCAGCATCACTGGCATCAACAACGTTTATGTCCAACATATTCATGACGTTCAGTTTCTCGTCATATCAGAGACACGGGGTCTGTTTGCGTTGACCACTTCCGGCTTTTTTCCATTTCTTACGAACATTGATACAATAATATACTGAATGTGCCGAAAGATATCGAGAGATCACGCGAGACGCGTTTGCGTAGAATTGGCTTCTCGATCCCCGACCGTAACGCGGTCCTTCGCTTCCTCCATTTCCATTTCTATTTCCATCTCTGATCTTATTTTCAGCCTAACATACACCTAATGCAAAGGATAGTCAACCGAATATTTCAAGATTTGCAGACATCCGTGTGAATTGCTCCATCTCTCTCACCCGGTCTGATCATCCCGAACGATCCGATATGTAGACGCTGGGATTTCAATGGATTCACCGAATCTACTACTACCGTCCAATCTGCTTGATCCTGGTTACACACGACCCATACTTTCTCAGTCACTCGAAACTTGCATCTTATACCTGATGGCTCTACGCGCATTGTTACTCCCAGGATGTTATATTATTATACCTGCGGTACATTGCACGGTCGGTCGTCTTTTAATTTCCACATGACACAAGTTTGCATGTAGTTTAACGCTGCAGTATGTCATCTATGTGCAGTCTATGAGAGAAACGTTGCCTTTCTATTTGCGCATTTGACGTTCTCTGCAGTTCATCCGGAAAGGGGGTCGAGAGCCTTGCGGAATCGACGCTGTGAATCGATAAACGTGAAGGACAAACGCGAATTTACTCGAGAACACCCTTCGTAGTTGTACAGTGAATGTTGAAGCATCGAACAATCAGAACTTCAGTCGGCAAATCTGAAAATTATGTGTATGCATCTGCAATGCATGCAACTTGTGTATTGAAAGTTTAGAATACAGTTTCGAGTCGAATTCATAGACGACGGTAATGATATACCACGTTGCTCCTATTGTTGATGTGTGCAAATATTCACGTTATGTCTGGCTCTAGAATCAGCTGAAAGAGCTGACAGGCGACGCTGCGATTGACAAAACGATAATAATTGCAGGCTGTTACTTTTATTCAACGAGATGGGGAAAAAAAACTCTGGCAATCAGAGAATGGGTGATTTTTATCGAATTCCAGGATTGTGATTCGATGCGAAAACTCACTGTAAATATGGAGTGCCAATTAATAAAGCTTTTGAAAAATAGAATCCTCGTGTACGTTGGCACGTTGGTTAGCATGTGAGTATGATATCGATTGGAATGTAACCGAGAAATTGAGTTCCACCCTTGAAATAATGACGAGAAGTGGCAAATTGTTCTCGACGGAAAGGTATATGAACTGATAGACAGGGACCCTTGGGATTGTTACGTAGCAGCACTCTTTAAGAACGTCATGGTTCGACCCTACTGTCGCTCACTCATTCTCTCCCCATCTCTTCCCTCTTCTGGAAAGATCAAGGACACTCGGTGACTCTGTTGGAATTGGAAGCTTCCCATCTATTTCAAGAGACGAAAAGGCTCCTCGGTATCAACCACGAAATACACTTTTGAGGCTGAAGAGCCATTTGCGTTTCGCGAAACGTAATTTGCATGAGAGCTATCTCCGCTTACTTGACACTACCCTTCCGTATATCTCGCATACGGTCTATGTATGCCTACCTATGAAACTTTGTGGAACTTGAGATACCCACACAGGCCGTAGCAAGGAACTGCCTTTCATCTTTGGAGCAACAGGAATACCTTACAGAAGGCATGCAAACATATCGATCCGTTTCCAACAAACAGAATATACACAACACAGTCTCAGATTTGTTCCGAAATGTTTGCGCTTAGCCTTTACTGATTACGTTCTAATCAGTCCTTCACTGTTACGTCCACATTGACAAAGTGTCTCAAGGGTTGCGTCAGCTCTTGAAGGTAGTTGGCATTGCGGAATGGAATCACAGTGTTAGTTAATTCGAGCGAGAATACCCGAAATCCAGACGATGTTAATCTCTGGAAACGTGGAGAGATAGGCAAGGAAAGGAGGCCTTTCTGAATTTCGATGACCGAGATAAGTCGGGAATTCGTGTCTCAGATCTTCCTGCGGGGTCTGTCGGGCAGATAATGCGTAGGATGTACGATTTCGTCATCTAGAAGTCTGCAAAGGACTCGGATACCGCTACTAGAAGATGGTATACATGAAAGCGAAACCCGATGGGCTGTTTCCTCAGATCCAAGACTCAATGAAAGCGAGAGACGTGGTATTCTTGACGTTTCAGTAAACGGGAACAGAATGTTCTGTCCATGAACGTTGGACCATAGCACACTACTTTTTATCCCTCAAGTCAAAACTGGAGCCGGGCGCAGGTATTTGCTCCACCGAATGTTGTACTGGGGTCCTTCCACGTAATTTCGAACACCTTTTGGGCCCATACCGTGCAATTTAAAAAAAAAATCCAGGATTGGTTCTGGATCACCAGAATAAGTTATGCTATACCAATTTCCAATTCAGTTATTCGTCTTACGGAGTTCGAAACATGTATTCTGCCCTTACATTTTGAATGGATTGAGCTAGAGGCTTAAGAAACGACTCGTCTTGGAGCTATATAATGATCCAGGTATGAGAATTTCACGATGAATAATTCTCTATGAGATTTGATATTTAAACTCTCATATTCCTTTTGCGAATCACAAAACGATTTGGCAAGGTCAAACACGCTATATTTTTTTGTTCACGTTTTTGGTATATTATCCTAAACATTCGAACTTTAGATCTCTTGATTGTAAGTGAAGTCGTTTCATTAGAAATGATTAAGGTTAGAGTTTCTGACCAAGTTAACGATGATTGGAAGGAAAGTGTTCTCTTTCATGAATGTCGGGAAACTGACGCACAAGTAGTCGATTGATAATTCTAGATTCAAGTTTTCAATTACCAACCAAGGGTTTCAGGTTACTAGCTCGAAACTTTGTAACAAGTTTGTAGTAATCTCGAGCGTAGAAAATGAATTGCCACCAGTGTTCCCAGGTAGAAATTCAGTTTCATAAAATGTACCCTAAGATTGTTGGTGATCGATTGGTCACAAGAAACGAATAGAACTCGGTAGATTGAACACACACACTAACAACCTGTCTAGTGCCAAGGTCCCCCCTGTTTAATTGGTTCCGTTGATTACCTGCAGGAAAGGTAATTAAGTTACCCGCAGATTCGTGGTCAGCGGTCGTCCGTCCGTCCATTTGGTCGGATGGTCAGGACGCATGATTGGTATGGTATCTACTTCCAATCAAATATCCATTTCAACGAGACAGGTTTCCACTCTGTTATTATCCACACGATCTTTGACATTTCCGTAACGCAGCTATGAAAGCCTGCAGCCTGTATCGGTAATATTGCGAGCTTGAAAGTTCGGAGGGTAATTATAATGATGTGGAGATATTTACTCATCCGTGAAGTTGGGCTTTGAGGAAGCGCCCGTTTCTGCATATAGGGCAATGGTGCCCGCCAAGTTTCGAAAGCTTCTTCCGAGTTGGGTATTGACCTTCTGAAAAAAGTCTTGCAGGCAAAAGTTACTTCGACGGAATGAGGGTACGGGCCAAGCTTCACGGAACTACTTAGCGTGATCAAAATTGACGCAAGCCTCAACATTTTTCTTTCGCCTTTTGAGTTTGTTCCAGTTTAGAGAAAATCGATATTCTTCCTATTCTGTTACCAGCTTCAGAGCGGATATAGTAAAAATTAATGAACATTACACGACGAGAGACAGGCGAGCAAGTTTTAATAACGAGGTTATATATAACACTTGAGGAGGTAATAAAACGCTGTGGAACTTTGGAGGAAACTTCAAAGCCACATAGTTAACAGTTAGGATTTGAGCAGCTATATATCGGGGAGACAGTCGATCGATGGGGACTCGCGATTCCCGATTTTCTAAGGGTCAGTTAAACCAGGAGTTGCACCACGCGTATATCACCTTCAAGGATGCGCACGAAGAATTCTGGTATTCGCAAACCGAACACGTGCCTCGGTCCTTTCATTCCCGCATATCTTCAAAGGCATAAATAACTCGGTCATACGGCTGCTTATCCTTATCCTTTTTATCCACGTTCGCAATTCAACGCAGTGATGCCAATTCACCAATTGAATCGAGTCACTGAAATTCGACGTGATGCCGGGTAACAATAGGGTTCAGAACTTGCTCCTGCGAGTTGAAAATTGGTGCTTTTTCGACTCTTCCCTTCAGTCCTCAGATAATGAGGCAGAGCTTCAGCTGGCATTAACATGTGCGTGGAAGTATATCTGATCGAATATCCAAGGTTGCGGCCAGGTATTACATACCAAAAACTGTCCAC
Organism: Euura lappo; assembly: GCA_018257835.1. Taxonomy (NCBI): domain Eukaryota; kingdom Metazoa; phylum Arthropoda; class Insecta; order Hymenoptera; family Tenthredinidae; genus Euura; species Euura lappo. The sequence continues at coordinate 162,399 of JAEUYN010000726.1, forward strand.
GTACGGTTTACCTGCTGCGCACGTCCATCCGCATTGTGATTTCTTACTTCGCATCAAATTCCTCGTCTTCTTTCTTATCTCGAAGGATTTTCACGTACCTTCCGAGGTCGCCTGAAGTGCTTTGTTTTATTGTCCCTTCTTTTTTTTTCCTCGTCTCTTTCGAAGAATCACCCGCACCGCACCGCGCCGCACTCGAAGGCGTGGCTTAATTTATTCGGTGCATTGTCCTCGCTAATTAACCCTCGAGTTTTCTTCTCCAAATGTTTAGCTCGGTGTTCCCGTCTTTTCCATTTCTCTTGGTCGACGGACTTTCCGGTCCCAAGAGAATCAAATTCAGTTCCACGAAGCTACGCAGTACGGGAAAAAAAGGTTATAGTCGCGGAGGAAGAATTAGACTGTGAACAACGAACGCCTCCGTTCCGGTACAGGCAAAAGTATTACGCGGTCGCTTCCACCTCGCTTGGCAGTGAAATTATCATCGATTTATTATTTTTCTTCAACATCCATTCTTAACATCTATATTGATGGCCAATATTACTTATTCTATGCTTCTTTTCAGTCGACGAAACAATAGTCGTCGATGCGTTGAAGGAACTGTTGAAATCATTTCTTTAGTTATATTGCCGTGTTGCAGAGAATACGCGAGAGCAGAAATGAATTTTACGATTATTATTTATATTTGAAGAGCTATTAATTTATAATTTAAGTCAATTTTAATTGCGGTGAAATGAACCGTGCGATATATTGATATTTGTTCGTTTTATTACTTAAATGCGATACCGCGCGCCGCAGTCACGTACAATCCGAACATCGCGGCTATAGTTGTTCAACGCCGATGCGCTTCACAATGAAAAACTCCGGTCGTCCAGAAAATTTTCAAACTATACCTCTGTAGCTGTGTTTTTAATTTTCGTTCCCATTCACAGCAATCATTTCTCGATTTTTGATTCAAATCTAATCGTTGAAAATCCACGAATCCACCAAAAACGTTCTATGAAAATTGAACGTACCCCTACCCCTACCTCGATTAAAAAATACACGCTTTATCGTCCTTCCAACTGCGGCTATAACTGCACTGCTGGTAATCGGCTTTCGTACGATATCCGAAATTCAGAACCGATTTCAAAAGCATTCGCATGATACCAATTGAGCTGGATGATTTGGTCAACCGAATGGATCTGATTAGGGAATGGCTACGAATTTCCTCCACTCTTATGGCTCTTCCCCCTCTTATAACAAAATTGAATCAATGCGACAAAATGTATTTCACAACATCTTGCAGCGCTCTCAGTGGCGAAAAAACGCACTTTCGGATCCACAAATGCGGCCCGTGAATTGGTCGGTTGCATGCTTTTTAGTAAAGTGAATCGCATTCATATTTTTGATATTACTATACATTAATCGCAAAAAAAAACTACAATTTTGTATGAATTTGACAAAATTGTGAAGTAAATTTATCGTATTTGTGAATCAATTTTTTTTACTAATATTGTGAAGTGATTTCATGACTCCTGTATGTGGATAAAGCTTCCCAGGCATGCTTATGAAGTCCTTCATGGACCGCCTCCTCCGAGAGTTTCATCGAAGTTCAATGAATAATTTTTGTCATGTTATTTTCTGTTACAGGTGAGTGAATTAGCGTATTTGCAAACGAGGCCGATTAAGGTTTAGCGGTAAGTAGAACAACTGCAACTATATCCCATATATCAATCCTGGGCATTTAGCGTCTTGCATAGATGCAGTAAACCCGACAATGCACCGTGTATACTGTTTATAGAGTAATAATACGCCGCTAGTTAATCTTTCCGCCTGTGCAGTTTCCGCGCCAAGTAATTAAATCCCTCTGGCCGGTGAGAATCCGAAGCCATGGAACGGGCGCGGGCGTAGAAACGAGACTGGCTGCACTGTATTCTGTGCTCGTATTAAAAAAAAAAAAGACTGAAGAATTACATCGATAATAATCTCGCCTTGGGATCTTTGATCGATTCACGATATCAAATAATTCCTTCATGACTGCCCGCGTTGCTTGTTGTATTAAACTGAATAGCGCGAATAGATTTCAATCAGCTGCACAAGCACATGGAGTGAGGAAAAACAGAATCTGTAATTCAAAAAAGATTCGTATTTGCGAATAGACCAGGTAGAATCGTGACTGCGGTGAATATATGCAGGAATATAGAACCAGCTATATGCACGAGTAACTTCGAGCGTGTCATTCATTGTGTAGATTCTGTTGTTCGCGAACCGGGATGTGAGCCATGCGCTAATTATTTATTGTAATATGTGTTATACATTTGGGACGTAACCCAAATACCTACGTATCTACACTGCTTTGGGTGTTTCGGGTGAATCGTCGCTTTGTCATCGGTCTCGTTTCACCGATATGAATTGGGTTAACTGGACAAAATGTACGCGCGTGTCTATAGTAGAGAGCGCAATTACTATGGGTAGTAAAAATTTCTAGTCACCAGTGGGTCCGCCCAGTCTTTACGCGGTGTCATTTTCGACGTGTCGGTATGAGAATTGCGGTGACGTTTTCGTTCACAACCGTTTTTTCGAATAAAATCGAATCGAATCGAATCGAATCGAATCGAAATTCCAACAGTAGACAAATATCTTACAGCTGGCCTCCTCCACCCACGCGGTATAATATAGGTATGCGGTAATAGACCATGCAGGACTCGAGGTAATCTATTCGCGCCATCTTTATAGTTATACCTACCTACGGTCCCGATGTCACGATCTCGGAAACTTTTATTCGACGATCTTTGCGGATTCTTTATCTCAAATCGTTTTATCAAATTGCTTAATCTAGCGTCCTATTCGCGTGTGTTCGATGTTCACGACACGAATAGCAGCCATTTCGTCTTAAATTCCAACTAGCCTGATATCATTTGTTGTTGGATTCTTTCTTGCCTAAATCCACAAATAATGAAAAAAGTTTTCGGAGTAACATGTAGCTGCGGTTAGTCGCGGTGTTCTTTCCTAGTTAGTTTTTTTTTTTTTTTTTTATTTTATTTTTTGTATTCTTGTCTCTGAAATAGTAAATCGGTGGCGAATTACGTTCCATTTCGCAGAACTGGCGACTTGACGACTGATTAGTTTCCGCAGCGCGTATAGCTGCCGCTATCAGGATGGAATATAGCTGGCGTTGTATAGTCTGAAGGAAATACCCACACTTCTGCGTGTCCCATGGTTTTATCTTGGATTGGCGAAAGTAATAGAGTTACGCTCGATGCCCGGGACGTGGTAGATGAACAGATTGGCTCGCGGGGGACGGAAAAGATGAACGATGTCAGTCGGGGCCTGATTTATTAGCTCCTCGGCGTGCGAATTATCCATTTTTAAATTGCTCTTCCCATCCTTCATTTCCCCCTGAATTTCATGCTTTCTAATCAATTAATTAATAATACTTTTAACGAAAGTAAAAAATCTTGTTTTTTTCACGAGTTCATCCGAGTACTGCTTCTAAAAGCGAGTCTCAGCTTCGTCGGTCCTCTTTCAAACTCTACGACTTCGAACCGTTTCTCGTACTCTCGCAACGTCTTCTCGACTCCTAACGTCTGGGACATTGGGAGTCAACTTTTCCGGAGTTTTCTGGTCCTGTTGACTGGCTGGGGTTCGTTTTTTGTTGTTTTTTTTTTTCTGTCACAGGATGTTTACAACCCCGAAAAACTCAGAAGTTCTGGAATTGTTAGAGAATTATTTTTTTCTTCGGGAAAATGTACAAATAGTATGTTTTACGAATCCAGAACCGATTTCAAGAGTTTCGAAATTCGAATATACATCAGAGTAAGAAAAATGTCATCAAACTGGACGGAAATGGAAATTTATTGGAATAATCTGATGCTGGTATGTTATTTGAGAAAAGAATGAAATTAGAAATGGAACTTTGGCTGACTTTCTTCGGTTAGGGCAGGTTTCGTTCTCGAATGAGTTTACTTGTTGTAACAGTCGCACGGTGGAGGCCGGTTTCACTTTTCAATTACAGAACGTGAGTCTGCATCGCGGTATACCTACTATAAACCCGCCGTTAGTAGACTATACAATTATTTTAAAAGTGGGTAACTGGACCGGAGTCGGAGGTATACCTGTGCGATATTGTTTCTTCAAAGACGTACATTGTTCCTCCACACAAACTGGTTCAGAAGCTAGTCAATTGAATCCTGAGTTGGAAAATGATTTTCGAAATTCGAAGAAGAATCTAACTCGGACACGCTTCGGGCTACTAAATTTAGAAATTTGATACACTTGTTGCCGTCGATTTGCCGCGGGAAGAAGATTGATGCACTGCCAGATTACAGGGCGTATTCTCTATAGCCTACAATAACCTCAGTCAGACTTTTCTCGGGGATGATGGATGCCCGAAAAGAGCTTCCTGACCGGGATACGAGAATAAGGTGATAGGGAAAGGTGGCTGAAAATACGTGGGCCGGACACGGGCGCAACCCCATCAGGATCCTCGGAAAATCCGTTTTCAGATTCGACGAGCTGTAGCAGTCGGGTTATATTCCCGGAGTTTACCTCCTCTACCTTGTAAGGTGGCGCTATAGGTATTCTCGAATAGGAAATTTCATCGATTCCACTTCGGGTGCGCGGAAAATAAAACAGTCTATCCTGAATGATCCTTACGAAGTTCTTTTTCCTCGACTTGACTTACGTTCTGCAAATGACCGCATAAGGTGAGAAAATCGAAGAACTAGTTCTTCCTATACTATTCCGAACTTTTTCGCTTATCGGCTGCACTCTTACATCTCACGTTAAGGTATAACTGTGCGAAACGATGGAACGAGAGTCTAAGCTTTCCTTTTTCGAATCTTCATCCTTCATCCTACAATTTAACTTTATATAAAATTAGAGATAAAATTGACTTTTGACCGATCGAAAAGGTCATTTTAGAAACAGTGGGCGATACTACGCAACCAAAATCATAAATATTTCCGTGACTATATGTTCAACATCTCAATTAGCCCAGTGACGATAGTCAAAATGATGAATGGCTTAAATCAAAAATTAATTATCACCGAAATTATCAACAGTTCGATGGCCGTAGCTGAAATAATAAATCCTTATCATGACCATCTCTAAAAAAATACATAAACGTTGCCAAAATGCGCAGTAGGATATTCGTGTGGAGTTTATCCATGTTGAATTGCGTTTGTGATAGTTAAAAAAAGATCAAGAACTTTACTGCGCATTGCTACTTTTGAAAATGTCGATAAAATGAAAATCTCAGTTACGGAATGGCGCGGTGTAATATACCTCATAAGTTAACTCTTCGATCGAACGATAGATTATTGGGTATCGTTAGAGCTGCTGTATCCCCTCCCTCCCCCCCTCCCCCCTCTTCTCTTATCGCTCGTGCAGTTAAGGGCGAGTCGCGGGTGGAACTTTCGTCCAATACAGATATATATTATTCGGTTTATGACCTTTATCGCATAAGTAAGTGGCTGTCGTCAATATCGTAGTATTTGATAGCCCATAACCGACAGAGGTCTCTCCGCGTCACGTGCAACTTCGTATGGAACGCGATAAGGATTCTGGGATTCCACAGATTTTCGGTAGATCTCTAGTATTGGTTCGCGGCCAGGCCTGCAGCGGCACGTATCAGACAGGCTCTCCCAACCAGGGTATGCGGATGGTGGGCAATCTGAATCCGGCCGCAGACATCCCAATATCCCTCCCCGTATCGCAATTTACCCCGGAACCATTCGGATATTGCCAAGGCAACTTTCGCAAACTTTACGACCGAACAATACCGTGGCTCACTTTTAGTTTGTTCCGAAAGACCGATGTGTATGGATATACGCTTGATATAGATTTTCTCCCGCAGGCTCGAGCACTTTACGATCAATAATTTACGAGAGGACGAAGAACGCGGTAATTTTCGGTAAATGGAAAATTAACGGTATTTTAATTTTCTTGTCTTTGAATTGCTTAACCTCCTATTCAACTTATGTCTTTCTCTATCTGTCGGTTATTTCTCTATACGTCCAACGCCGGTCTCTCGCTCTCCGTCTTCTTCCTTCTTCCGTGGACCCGACCTGACGCTCCATGTTCCTTCCTCTGGGATTAAGTGCCGTGAAAAGAGCGATTCCGTTGAAAGACCCCGTTGAAAAGCGATTACCTCAGACTCCTGCGAAGACTCTATATCTGGACTCGAGTCTTCATATAATTTATGAAACTTTGCTACGCTCGTCAAATTGGTATAACTATCGCCCGGCTGCTCTACCCACTCTCCTCTTCCTCGGATGTGCCAATTATTCATGATTTTATTACACCTATATATAATATAGCATTATAGAATGTCGAGTTCTTTGAGAACATTTAGTAACGTTGAGAATAACGTTGTTCGATCATTTTCATACCTAGAATTTGTCTTTAAAAAGTTACATCAAGGTGTAAATTATGGCGACACACCGCGAACAAACTCAGCAGGTTACACGCCCGCAAGATTTCACCAAATACATTGGGTAACGTAGGCAGAACTGTATAACGTGTTCAGTGTCTGTGGTTTTATAGCAAATGTGTTAATTTCAGTAAATAATTTCAAACGTAACGCGTAGTGAGGTTTAGTTAGAGGTACGTGATAGATACGAGTTTTGTCATCGAAGAGACACACAGCAGGCTTTATGCTTTTTTCTTTATAGCATAGTATATTGACTCGCGGAAGCGTTTTCGCTTATTTTATTTATTATTATAAAGTTTTTTTTTTCCCGACGAGGTATGAGGTAAAGTAATATCAGACTCTATATACGACGATAAAAACGTCTCGAGAGACAATTTCCTCTGCGTGTTTCGCGTTTCCAAGCCTCCCTTTTTTTGGGGACCAATCTCGAACCCGTTCCTACTATGACGTTCCAATAAAGATTTTTCCCAGCGATTTGGGTCATGAGGTCGTGACCGAGGATCGTATTTACATCCGAGATTTATCTTTATCTCGCTGATAGCCACGTGGTGCTTGAACCTCTCCGTTTCCTGCGAGACACGAAAACGAAAGAATGTTGGCTACTGGTAGATTCATCGGTGAGAAACTTCCACCTTGGTTCTAAGATCGAAGTTGCAGGTTCCAGGTTCCAGGTTCCAGGTCTAGGCTCTCATCCCGTCGACCTGCACTCGTCATTGACAGGGATGAATAGCTCGCCTCATTCTCGTTTCGGGTTCCAAAGAATTCTCCGACCTCTTCGTCTCGGGCAAAACTCTCGGCTGTCAGTTACCCAACGATTTTCACTGAGCGTAAAAAGGTACCGACCGAACCTTATTGCCAAAACCTTTGACTGTCAGTCACACGAAACTCCTGGAGAAATCGTTGATGAATTATGGTCCTGGAACCAGCAAACGTGACCCGAAAAACTAACACAAGAAACTTGTCTACTAAAACTTTATTGTTCGAGCATTTTTTCTTACCGCCGTTCGATCATCGCCTCAAGGGTGTTCAACCAGGGTTGGAAATGAAATGATCAATTAAGTCAATTGGTCAGTCCCACAGCGTTGCAATTTTGACTATTTTTATCAGCTTCATTTTTTTTTTATCGCAAAACGACTGTTGACAAATGTGATAAGAAGATTCTACCTTTGAGATCTGATGAAACGCCATATTGGCACACCGATGGTGGCTACTGGCAAAATGTGAAAATTGAGAGAATCAATCGACATTCGTTCACTACTTGCTCGATGTATTGTTTTGCCACTAGAGAATGGGCTCGAAACAATTGTCAAAACTGCAATGCTTTGTCAACAATCGATAAAAATCACTCGAGATTTGTCTCTTTTTCTATATTTCCAGCCCAGTTTATGAATGTATTTTGGAGGTTTGTGCCTGACTAAGACCGTAAGTACATATTTGGGTTTCGTCAAATGGCAATGTGTTATATTTTGTACATCCTCAAGTCTTTATGCTACTAATTATTTGAGTTTATCAAGTTTCTGTACAGATTTCAAATGAATGGATTTTGATATTGTCTGTTCTTATAGAAACTCGACGATCGAAATTTCATTGAAAAGCCAAGTAAACTGAGAAATACTTGGAATGCCCTAGGGAGATTCTAAGATGCTAACAATTTTCATGTCAAAATCAGTGGGGTATACAATCTTGTTGACATCTAACGTTACAGACAGTAAACACCACATACGTTAAAAAATATGAGATATATATATATATTCTGACTTGTGAGTAAGTAACCTTTACTTCTGAAACTCTCCGAGTGTGTCTCATCTCTCGCGCCGGAGTTTCTTCGAGTGAAAACAAATCCCTGCTTAATTACGATTATTTGCTTTGCTGTAGTGTAAACTAACGCCAAATATATCGCCGTCATGCCTTGGATATAGGTCTCAGTAAATATACTCAACCCCACCTGAAACACATGCGCAAGTTTTGACGCTGTGCCTCCTATTCGCCTTTGGAGCGATTGGTAGACTTCGCATAAACTACGTGCAGTCGCGAGAGCTCGAAATATCAGGTGCTAATTAGCCAAAATTGTTTGACGCTTTTTGGTGAAACTGGTAACGAGGACTTGATTCGTGTTCGGTTGCCTCGGGTGCCTCGACAAGCCCCTGTCGCAACCAGGCATTGAATAGCAAGTGCATGTTCAACGTCCGGCTCCTGAAATATCACTTGGCTTTCACTTTGCAATTCATGACAGTTGCGATCGTAGAATACGTACCTTATACCATTAAAATAACCGAGTCGTGAGTTGTACGAGAAGCACCGACGAATCGTACACGTGTATCGTATCATACCGCGTGTGCATGATGCCGCACGTATTACCTACCTGCACGTATCTTGGGAAGGTAAGACGCGGCTGTTTAGTATTTGAACTGAACTTTCTCATTCATTTGAACCACTTCGAACCCTGGTGGATTATGGAGACAATTAAACTCTTTAATTACTCGCGTTTACCAGTCTCTAGGGGGCCAGAAGAACTTCACTCAACGTACGCGAATAATTGAACAATCACTGTCTTAAAGACGAGCTGCGTGATTGAATACCTGTGAATAGTCGCCATCGGATAGTCAATACAGTTTTGCCTTTTTCATCTCGCGTACGTGGGTGTTAGGAACTGTTTATTCTATTCTGAAAAACAAATGTCGTTCGATATTTTGACTACTTCTTTTATGGTCACGTGGGGGAACGATCGGCGAGGCTGACCTTAACCGAGCAGCCATAATATAAGCGATAGACTGTTGCTGAAGAGGCGCGGTGTCGACGAACTTGAGCTCCTAATTCTTAAAGGAAACCTGTTCATGTTACGTCGCGAGAATTTGTATGAATTCGACAATCTTTGGTGGGTGGGTGGGCGTGCCGTCGTCGTCGCAGTATCCTTGACCATGTCAGTCTCGTTCAGCTGTTATTATCGCAATTCTAATCGTGGGAAGCTCGACACAGAGTTTAAACTATCCAGCTTGGTTGTTAGAGGAACTAATGAATTTTGTGTAGAACTGATCAAGTCCGACGTTCCGAAGGCTGATACTAACCCGTCGCCGTTCGTACCTAATAATTAACGATTAGTAATTAATAACAGCTTTGCCCGTTTCTCAGGACTTTCCCCAGGAACGTGGTTTCTCCTCTTTACTCGTCACAGCGAACAGTCGGGCACAGGAAGTTGTTGTAATTACCAGAGCTGTATCTTCTTTTATTCTAGTTCGTGCAGAAAATTTTTCACCGCAAATTAAATTCCTTTTTAAACGGGATGTTGAAAAAGTTGAGTCGTTCCGAGACGCTTTTGTCTCGATTGGCTGTAGTTGCGGAATAAGTTTGTTCGCAGAATTGAAAAGCGATTATATAAAGTCAGGGGTTAAAAAAAAGTCTGCGAAAGAATGACTTCAATTTCCTACAAATGCATTCCTCGCGTGACACGTAAAAAGTTTGATACAAATAATCCCATCCCGCATTCGGGTCGAATGTCTACATTGGAGGGCATACGTATGCAGGAGAACTACTCGAGGTGTAACAGGGTTGTGCAAAAGCACGACGAGATTCGATGCAGAATTCGATATACGAACCTTGATCGCGAGTTACGATCGACCAGCCACACACAATATTATAGACGTACGTGTATCCTGCAGTGATGCAAATACCCAGGGTAATGCACAATGCACACAGGCACTGGAGGACCGCATCGGGTATCAAGGCGTAATGCCAAATTGTGATTACGCAGACAGATTAGAGAGCTTTGGCTCTATATTGGCCGTGGTAGGGTCTGAGACGAGGAAGCGGAACTTACGCCGGCACCGCGGAGGCTGGGGCTAATGCCTTAGGTGCGAAAACGGCCATAAATCAAACCAAGGTGGAACAGTGGTTGCGTCGGGCATCTGGAGGCCGGAGTTTCCTGCGGTGGTTGCGGTGCTTTTACACCGGTATATTTTGGCTGAAGAAGAAGAAGAAGAAGATTCCTAATGAATTACTATTATCTTCGCGAGGCATAGTTCTTATTATCTTTCAAGAAATTGTTCGAGGCACGCGAACATCCGCGGGGAATCCAAGAGCAACGTCACGACGTTACGTTAGTGTGGCTACGAGACACGTGCATTATACCCGCTTTGTTAATATCTGTCTGTCAGCTGGTGCTGTAGCGTAATTATAACAGCCATTTCGTACAGAGATAGCGACGGAGAGAGTTTAGTGACTTGAACCAAGGTGAACACCATTTAATGCCATGACATGGAATAATTGAAATCCAGACTCCGCAGCAGCCGGTGTATAATCGTGCGATCTCATATCTAATTCACTTTTACTATCCTTTTGCGCCGAAGCTCGGTGCGGTCGCAGTATTTTATTCATTATCACTCGAGCGTTGATCTAATATCTAATTTTTAAACAATTACGCCAAGTACTCGACACCTCGTTTGTCGCTAGACCGAATGTTTGAGAAAATTTAAGAAAGCACTTAGCTATTTTCTTTGGACAAAGGGAAAAGTAGGTGTGCAGAAGTAACGTGAATACAAATACCACGTAAGTGGTCCGAGGTTGACAATACTGTTCGGTAGTAAGTAACTGCCCATCGTCGATTTAACCCAACAAAGTTTAGAAAGTTTCTTCGAAGGACGGGGGGGTCGAACACATTCACGTTAACAAGCGTGAGCGGTGCTTTTTGAACCTCTGACACGCGAGGTTATTCGACCGTGTTTTAGTACGGGGCGGGTTATTTCATTCGGTATAACATTTCGCGATAACGAAACGCGGTGTTTTTTCCGTTTATTGATTCTAGAGAACTGGATGATGCACGGTAACCGTCGTTTCCATTGCGTTGATACGAGGGCCTAGTGCAGAGCTCGTATACTTGCGTTGTACCGTTCGACTTTTATCTCTTTTATGTCATCGCAAAAGTTTATTATCATTTTTTCCCTTTCTTTCCGACCTCTGGAAATGTCAAGCGAAGGAATTGACGTGGATGGAATAAAGATATCCTATATCGCAATAAAGCCGAGAGACTTTTTGCTTATGGGTACTAAATAAACTCGTGAGAATCGACGATGAAATTATAAAAAAACGAAAACCCAACAACGTACAATAAATACTCGCCCGCTGATAACGCTAATTGGGAAATGACCCTTTTCCATCGTGTGTCGATGGGAGATACCGGAGTCTCGCAGCAAGGTGCGTCGGAGGATAAAAGAAGAAGTAATGACTCCACGAACGACGGAGCCTTTGATTTCAAACCGGTGCCGAGAATCGCTTATATAGGACCGCATAATAATCGCAGCTCAAAGCATAATCTATATACGACGTGGTCGGTTGAACCGAAATAGTATTCCATCGTAACGATAATCGTCCCGTTGTCGAAGTTTCGACGCAGGGAAACTTCCTCTCAACCCTTATCGAACAGCATCGACTCCAATAGGACCCTCGTGATATACGGCGACGGGTTGAATAACGTCTGGTGATAAAAGATACTGGAAGGACAGGTACCAATTAAGAACAAGTTCGAGAATCGGTAAAGATAATCAGCCAATGTGTCCGGGCGGGTACCCTCAGTTAAGAATGTAGTTCGGGTTGAAAAAGGCCCAAAATAATGCCATGTTGAAAAAACTTTTTACCACAGATTTCTTTACTAAATACTTATAATCGGGCCCAACATTGATAATCTGTACAAATTATCCAATTTCACAGCGCAGAATGAGAGTGATACATGTCACAAAAAGTCAAGAGTGATGAGAAACTTGGAACAATTGTCATCAGATCAAACTAACTCCAAATATGAAACAATATGAATATATATATCTACAGGTTTTACCCGTGGGGCAAGAATCTTAGACATTGAAAATGTTTTTTTATGATTTTTCATTCATTTTGATTTTTTTTTCACAATTTTGAATTACATTTCTCTAAAAAACAAACGCTGAAACTCCTGCTGTAATTTTCTCAACCCTCAATTATTTTTTTTCAAACAACTCAAACGCGTACGTTCCGCTGAACTTCTTTATGTTTTTTTATGCACTGTGTCTTACGTTCGCGTTCCCGGAACAATTTAATCCTTTCAACCTCAGAAATCCTAGGTTTTTCACACTCAAAGTTATTCCCGTCATTGATATCCAATTTGTGTTTGCAATATAATTTGGATCGCTCGGGATCAGTTAACGTTTTCCACGTATACTCGCTTCCGCCTTCCATTACTCGCGGGATAACTGACCATAATACACCCCCGGTTCTCTTGTTCATATTAAAACAAAAAACTTTCCAACCTTACATGCCTTCTATATCCGACTCGCGTGACGATTTTACGTTACATTTGTTGCTCAAAATGTTAAATCTGCCGACCAGACACCCATACCCACCACCTAAACTTTCTAAATACCCCAAAATAGAAGCATTTTCAATGCTAATAGTTGTACTACTCTGTTTCTGAGGTTCTCGATTGATAGACAGCGTTTTACAGATCTTTAATTAGCTCAAAAACTAATTTCCAACCACTTTTCAGATTTCAAAATGTAACTGACGATTAAATATTTATTGAATCAACTTCTAGTTTCACAATTTATATCTCATTTGATATATAATTATGAACCGTTCCACGTGAGCTTTTTTAGGTCTGGTCACTGGATCCAGGTAAATTATTTTCATATAAAAAAAAGAATCACAAAAAATCACAAAAAAATTGCCTCTTTGGGGGAAATGATTGTTTCACACTTCATTTCTGCAAACTTTTTCACTGTACAACAAATTCCTCACGTAAATCTACTCTTCTTCCTATTATGACATGGAATAAAAATGGAGATTGCTGTAACTCAAGTACCTCATCGCCAGTACCAAATCCAGCGGAGGCCTTTTGCGTGCACCGCGTCATATTTCCAGCTTATATGGACTATATATTGTGGTTTTTTTTTTTAAATTAGTTTTTGAATGTAAAAACTTAAGAGAAAAAGTTTGCGTCAATACAATATGAATTGTAGAAAATAGTTTTCAACCCGAACTACGTCCTTAATCTTGTACAAAAGGGGTAGAGAGCCTTTATTTCCACCCTTCGGATCCAAACCGCTGAACCCCATTGAACGAGACTCGGCTTTGTGATTCGTGTGACAAAACTATTCGGATTGTTGAAATAGCAGACATTGCGCGAACGTTTGACCAAGGTACCAAACTCATGGTCTACGTGTATGAGGTAGTGGAGGCATACCCGTAATCTCGGTAAATTGTAGCGGCGCAGAGAACACCGCGGTGTACATAGAGTAAAGTTTGTGGCGCTTGGCGGCACTTGGAATCGGGTGGGGAAACGCGCCGATGTGGAGGTGGCGGACGCTGCGCGAAGGTGGGGGAGGCTACATACCCGGGGCAGAGAGACGGTGTCGGCGCGCGCGACTCTCTCAACCTCAGTGTTGTTCGGGACGCCACTGCGCAAGGTCGTCTCGCAGAGGTTAGATCGCGATCAGCATCCTTACTCAGTCAGTTATCAATCGCGATACCGGATCGTTTGCTTTCGGTCTCCGGTTTTGGTCAATCGCCACGAACAAACGGGAAAGACTCAAAATCGCGAGGACAATCGACTAGAGTCACCAAGTGGACCAGTTCCCCGTTGACCTAGTTAAAGACAATACGTTTTTGCTTCTTCATTAATTTCATTCGCGAAGAAATGGGATAAGCGAATCGCTCGATACCCGGTAGCCTTCGACAATTGTGACTCCTGACGGTCTGCAATGAGTGTCGGCTAGATACGAAACACTATCGCTTAATAATACGGCATAATCATAGATTGGCACGGAAGTCTTGACGGTAAGATGAGCCCGACCTCCCAGGGCGCGTTGGAGGTCGAACGATACATTGGAAGCTGTTTGATATCGTCCAACGCTCGTCCCGCCCTGCACAAGGGCGTCAAAAAGCAGGAACAAGTCACCCGAGGAAAGCCTCGATACAACCAAAACTACGGAACGTCGAACCCGAACGAACAGTGTCAGGTGCAGTATGTCGCGCCAGGTGGATGGGCCGGTGCGCCCCTCATCTCGATGACCTCTTCGCCCAGGAGGAACAACCACCGGTCGTCACCTGCTCCGCCTCAACAGCAACAGCAACAGCAATTGGTCGCCGAACAAAGTGACCAGGGGAATCAGCAGAGGAGCCCGTTGTCCAGACTCGCGATACACACTCAAGGAGCACCGTTGATATTGACGAGTAGATTTCACGCGAGAGGAAAACTCAATAATGTGAACAACAATAACAACAACAACAACAACAACAACAACACGAATAATAACAATATGAACAATAATAACGGTGGCGTTGTTTCGGGTAACGTAAATCTGGAAAACAATACGAGGTGTCCGCCTCCACGTTTTCAACGCGGTAACGTCGACCCATTGAAAAAGTCGGGGAGTGGACTGAAGGAGGTACCGACCGGCAAGGATATGAACGGTGGTAACGTAGCGAGTATAGATTCGCTGAGTATCGCGAGCGATGAGAGCTCGGGGTCCAACAACTCCGAGAACAGTCTGCCGAGGATCATAAAGCCGAGAAAGCGTAGAAAGAAGGACCGGAAACCGCCGAACGTGACTACGGAGTTATCGAAATCTGAAGAACTGGCCGGAACCGTCTCGGAAACGTCTAGCATAGTCACACTGAAACCTTACGTACCGGTTTGCTACGAAAGATTCGAACCCCACCGAACAACGCCTCCGGGCGGACATCGAAGACCGCAAACAACAAGAGAAAGTTACGCTTCCGGTCGGCCCCACTCGACCCACGAGATCGTCGACACGAGGCAGAGGTACCATCACAGGCACCTGGTCAAAGTCCTCGACAACAACAGAAACGTCGTTGTTATGCCACCCGGACGAATGCAGCCGACCGGTTCCGAGCCCCGAGTCTATCGGAACGGCGGGCACCAATTCCACGTGGTCGACGGCGTAAACGAAGCGACAGGATGCGAGGAGGGCCTCTTCGACGGGCCCGGATCCTGCCAATGTCGCTACTGCGACCCGTCCGGCCTGATTTGGGACGTTGATCAGAACGGCTACTCGCCGTATCTGACGCCGCCACCGTCTGCGGATTATAACAATCCGCAGTACCCCCGCGTACCGTTGTTCCTGTCGCAGGTGTTGAACAGTCAAGAAAAGTCGGTCGAGTACATCGAGGAGTCCTCGTCGTATTACGCTGATCGCGAAAACGCAGCTTTGCGTAGGAGCTGGAGCGACCCTACGAGCTACTTCAGCGACGAAATAACACCGAATCGAAGTGTCGGGGTAATCGGTGACAGAGCACCCGTCGTTGAGACAGGACGAGGGAAACATCCGACCTCTTGGCGTAGCTGGAGCACCGGGAGCTCGACCGCGTCCCCGGGGACGTCGCAGGGTCTCGAGGTCTCGACGGAAATAGTAACGTCGCCAAACGGGCACCGTGATATAGAGATAAAGTTTTACTCGTCATCACCGCCAGCGGCTACGCCAGAGGATTGTAAATCGGACTTTACATTCCCCGATGAAGATTTCAGCGACATTTGGAGCTACCACGAGTCAAAACTTCAGCAGGATTTTCGCACGCTACTTCAGGCCGAGGAGTGAGTGATAAGTGTACATACTGCAGTGAGTAAGTGATGTATGCGGGGATCGAAAACGATTCAATAAAACTCGCGACTCTCTGAGGGAGGAGGATGTGTCTCGTTTAAAGGGTTGTTGAACGACTGATACGTGTCGTCCGCTTCCCCCTTGCCTTCCCCTACCCCCCCACCTCGAGGAATGAAGATACTTCGGGGACAGTGACTGCAGCTCCTGATCCCCGGCACAATACGAAAGTGTCGTTCCCTCTCGTACTGCTCGTTTTGAACCGTACGTTTTCGTCTGTCCGATCGCTTTATCGAATAGCGCGCGATTACGACAGACGAGCGACGAATGAAATGAATAATCCATGAACCAGTCGCGGGAACGAGAGAGAGAGAGATAGAGAGAGAGAGAGAGAGAGAGAGGGAAAATGATGTTTGAAAGAAACTAAAGAGAGCTGTGCATAAGAGAGAGCCAGCTTTAACGGTGCGAGTACGTGAGCTGATCGCCAACAAGTCACGTATCTCGCTTACGTTGAGTATTACCCGATTACATTTCACGCGAGAGTGTGTATATTTGTACGTACGTAACGTAACGTACGCGTAATACCGTATACCGTAAACTGCGCCTCGTGAGTGTTTCGCCAGCTAGACACCGCTCACCGTTCTGACTTCCGCCCTCGTCGAGACTTTGTTGTATTTGCCTACGGTGAAAGAGTCGACGTGTGCGTGACAACCTACTACGTATGTTCTTCAGGTCGGTCAGTCGGTCGAGAAACAAGACGGGAGAGGCGGGAAAAAATAAACAAGAAGAAGCCGAAGAGAAAAAAAAAGAAGAAGGAAGGGAAAGGAAAGGAGTCCCACTTATCGCGCTAATGACCGGAGCTGATGGTCACGAGGCGGGTGTGTATCATCGCCGAGAGGGATTACTATGGTATATAGTATCGTCTCGTGGGCCAGCGCTAGACGAGTGGGTGAAAGGAGGAGAAATTATCGCGGGCAGAAGAAAAAAAAAATAATAATAATGTATCGCTAAGTGCGTCAATTGACGAAGACGAATGATATCTGCTGAACATTATGATAAACAGGAGATTTTCATCGTCGCAATTAAAGTCAAGCGAATCTCTATATGGTGAGCTAACGCGCGTCACGATGCAAACTACTATATCCGCACGCTCCGAACGCCTCGGGCGTTTATGGTACAATAATTGCCGTAGTAGCTTCTGCTGAACCGTATAGACAACTGCAGAATGAATTTGTTCCCGCGTTCAAAGTGTGTGAAGCAGTGTGAAAATAACGATATATTTGGCAATCAACAAATAACAATTCAATTTCTGGTCCCGCCCTCTCCCCCGACGATGTGGAAATGGAGTGATTTCAATAATCGTCTCTATATTGTCTATATGTGTATAGAAAATTCTTCTTTGAAAAACAAAAAAAAAAAAAAACTAAACAAAAACTGTCTGTACATCTATCTACAGTATGTGTGTGTGCGTCTGTCTGTACGTCTGCATGCTTGACTGTGTTGTGTCAGGGCTAGCTAGGACGCAGGTAGGGTTTAGGGAAAGAGATGGGGAAAAAAGGAGTCGACGCGGTGTTTGGGTAAGGATAATAATGGTTTTACGTGTGGGTTATAAATGGGTCGCCTCCGTTCATGCCGAGGAACTCCTCATTCGCGCAAATGCTCGAGAAAAGCCTTCATCGCGTCAACCAAACTCGAAACATCCCAGTTTCTGCTTTGCTTGAGCTGTTTACCACTTTTCAATGTCACGTCACACGCCGTCGTTAACGGTCTTACATTTCTATTATATGTATATATATATCGCGTGTTTTTTCCATAAAATTTGCATTCCCTTCCGACTATCGCGACTTTGCTTCATCTCATCTTGACCCCAGCCCCTTTCGATACAAACCTGCCTGTCTGGCCCGTAATCACGTCAGTATGATCAATCATCGCGGTGCAGCAGATGGTCGCGACGAAGTCGACGAGATATCCGATCGTGCCTAACGATTTTACCGATAAAAATTAGGCCCTTGTTGTTGATTAGATAATCTTTTGCTATTGTTCATTGATGTTGGGTAGCTGTCGACCACAGGATATTCACCAAGAGTCCTGTTCTCCGATCAATTACCTTCTCGTGTAAATTAAATACAGCTGTATTATTATATTTGATAACGTCTCGCAATTTTTTTTTAACATGCGAAATATGTTTATCGAAGCGACGTTTTCAAGTGGGTCGATAAAACGGTATATGAACTGAATAATCATAAGGCTACTGAAAGAAAAATAACATTAAAAAAAAGAGACACTTGTACAAAGATTATTCAAAATAGAAAGGCCTCGCATTCGCCATTAATGATAATGATTGTAATAAACGTGTGCGTCTTTCAAAAATCACCTCTTTCGCAATAATTTTGCTATCGCTTTGTACTTTGCTTATGCGTTTTACATATCCCCCCCCGAAGCGTAGCCGTGCACCTGTACTTCTAAAGTACTTCGACCTACCGTTTAATCGAATTCTAGCCCACGCACCCCCGTCACAATTATCCACCAACCACCAGCTCAGTTAGAATCGAATTTTGTCGGCCCACAATCACAACCCACATATCGCTCCTAGTCTAAACCGTATCGCTAATCAACGTCACGTACCAACCGAGTCACCTGGCTGATTGTGCGCCGTGGGTAATAACTATTTATATAGTCTATCAATATGTGTTTTATACACGTGTCAATATATATAAATATACATTGTCAATGAATCGCTGAGACGGATAAGTCGTATATTGGAAAAAAACGTTCGATCTAAATGTGCGCTGTTATCATTCTCAGTTATTCATATATATACTATACCGATTACATGTACGATTCAAACTAAGCTAGACTAAAAAAAATGAGAGGGAAAACAAAATTATGTGCAGTGTGCAGGATGTATGGGCGCGTGCGTGTGTGAAGAATGAAAGAAACGACGAAGATAAATTGTAAATTATAAATAGGATATAGTAGAGAGACGTATGTGTGTGCGAGCTATTCGATTGTACGAACGATCGTAACTGAACTATGTAGAGTTTCAAGCGAGAAGATAATGTACGGGTAGCGATTACCTGTTCGAGGATTCATATTTATTAGAAATACGTGTGTGTTTATAGGGTAGCCTCGTTTCCCGTATTGAATAATTTCACCAACGCGTGATCGCATTTTTAACTTGGTCTTGGATCAATTATCTCCGTCGAGACCTATTACAAAATGATGAGAAATTATTGTTATTTTATCACGCTGCAAAGTTGCTTCATTTTTCTCTTTGTCTCACTTTACCGTTATGTTGGTCGTTTGATTAATAGTTACTCCGACTCATGAATAAAGGGGTAAAAGAAATATTTCCTCAAGCCGTATAGCTATGATGCTCATTTACTAAGAACCACGTATCACATTATTTATTTTTATCGATAACTTCCCACGTCTAATTGTCACATTAACATTTTTCATCCGTTATTATAACTGAATTTCTTTTCTCACCTGTTTCTTTTCTTTGTTATCATTATTATAAGCCTCGAAGTGAGCTTTGTTTCTCTGTTGTGATGTGAAATGTAGCAGAGGGAGTCTCACTGAGGTAATTAGGTTATCCGAATTGTTTTAGAGAACGGTATGCGAGGTCTGCTTTCACTCTTTATTATATGGTCGAACAAGGCCTTTTTTGTAGGCAAGAGTAAAAAAAATATATTTGCATTATTTGGCTATAACTAGAGTCGCGAAAGGTTGTGGAGGCTTTTGAAGCAGAAGGTCGGGACTTTAACGAGTCACGTAGTAACGGACCGTGGACGAATTTGGAGAACGATGAAACACCCGACTTCGACGACGGTCCAACAATACCAATTTGAATCTGCGATCTGAAACCGCGCGATCAACGTTTTGTCACGTACTCTCGCGAGCGAGAGAGAGAGAGAGAGACTGCCATAAACCCGCAGTTGGTGAAATTATTCATTACTATATTTTACATTCGTGTTTTTTACTTACTTTACGTCTAGATTCTTCTCTCAGCCAGTATCAAATGAAATACACTGAAATAAAGAAAACAAAAAACCACAAAAAATCTATACAATATCAAATTTTGTAAATCAAGTGTTTATTGATTTATTCCAATACCACTACCAATTGATTCTCCTATCCAATAAGCTCCTAGTTCGTTTTCAGCGATCGTTAATTCCACGACGATTGCTCAGGTGGCATTGATCTTACCCGAACTTCAGTGTTCGGAAATTCGTTTTCTGCTACAGTTATGTCAGTCTGTAGAAAGCTGCTTCTGTATTAACATTATGTATCTACAGAGTTCTGTTACTTTTACCCGCATGTCGCATCGTTACAGATATGGTAACAAGCCTCGATGAGTGACGACTATCATATTTTATGCTGATACGTGTCATTCTATATGGAACGTTACGAACTTGAAGAAAATTGTTATACGTTCGTCAAAGTAACTTATTAACACAGGGTCGAAATGATCAGTCAACGAACTAGAAATCAGTACCTACGAATTCACGTTGATAAATCAAAGTCAGAGTATTCATTCTTACCACGTCATGATCTTCATCATTTGTAAGAAGTGAATTATCCTCGGTATCACATTCTCTGCTACCAATGAGGGAATGTGAATGGGTAGGTAGAGAATGAATATGAAGCAAGATTCTGTGAGCATTCAGGAACTCCTGGGGTCATTACGAGCTGGGTATACGAGAGAAATGAAAATAAAAGTAATTCCTCCCGCTAAGGATTCTCCATGGGACCCACATATACATATTTTGACGTCAGGAGTGCCTGAAGGCGTAGCTTATAAACCACGCCGTGGGTCCTGCAGTGGTGTCTATTATTACACGAGAAGAGAAAATATACGGTATAGGACGTGAACCGTGTACCGGGGGCGGGAACAGTAGATAAATATTTAAAAAGTCTTAAGTTTCACCACAGAGTCCCGTTATTCCGGATTTTCTTTCCTTGCACCTTTTTTTCCCCGCAAGTATTTCGGGAACATGTCCCGGGGGTGTCGCTCCTCGGGCTATCCTTTCAATCACGAGAACCTGGACGAATTCTTCGGGATCATTTCTAAGGGCTTGGGGGAGTTGTGAAACGAAACGGAGAATTAAAACCCGTGACAGTATCGGAGTACTCGGGGCTTCCAAGGCGACGATGTGGTTTCTTTTTTTTTTTTCGTCCCTTACGAGACGCGAATTTTCGCGGTGTTGATGTACCGAAATCAGCGTTTTCATCTTACACACACTTAATATGAGAATACAGTTTAAAATCATTCGCAAATGATTCTTCGACGAGGGACATGATCGAGGAGGCAAGAAATAAATCAAGAAATTAGGTGGGAATTGCTTGAAACCGCGGAAACGAGGGAAGACCTCGAGGTTCAGAGTTTGTAACAATTACGTTGGTTGCTGACGACTCTCTCCCGAGGATATGTTTGCTTCTGCAGTTTATTTTCACCGTAGTAGCTACACGCTTCTACGCCAGCTAAATTTACCTACGGCTTTGACAGTTAGAACGCGGGTATAACCTGGAGGTGGGATGACTGCACACGGTACTCCGCCATATTACTATACGCAATTCTCTCTCCTACTAATTTGCAAACGTAGTTAAGCCGCGCTTTCCCTCGCGATTCGCACGGGTTAATCAACGCAAAGTTGTCACAATTACAACAAACTCGTTTACCTTCCGGCACCTATGATGCTTGCAGTTGCCTGAATTTCGACTTATCACTTCTTCCTACCTCGTCATTAAACTGTAATCAGAGTCTAGCCAACCCACTCGCAGGTGCTGCGCTAATATGAAACATGAGTTGACGATAACAGGACACGCATATCGTCGGCCTAATTTCCCCGGACCGCAAAGGAAGCTGGTTTTAGAGCGGACGCGTGATATTAGCGAGCTAATCAAATGCCGCAATATTCCATGACCCAGGGCTAATGAGGTTCTACTAGTGCGTAGGCGCCCGTTCCGCCCTTTCCGTCCTAGGTAGAAGAAAGCTGTTGCGAGGTTTCAGGTTCTCGACCAGTTAATTATACGAACAACTATATACAAACTGGATTCCGTATCCGATGATAAACCTTCGGCGTTTCTCGCACTGCTCAGACGATTGTGGGCATATCGCTCCGCTGTATAACCCTGGTCAACCCCGTACTGCATATGAGTTTATCAGAGTATGTATATACTTATCTAGTTCCCTCGGCACGATCGTGCAATGCGATGTGACTCGCGTGCCGGCGCCCATAGCCGAGTGTCTTATCGCGACTGGTAATCCTCTAGGTGATCCGCGAGGCGTTTCATATTTATCCAACGCCGGCACTGGAGCGCTCACACGACCGCGACGCCTCGGGACGGGACGATATTTGCGAGAAAATCAATCGAAATATACCCTACACCCCGGTGTGCGAATACCTCCCCTTCCTTTCGGTGAATCGGCCCCCGTTCTCAAGTTCGTGAATTATTCATGACGCCAGGTAGGGTAGTTTTAGCCGCGTAGCTAGGTGTACCTACGCCATCTCGTATTCACCGTACCGCACCGAGTCTACTCGGTCCCTAATACTCCCTCTCGCTACCGTTGCGTTTCACCGAGGTAATAATGATGGAGACTTTCGCCCCGACGCGACCCCGCGACGACCCGGAATAATTTTCGATTTTTTTTTCTCTTTCAACTCTCGTTCTCCTTTCATCAAATTATCCTCGTCGCGAGCAATTACGGTCAACTCAAGTCCTTTCAGTCAGATTTTACATGGAAATCGTTTCAAATTCGTGTGCAAGATGGAACGTTTCAAAAGACAGGAATCAAGTCACGTCATCACTTCATCGCGTATACATTATATATATGCTTCACCGATGTGTAATGGATAAACGAACGTTGGTTCTTGCCGTAAAGTTCAAGGTGGTAGAATTATATCCGAACCTCATCGATTTTGTGCACTTGGCCCAAAGCAGGAAAAAATATTTCGCAATATTGCGGAGTTATTCCCTCCTAGAAATGAATAAATCTAAAAATTTTTATTTTAGAATCATTTTTTGCATTTCTTTGGTTGTACTGAGTACTTTGAGAAAAAAAGTTGGATCGCTTGATTGATTCCATCATTTGTTACGAATCATTCGAGATATCGAAAATCCCATCAGACTGATTTTTAACGACCCTTACAGTCCATAGTCGTTTCTAGTAGACAATACGATGTGAAGTCAAACATAGGTCGTTCAAATTATTGGAAAATGCGTCTCAAATCGTCTTGTTTTCCTTTTGACAATGTTCACTCCTTCCAAGCGTACAGCGAATAGGTATGAGGTTATTCCAAAACGCGAAATAACGAAGTTTAAATTTCGTTTTCCAAAATCTCATTAACCTACATTCTGTTACATTTTTTCTGTGTTTGAATTTTTTCCAGTCGTGCAACTGTTCAAGTGCATCAATTTACCAGGTCTTAACGGCTGTTTTCCCTCACCGAGTTACGCCATAACCTAGTGCAGACATCGTAATACGGCTAGGTAGTCATCGCTTGACTACGCTTTCTTCCTCGTAGCTGCCTCTCTCTTTCTATCTTTTGGTTTTTCTCGCTTTTACTCTTCGCGTTGCCGCCGCGGTGTTGAGGGAGTCGCTTCGCTGGCTTAGAAACTCTGTTGCAAATCGGTCGTTGACTGATTTATAGATGGAACTGCGCTCTGAACGTTTCGAATCAAATCTACCTACGTTTCGATTTCTGGTTTCGTCGCATAAGAAAACCGCTGTGGCCAGCAGGAAAAACTATTACTCGCTTTTCAAAACTAATTTGACGATTTTGTAATACAGATGATATAATTCTACTCCGCAATTTCCGCCAGTCGTTAGCGTAATAAATGCTCGAGGTATTTTTTGGAAACTCACAAATGTCGGTCGGCGGACTTGGGAACAGGGGACGGATAAACTTTTTATCCGTTTTGTTTAAAACAGTTTGATACCGTCGCAACAAAACTGGCATGCATATGAAATTGAAATATATCAAACAGCGATCTATCACTGTCGTCGAATGATTTCATTCGGTACATTCAGCCTTTTGAATAATGCAGTGGGAACGAAATATACAGCAACGAGATTTTTTCATGAAATATCATTTTGCCCAAGAGTCCAGTGTCTGCCGACTCTGACGGTGTCTTTTTTCTTTATTCTTCTAATTACATCACGACTTATCCAAGGAGCTTGTGATATGCCCGGTATTTTATATCTGATTGCAGTGAATAAAACAAGAAAATGGGAAAATGTATGTCATTGCAACATTCATGCCTGGTCATTGTTTGCATATTCATATCGATCTGAGGCCTGCAACCAGTCTATGTTCACCGGCGGATCATACGTGCATGCAGTGTTTAACGATTGATTCCACACTTGCTGTGACACGGCACGTTTCCATGACTAGCTACAGGTTAATGTCATGAATAATGGACCCCAGCAGCCATTAATCAGACTGTCCCGTTTTTTACCTACGGACACAAGCTCGCCCCTTCTGATTGCCGCTGATACGTCATTCACAGATACGTTTTACACCAGTTTCCTGAACAGTTTACACATGCCTCAACGCCTCGAAATAGTCCATCAAAGCATCAAGGATCTCGCTCGTTTTTCAATGGATATGTTGATCAAATCAACGTATCGATCGCCGCCATAAAATACCCTAAATTATTGGGTACGTCTAGAATTCTCACGAACTCCCATCATACTTATTATTATGGGGATCGTTTACACGAATGGTAGGATCAACCGTTGTTCTCTGGGATGATTAATGTGGGGACGAAATTTTTGACCGTCCGAATGGCGACGATATAGTAAATTTGAGGGCATGCGACGAAGGTTACGAGTACCAAAAAATTTCACTTTAGCTGTAGTGCGATCGAAAAAAATGTATCGTTGGTCAGACCGCGGAAAGACATCTAGCATTTGTCACCACGATCCGAGGAGGCTTTTTTCCTCCGATAGTCTTAAAGTACTTACATCGCTTGTCAGAGCATTATCTCGCGAGGAGAGCTCTTTTGCCACGGACGCATGTCTTCATTCGTCCACTTCGTTTTGGGATTGTCGTTAGCTGATCAGATGAATGAACGAGTACTGCAAGCGCTTTGACACGTTAACAGTTCTCGCTCGCCATTTAGCAATGTCCTTTTCGAAGTCTGGTTGAGTGGGGAAAAAAAAGTTGAATATGCGTCATAATTATCGATTGAGACCTCATCCTCTGGTACCTGGAGCACCGCCGCGAGGTGCACCGCATGCAGCATGAATACTACGGCCGTCACTCAACCGGAGGGAAACCCGCAGTTCCTGCGGTGGAGGTAACTGAAAACTATTCTGAAACCTTTACCAGACATTCGTGAGACGACGGGAAGCGTTTACTCAACGTCAGAACTTTCACTGTACCAAAGTTTCACACAACAGACTGTATCCGCGTTACACAGTTAAGAGGAGAACGACTCATCGGTGTGATTGTTTCTTGCGATTTCGACTCCGTCACACACGTGCGACAATTTTCTACCTGCAGCTTCGCGGTCCATGCATGCTTGTAAAACCGCGTAGACCGCTCTCGGTATCGATTGAGATGAGGGAGTTTGCTCGCTTGACTCGTTTGTAATAAAATTAATGGAGCGTAGCTAACCTCGCGAGGACATTCTCCTTGCTTTCATTTGCCTCCGTGACTTCTGCTTGAGCAATTCCACGCTTCAATTTCCACATATGCTCGCTCGCCTGCTTGCCTATCCCGGCTGCTTACGGACCCTATTCTCCTTCGAACGTTGGAAATCCGACGAGATAGGTGCAGCCGCAATACCAATATCGCAAATATTCTCCGTTGTATAGAAATTCCATTTCCGATTCATCGGTTCATTCCCACATTTGTTCGACTTGACAAAATTCTTTCGAGTTAAAACCCAGTTGCCGTTGTGGCGCAATTCGGGCTGAATAAAAATTGGCCCAGTTATTGTACCCGCATACATGGTGAGGACCTCGCTTAAATAATAAACGTCTCTGTCGTGTTCTACATAACGTGCGGTACACATTTGTTTCACGCGGGCGCCGCGGCCGAACCGTATTCGGATGTACATGGCCAACGAGCCGGCGAACTCTTCGGCACAAGCGAAGGTAATTACTATACTTTATTAGGCCATAGAATGACACGGGTACCGACGTCCAGATGAATCGCCTCTCTATGTTTCGAACACGCGTACCGACTGCCGGTCGAACATGCGGCGAATGCAAGATTTTTGAACATTCGTTGTTGCCGCGCAGTCCTTATTCTCTCGCAATAGTCACCTGTTCGTAAAATACGAGAGTAGTAATTGAAGTTGCGCAAGAATACGTGCCTAGCCATAGGTCGAGATCCATTCCGGATCGAAGGTAGACGGTGCTTGCTGCTCTTTAAACTCGATTGGGGAGATAACGGTCTCGACTTCACGGCAGAAAGACGATATGACGAAACCTTTCGTGATTTACCAGGTCGACCGATTCGAATTCTTTCGTACCCTCCCCTCGAGGATTCTGATCACCTCCGAAGTTCCAATGCATTGCGATGAGAGCCCGCGCGGGGCGTCTCAACCTTAAGCTTAATCAACGTTATCGGGTTTTTCAAATCGGATAAAACCCTGGCGGAAGGCTTTTGATTTTAACCTGACACAACGTGAGCCAGCAGCAAACTCACAATCAGTGAGGTTCATCCTGTAATCGTTTGAATTGGTGGATTGAAAGTCGGTCGATGATGCGACTTCGCGGTTATCTGCAATGTATGGATGAAACTGCCCCGATTGATACGTATCTATAAATCGTATGAAGTTTTGATTTATGTCATTGGAAATTCGATCAATAAACGAGATGCTTTGAGCGGGTTCTTCACAGGCTGTGTAGACACGGGTTTTCAATTCGTAATTATTACGCAATTTAGTCAGCGATGTATGGATTTGCACAAGCTCGTATAGCTCGAGTAATCGGATACTTTTCCCATCATAAACGCGACCTAGTTTAGCAGTTGAATTCGAAATGCACCGGTGATGGAAAATGGTGGGAAATCCAGAAATCGAGAAGTGGATTTCCGATCAAATTTGCTAAATTTTCCCTGCGACCGTCCGTGTGTCTGCCCCAGGTAACAAATCTATCGGTGCAGGTTTCGTTCTTTATTGAATGTCGTATTTCACGTTTGCCTGTCAACGATGAGCAAAATACTGTTTTTCATGATGACGTTTTCTACACTGGTCTGAATCCTCGCTCAATGAATGAAGTTTGATGAAAATGAAGTTTATGTCTCCGAACTGGCAGGAGATTCGAGAAAAGCTTTCACGCACGCGGATAAACTTCTAAAATTCGTGGGAGTATAAATCCGAGGAAAATTTATAAAGCTATATTTTTCTTTTTTATCTGTCTCTGCTGATCCTATGATCATATGCTGCTATTATTATAGCAAATACGACATCCCGTCTCTAGTTGTGGCAATGGAACAGTGTGTGCGAATAAAACCGGTTCACCGATTCTTGTCATACAAATTTCCACGTTGAAATGTTTTGCCAATGCCATCGGTCAAACACCGGACCAGCTGCCTATGGGTCCTTCAATTTATCGGTACTTTTCAATCAGTCCAACATCGCCAAAGATTTATGGAGCTTAATTATACCACCGACCACATTTACGAGACCGTAAAAACTAATCCTATCTCTAAATACACGTACAGCACACACATACCTAGGCTTTAATAACTACTAACTCGATCGAGGCGTCCTACATACATAATACATCTCGTTTCTATGACTCTTACTATCGCGGTAACCGCAGCCCTGGGAGGAGCAGCTATTCGAGGACAAAACTGGCCCTTGGGCTATCGGCTGTCCTTACATACTGGCACAGACGCAGACGGGTTGAAACCAGAAACCAGAAACCAGAAGGAAATTGAAACGAACGTGTGGTACACGATTACGGTTAAAGTTCAATATTGCCGATAATCATTGAAAGCGAATCGATCTTTGCACGGTGAACGATACGAGCTTGATCAATTCATGTACTTTGAGATTGTGCAATGTGCAATGTGCACTGTGCAGGTTATAATATCGTAAACGATAAAGTTCAATATTATACTACCAGTTCATCGACGTCAATAACCTGTCACTAGCTTCACGGCGAACATGCTCCTCTGTTTCTTGACTCTATAGTATTGAAAGTTTGCTCATTAAAGTTCATGGATATCTTGTGCCGACTGTAACCACTACTGGATGTAGGTGTCTCGTAGCAGCTGGTGGAGGGACAGGCGCAGGGGCAGGTTTACACACAGCATATGTGGATGCAGGCCCGGTATGTACCTTAGCACATGTACGTTCCGAGGTAGTACGTACAAGCTTTATACACCGATCTCTTCTACCTCTCCCCCGCCTACGACGCGACACGCGAATGGAATTTCAATCATGTGCCTCTGGCTCTTGAAACTTTCTAATAGATCGAAGGTAGGCGAGTAAAGGGGGTTGGAGGAGCAGCAGAGATGGCTGATGAAAAATCTATCACAAAGCTAACAACCAAGTTAAATTACCAACAACCCCTTTGCGCCGGTCGTGGCAGGATGGGGGATTTAATAAAAGCACCGACATCCTGCCCGCGTGAAGGGTGATATCGGTTCACAAAATCAAGGGCAATTCGGGACACTTTCGGCTCTGTACAACGAATTCCGGAGTGACGATGAATTAATGAATGATTATTGGGTTTATGAAGAGACGAGAGTCATGGAAACGGTGTCGGGATCGTACATGTTTGTGTTACCTCTCCAGCGAGGGACTATTCACTACGATTTTGGGTGTGTAGGTAACCTTCGACTTCCAAAGACTACCGCAGTTGAGTTTTATGAGGAATTCTTCGAATTTCAACCTGAAAATCCAAACATTCCCGAAGACTTCTATGACTTCCTCGCTTTCAAGGATCAAGTGGTACTTTTTGTTTCGAATAAAGTTGAACCTTTCGTTCGTTGGCTATCATCGAACATCCAAATTGGTTCAACAGAAATCCGATAATTATACACAATATTCATTAACGGTTCTTTGCCGGGATTACTTATGGTCAACAGATGAAAACCTTCTCAGAGGATTCATAAGGTTTATCTGTATTTTTCACAAAACTTGACCTCTTTTCATTTCTATGTACATACCTACATTACTTCAACTCAGAATCGAATGCTGGCGGGTCGTGGGCAAACAACTCGACCCGTGACACTGTCTCGGAGTAGGTGATGAATGGATGAATTGTACACCACGGGGTTAAGACAGTTATCTCATCTTGCCAACCGCTAATTAGCTCGCAAATTACAAAAATGAAGAACTAGTGAATCTTCTTGCACTCGAAGCATTCGGATCCGCATTTTTCTGACTGCTCATCGATCCTCCCTATCAGATATTTGACACAGAGATCAAGAAATTAATCCTACGAAATGTATCGACTCTATCGTATTAATCATGTGATTTGAAGTTATGAAAGTTCTTTTTTAAGATTAACTTTGGACCGTTGATTCTCTACTAACTTCTTCATCTCGTCTGAGTGTTTGTGTTCTTTTACCTAGTAAAACATGAAGACTGTGTTTTTGTGAGAACTAATCAAAAGATTTCTCTGTATGGCACCAATCAATTAGTCGATGGTTTTCGCGTAGCATAATTCGCCTGTCGTAGTGACAACCTACAGCATAGTATTTTATATACGGTCAGAATGTTCGTTGATTGGATATGCCGCTAACGCATGTAATAGAAATAAACTCTGACCTCCAGCTATGGAATATAATACATGCAAAGTGCGCAGTAAGTCAGCTTGCTGGAAACTTGCAGGCGGTGTCTCATTGCTTCTCAGATTTATTTCATGCAGGTGTATTATTTCCGGTGATTCGTTGAATTTGTACCTACCTTGCATACAGTCTAGCTGGGACTTAGATTCTGATATTCAAAGCGAAAAAGGTACGCTCACCTCTGAAAATATCATGAACGCAACCAATTTTGAATGTGGTATTTCAATCGATCATGTCATTGACTCCCGTTAATCGAATGCAGCATCGAACCGCCTGTTCCGGAGACTATTGCGTCTCTTCAAACGAAAAAAACACTTGTGAAATCTTGGATACACAAGTTTTTGCAATCGTTGTCAGCAAACTGAAAGTAACACTTGACCTGTGAGTTTCTGTGAAATGAAAAGACGTAAAGTCTTACGTAACGTAAAGACGTACAAGTAAAGTTGCATGAAAAGGAGATGAAAATTGAACCTTGAACATTTTTCTTCTTTGATCCTCAACGGAAGAACCAAAATGCTACGTATATGAACCGACCATGTTCTCTCACTACTGTTGAAATTCCGATTGGCTACAGATTATGCATTACTTGAAGAAAACTCGAGATTTTCGAATTTGAATCGCCCTCCCCGTTTCCTTTTCTTGTTTTTCGATTCTTGTCTTTTGTTCGTCGTTTCTCCGTTTTATTCCTGTCCATAATTCTCAGACAAATGGTACGCACTGGCTTCCCGAAAAAAAATCGCGGGTAAAAAGGATTATCTTCCAACGAGCACACGGATAAATAGAATGAATGTCATTCGGTTTCAATTACTGGGCTATCTTTAGCTAAAATCTTCCTGCATTATTCATGATTATTTAGTGACCCTAAAACTTGTTAATGCCTGCTTAAGTATTCAAACACGGCTGCGTGGTGTTGGTTGGACAAACCTCGAGCACCACACTCGTGGCAAGTGCATTTACGCCTTCCGTGCAGTGACCATCGCACCTTACTTCATCCTGGAACCGCGTGCACACATCAAACATCACGCAGTACTGAACGTAAAAAAGTGCGTTGAAAGTGTTTACACGTAATACGTAGGTACATACCTAACAGTGGTGCTGCAAGGTGATTTTAATGGTCAATCGGGAAGTGCCGCGCTCGTGTTTTATCCTCTATACTCTTTACCTCATTTTCTTCATTGTTTTTCACGCTGCTGCACACCGCAATCGTCGCCTCCACTACGAACCAGCGAGGGACCTGCGCTACCAAATACCTCATGGAACTTTATGGCCATGAAATAACCGTGTTCCTGCATCACGCTAGCGATCCTCATTCCTCGTCCATTGTTATCCTTAATCGAATGTTTCAGAGTTTTACGAGAAGGCTCGGCGATAAAGTGTGGAAACGTGGGCGGATCGACTGATCCGCATCAAGGTCAAACAATTTCGGGTTGAATAAAAGAAGGTTGTTATCTTATATACGCTAAATCCGGGCGAGCTGTGGCAGATGAATTTTGTTAATAACCTGCCACTCGCAATAAAGGAGAAAAATTGAAAACTGTCGCGTTATCACGGCTTTTATAGCCCCGGGTCTCGGAGCTTAAGGAAGCCGCCTCGCCTCGTTCTTTGGCGTAGGTTCGCGCCGCTAATACTTTTTGCATCGATAAGGGAGAGGGGCTTTTCGCGTATAACCGGTAGTGCGTCCCACCGGCGTTTACCCCAATAGCCCGCGGAGCCGGCTCAAAGAGTGTCGCGCCGCTGATCTTCGCTTGGAAAAATATTCGAGCTGCTTGAAGCCGTGCCAAAGAATTCAGCCCCCTGTCCCTTGTCCCTTCGTACCTTCATCCCTCTTTCCAACTTCCACGTATACCCAGGTATAACTATACGAAGACCCCGATGCGGCGCCGGGGTTCAACCCGGGAACACTGTCCGTCATCTTCTCGTTCAATATTCCTGCGAGACTCGAGTCCCTCCGCTGACCTATTGTGCGAGGCAGCTGCCACCCCGGTTGACACAAATTGACATAACCCGTAATGAATCGCCTGTGGTAGCAGCGTGCTTATGACGCCCTCTGCAATCTAGGTGGTCGTGGATTGGTCACTGCGGGATCGAGGGGAACTAGTGTTCACAGCGAATCCAGTTTTTGCCGAATTCTGAATAATGATTGTGGGGGGCGAATCATAAAGCGTCGTATTATTGTATTCGGAGGGTGCCCAGTCGCTAGCGAGCATCGGCACGGTTGATGTTGAGCCATTTGTTAAAACCTATACGGGAGTAAATGCCAGATAGAATTCCGGGAGAGGCAGGCAGGACGCCGACGCGAGCAAAAAGCAGCGTGTCAACCCGCTGTTTTATAGCCGATAATCCCGAGCTGGTATTGATCGAGCAAAAACTGGCTTATTGGTCGAAAAAGGGAGACTGAAAATAGCGCGGGAACGAAACCCGCTACGTCCAAACGATTCAATTTTGTTGGGTATGAACAGATTGGCCCAGGATGAGGGAGGGCACTTGGCTTGTCTTGCTGCTTTTCGGAGATTAACAATATTCGACTAGGTTACGAGATAGAGAGAGAGAGAGAGAGCTCAAAAACAAGAAACACGATACTCTGGTGAAGTTAATTAGGAAACTGGAATATTCGATTTCGTATCGTTCACCGAACACTTCCGTGAACTCGAAGGGTGTCTCATGTCTTTTGGGAAACTGGCTAAGATTCTGGACGCCGTCGAGGCTAATGATGGGCTTTGCGCTCCTGCGCACCTTACCATACCGTGCCGTACGAATATACGATATTGGGAGAAGACAAGGAGGCAGGGAAATGAGGAAATTAGGAAAGTAGGAAACCCGAATCTCCGGCAAAACTAACTCCGAATAATTATAGACGAAGGGAAGAGTCATTCCTTACGGTCTCCCTCTTCAAGCGACTTGAGCTTCGATTTTTACAACTTTAATAAGACTTCACGAATCCAACTTGGAACTAGGTGCTTCCTGTTCTCTAAGTCATATCCGGCGCTCCCTTCGGTAAGCTGAGCCTGAATTACCCCAAGATTTTCGGTAGAATATTCACAAAAGGATACCTTACGTTCGTATAAATGAAAATGAAACTGCCAATCATACCTATCCGCACTTTCAATTACTAGCTTGTTTTCATCGTTAGTACACCGTAGGTACGTCCCCTTAATGAAAACTTATCGATTCATCCAACGGTATGACTTTCAGCGTGAAAGTTGGTGGTTCAAAAGATGTGTGCAAGTCGACGATATTATCCCTGGTGTGGGATACCACGGTTATGAACGTGCTCGCGAGGTATCTGTAGGTATATGTATAAGTGAAGTTTTCAGTTCGGGTAGAGTATAGGCAGGTACGTGTAGTTAAATCAAATCGTTGATTGCGTCATAAAATGTCGAGAGGCAATCAATAAATAGGGCGTAGGCCGGCCCTCGTTCCAATATTCAAATGGTGAGTATATAGAATATATATGTACCGCAGTATACGTGTATATGCACTTGGCGCGGAACGCTCGAAACGAACCGCCGTCCGCGGCGTTACCAACCTGTAACTTGTTTTACCACCTTGGAACGACGTGCCCGGGTCTCCACATCCACGTAATTGATTTTCTCTCGTGCTACTCATGAGACTGCCATAATTAGAGGATAGAACTGGTCGCGATATCGAAGAAAGCAGCCCTCTAGTATATCCCATCAAGATTCGGTCGAGTGATAGTTGGTTATCGAAGTGCGTCAATTCTCACCTTCGAATGGCTCGGTGATAACCGATATCTCGTATTTTTTTGTACGACTTCAAACAGCCCGATACGTCTTGATACCAAGCCCTTGCTTACACAAAAAATGTAGCTCAGTCATCGTTATCTCCATGTGGAGGTACAGTCGGCTGGATTCAATACTCTGTGATAAATGGTAACTGATAGCACGCGATAAGTATCGGTATGATATGTCAGTAACAAGCTGTGAGCCAATTCACAATTTCCAAGTTTTCGAAGACGATCGTCTAACGTCGAGTCATCTTCAGGATAAAATTATACAAAGAAGGATGGGAGGTGAATTCACGTTGGAACACACTACGCGCGCGAAGAAATTCCTAGGAAGAAAAGTGGATCATTCGAAATGTGCGCATGCGCCAATCTGTATGTTTTCACTGTTTGGAATATAGGTCTTGACGCACGCTGTTCAAACTCTGCAAACAGGTGTTGCAAGATGTATTTTGTTGACGGATTCGTTGACGCGGAGGAGGATGGTGATGGTACTTACCCCCGAATATTGCGACATCGACGCTCACATTTTCCTCTTTTCATTTCCTTCGATGAGCTGTCGCAACAATTTGACGTATCGAAACGCGTACCGATGCGTGACGAGGCGTGACGCGGTGAAAGTGGCGTAAAAGACACGCGCAACGGGAATCAAAAGCTGTTTGGTAGTTAGCCGGGAGCACGGCTCAGCACGGCTCAGCACGGTTCAGCACGGTTCAGCACGGTACCGGTATAGCAGACCGAGGGGAATTCCCCTCGACTCTGTTGTGCGCGAGCGGAAACTCATCCGTTTCCTATCGGCGAGACAATGGATGACGCTTTCACGCACCGTAATTGTTTCATTGTTTGGCGACAGCCTACTGCACAAATCCGACCGAGTTGAAAGGGGACCGAAGTGCATTTATTTTGTCCCGTCGAATGCTGCTCGACTGTTGCAGGGCAGCCTGACCAGTCGCTGTATCTACAATCTACAATGTATGCGCATACCCTGGTAATGTGTATCTACGGGTTACAGGAGGCTCAGGGGTTTGTCGTTGGTTAAGTGGGGCGCGCCTTCGCCAACCTGCAATTACTCGCGTTCCGGAGTTGAATTCAGACTTGAAACTACCATTCATTTCAATGCAAACAAACCGACTGACTAATCGCCCCGAGGTCCTTCGGGTCTCGTCGATCTAACGTGTATTTCTCGATGCCTGCGTACGTAGATGGACCATAAGTACGCGCAGCACCAGCTATTTCGTGCCATAACCTGTAACGATATTGAAACTCGGAGTAATCTTTACTCCTTTTTCTATCATCTACCCACCCCGTCAAAATTGCCCGGCAATCAGCAACTCTCGCCGATCGATCACGACGCGTAGATGCAGAATGATCGAACTTCTTCTTCTCTGCGTCTGGTGTTCCGAAGATGTGACGAGATTCTGATACTCAACCCTCATACTAGTTGGAATTCTGAGCAGAATCGGTTGAGAATTGGATAAGAACGGAAGGCCTAATTGTTGCCTGAGAGATTGCGGCCGGGAGATAGATCACTGGGTGGCGTGTGTCCCCGACCATCTGAATCCGAAGAGAACCGTGTTCCAGAGTTTAACGTGCAACACCGAACGCTCCGGAAGTCTGCAATCTTGGTCCCATAGTAATTTAGTATCGCTACACTTCTAGGAGGTCTCTTTGGACACCAGACGTCTACACCCTGGCTATTTATGCGGTGGTCTAGACTAGGTCGTTTCCGGTCCTGATAAATAGAGCGTCTTCAAACTCATCTCTAATAGCGGTCCTTCCACAAATTAATTTCGTCACTTTGACCTGGACATGGATTTATTTTCGTGCATCGCCATTGCTTTGGTCTTCCTGTGCCTGAAGGATCGAGCTCGTGATATTCACAGCCCTGGAAATTCTCGGATGATAATAAATTTTCTTGAGAAATACGGAGCGTTGGAAGTGCAGAGAAGTTTTTCTTCTTTATTTCATCTTGAAATGCCACTAAACCGTGCCACCAGCACTCGCTAAAGGGGATAAAAAGTTGTACCGGATCGTAACCTTTTTCCGATCAACTCTTAACATCATCGATCTACTTTCCGTTCCGGACTGTGAAAAGCATTGGGTGTGTCGGGAAAGAGGAAAAATACTAGTGCAAGCCAATGTTTGAAGATTTTAAATTTCAAGGAATAAATATTCTACAATGAACAAAAATATTTTTATGATCTTTTTTTTTTCGACTATAACCTGTATAACTACGACATAAAATTCGAGTGCAGGTAACACGCAATATCGTAGAGAAAACTATGACGGGAGAGCTGCCTGTGCTCGGTTAATGGTTATTGAAGCAATCCGGCCTGACATTTCTGTGCATTATTGACAGAAACACCACCCGGTGCACGAGAACTGCCACTCGATATTATCACAACTGTATATGCGCACCGTCGAGTTCCGAAAACTCTGAAACTGCGCTCCCCACTGAAACTTGAACGTGGAACGTGTAATGCTGCTGTGTTTATCTGTTTATCATTGCACGCATCAATTCCCAAGTCTGCAGCGTTCACAGACGGTGGCTCTTCTCACTTTGCTGTCCTTGCTCGAGTTTCACCCGTCACTTGGTTCGCAACCAGAACGAGAGAGAGGCATAACGTGGAGAATGATCGTCGCGTGTCGTACCATGGGAAAATACTATCGTCACGCATGAATCGACCCGTGAACCGCACACCGTGTATCCATATCATCGTTAACAAGATTCGTAACCTGTAATTAAATTGATCCGCGATATTGCACGTCGCAGTCGAGTAGATTTTATCAGTGATATTCGCGACACCCTGCGGAGTATAACATCCCTTGAGGTTGTAGCAGGTGATGGGTATGCCAGGGGCTGGTTGGACTCGACGATGTCAGTTGCCGTGGAACCGGTGTCGACTCCTCGAAGCCGCGGGCCACGTTGTAATTGAGTGGTTGGCATCTTCGTCGAGTGCAGGACGATGGTGCGAGCCGTGCCGGGGGTCGGCCATGAGCACGCAACCCGACCAAGCCCAACCTAGACCCTAACCTCAACCCTAACCGAACCTAACCTCACCTAACTGGAAGACGCATTGATTGAACCGGGAGCACTTGGCCCCGCATGCCAGGATAATGTCTGCAAATTATAGGTACACAGTACCCTACGCTTTGTGCAAGAGTGTTCTAGCCATATCGTCGGGCACCTGCAGCACTGCGGAGGTTTGAATAATTTATCGAAAACTTCTGCCGTACCCACGTCAACATAGTTCCTCTTCATTCGGAACCCTCAGATGCTTGAGGATCGAGGCAAGACGGTGCAGACTTTATCAGAAATGTTTAAAGACTTGAGGGATTCTTATTTTGTCAAGTCTTTGGAGGGACCACTCGCTCGATAGCAAAAACTGTGACAATTGACCTGGAATTATTCCACGAGAGTGACCATTGATTCTTCAAGACTGAAAATGATGCTAGTGGGATCGGAGTGACATGTTATTAAAAAAATGTTTGAGAGATCGTAGAGGAAAAATGATAAGCCGTCCGATTGCCTTGCAAATTTTTTTATGTAAGAGAAAGAGAGAGCGGGGAACGGTCACATACTGCACGCGGATCTGGTTGGCAGTTATTACATTCAATTAATTCTCGTTCCTCTCGATTTACGATAGTTGTCAATTTATTTGAATCGTGATACCACGGGGTCTACACGCGCCAGGCACTGCGTCGTCCCTGTCCCTGTCCCTGTCCGTGTCCCTGATCGAGATCTTGATAACCAGCTATAAACTACCGTGGCGTAGAATATTGCGTGTCACTGGTACCATACCTAGCTTGTACCAGAATTAATAGCTGCCTATGAATTTTCAATCGGTCGATAAAACCTGATGATACTCTGACAGGGTTCCCATCGAAGCATGATTGGAGACCTCACAAGCGTCAAATGAACGTAGAGTGCCTTCACTGCATCGGATGCCTCACTTTCCTCCACTCTCGACGAGCTTTTCTTATATGTATCGATCCTCCGGATAATCGATGTGTCCGGTGCGAATAGATCTCCCCAATTCGTTCTACAAATTGTCGCTCAAGACGGGGTCGTGTTCGATCCCTTTTTTCCCAAAATTAGCCCACCGGTGTTAATCCGCAAATTTCTGTTTCGCTGAATCTTCCGAACCGCGTAATTTGGGGGTAATGAAAGCTTACTCAAAATCACACGGTCTTCCGAGCAGTTCACATAGTAGAGAGACCGCTTTGATCGCTGTTGCTATACTCGAATAAAAACTCGAATAAAACTTAATTTGACTTTGAAACTGCTCCCGGCGTCACGTCGCCTAGACAGCCTGGAATTCTTCGCATTACAACATTTCCCGACACGCATCAAACCGAAATTTTTTGTTTGCAGACTTTAGTCATTCGTGTTTCGCTAACAGAAAATAACCACCTCTTCTCGACGCTCGCTCCGCGATGGTATTAATAAACATGATCATAACGGCAATCAATATTATCAATGTCCCGGCTTTCAAAGCCCTCGATGATTGGACGTAATACTGTAGTCGCGTGGACAGGCAAAGGTAATTGCTACGCCGAAGGCACTGGCGAAGGGAGTTGTCGCCCTTACATAACAGCCGAGATTTCATTTCAACGTGAATAAAAAGGAAAAAAGTGTAGGGCTGTTACTCGGCCCCTGCCTAAACTCCGTATTTCCTTAGCTACTTTCAGCCCCGAACCCTCGTAATGGGAACCGATACTGTCGCCCTTCTCATTCCTTTTGCTGATATTATTTTTGCGAGTGGTGTTGAGAAAGACCCTGAGATAGGATTATAAATTGGGGTACGGCTAGCAAAAAAAGAATTTCACTTTTCTAAAAACGTCTCCAGTCGGCAGGTGAAATACTCTCGATTGTTACCACTTGATCATGTTTCTTGCAGACAATCATCACTCTCAAATAATCATGATTATAAAAAGTTCCGAGAGAGTTCGACTGGCTTCTGACTCCGTGACCGGACGGTTTTACACCAAGGAAAGGCGCATCAATCGCATCACGCTCCATGGTAGACAGTCGACGAGCGTTAAGCCGGACGTGAAGTCTCTCAACTTTCCCTACCAGAATCAACGAACCGTCGAATCTCCCGAAGCCATAACAAACTGTCGTCGGTCTTCTCGTAGGGTCCTTGAGAATCATCGATGATATTTCTTCCACGGTTGATGCAGTTTTTTCGCAATCGATTATGCTCGCCGTAAGAGCTTCGGCACACCTGTGTTCCCATGACTGACTCCGGCAAATTATAACGTGCTATTTGCATAATGAAAAAAAGAGTAATATTTCTTTCACAATACTCGGTATCACATTTTTATTATCGCACACTAAAAAGAAAGGTGCGATGATGAAATGCCTCGAAATCCACCGAAGCTGTCTGGAATCGCTCGTGCATGATGTTTGTATATTGTGCTGACTGTTTGCGAGCGCTTTCTTTACGACAGTCTATGAAAATGATCGCCATGTGTAACTTCGACACTGAAATAGATGTACAAGTGACTCGGCAACATGAAGTGAGCATGCTTTCACCACGGATGATCACTTTTCCTTCAGCATAGCGATACTTTGCACTCCCATCAGCAAAACTGATTAGTTCAGCTCCTCTATTGCTCGAAATTCTGACGAGCGAAGGGGGTTTCTGTGCCTGTGCTAACCCTCGATTATTACATTGTCGTCGTCCCTGATGTCTGGAAAACCATGATTAATAACGACACTAGCAGATTCTAGCTTCTGAGCGTTATCAATTTAACTTAACCTCGCACTGGATTTGATGCAAAGATTTCTCCGAAATGTAATAATACAGATCAAATCTTTGGACGTTCTAATGTAATGTAGATTCAGACACGTGCCCCTCTACAGTATTTTTGGCAACATTGAGATTGATCGGTGATTTCCGGCCCATTTCCGAACAATCTCGTACAGGCTCTATCCCAACATGACCCAACGTTACCTAAGTCGACCCCATAACCGAGGCAAGCCGTGGAACCCGGTTAAGTATCGTGGCTGGTATACCTTAAGTGTACGACGCGGAACGTCATTGTATCAGATAGGATGGATGAGGTCGTCCCCCGTGTTATTTTTCGGTGGTTCTTTACTGATCGGACAAAATCGGGTCCCAAGTTTGTCGCTTCGTCAGACACGGTCTGTATTCGAAACCCCGATTGCTTACTCCAGTTATTTTTGTCGGATCTCAGTCAGACAGTTACGGGTCCGCCGATGACGTAAGTTTCTGGTCGATGTTCAACGTTGCTGATCGTAACAGTATTTTATAGGGGTACCACGCCTCTCCGTCTGTTTTCCTCGGAGAGGGAACGATCCCTTTATTTATTCGAACGCAATGCAGCAATAACGAACGATTTGAAAAAACAGATGACACGTACCACGCAGCAAACTGCTATTTACTTTCAATCGACTAGTTGTAAATCTGGTATCAGGCGTTATTGCTATTGAATCCTCGAGATGGAAAAGATTCCAACTGCACGCAGTCGATGAGCAAGTGGAATAATTGAAATTGGACATCCCCGTGCAACTGATGATCGTAGTTTATTCTGTAGGAACGAGTAAACTACATCCGTTTCATTAAGCTTAAGGGTGAGCGGGAGCTGTATAACTTACACGGGGTGCACCTAGACTGGATGTAATAAAGTTGGTTCAATGTAGGTACCTACCTACTTCGTCGCACTTAAACTTGCTCGGTTAATTCTTATAATTAGCGTTATCCTTGCGTTTATGGGCAGGGGGAAAGTTCTGTAATATGATAATATTTATCTACAAACCGTCTGCATGGCGTTATTTCTTTTTCTCATTCCCTCACCGCACAGGCAGAGGGACTAATTCTACGCTAGCTTCTCAAAGGCCGTAACGTTTCTAGTATATTACCGTAATATTGTAGCGCTAATGCGTGAGTTCTGAACGACGGCTTTTTACCGCGTACGATAATTTCATAGATAAAATCTATTCATTCGTTCCCAGCTGACACTGGATTATCCCGGTAGCATGTAAATTGGAATGAAAGTGTTAATGTGAGAGAAGATTAAGCAATTCTGCAAGATGGTAGTTCGTCGATTGTTTGCCTTGAAGAAATATCAGCAGCCCGCGGCTCAACTGATGCCAAAGAGTCTTTAAGCTCATCAAATTACAACCATCATTGGCCCCCAAAAGTTCCCGGTGTTGAATAGGAAGAGAGAGAAAGAAATTGCGGGTCAAGAAGAAATTCCACTAAATTTCTCCAATCGATCTCATTAAAAGTACGAGAGAGAGAGATATATATATTAACCGGTAAGTAGAAAATTGATGGTGGCCAGGTCGAGGGGCTGAAATAGATCACTATCTCCCAGGTCGAAGATTATTATGGCGCCTCGGAAACTTGGCCCAAACTTTACCTGCACCTGCTCTCTATTTCACAAGGCTGAACCTCGAGGTGACACGGGACCAGGACCGGAATCCACCGTCTCTACATACATTGAATCACCAATAACGACCCACTTAACTTCTAGTCAAAAACTAAGCTTGATAATCTAGAAAACATTAAGGGAGTGGTTCAGCCGGTTGATGTAGCTTAGCTGGCAACAAACTTTGTGAATCATCGACGAACCTCGTTCCCCGTTTCCGGTTTCCGGTTCCCGTTCGAGGCCCCGATACTCGTCATCGTCATACTGATAAGCAAACGATACTGGGACCGGGTGCACCCGCGTTTACCGTGTTACATCATAGCGAGATAAGTTCCTGCTCACGTCGGCATATTGAGATAAGCATGTGTCTCGTTAAAACTCACGGGTCGTAGGTTGGTATTAACTATGTACATATATTGTATCTTTCGAACCGGTTTTTACCAGCTGGTGGCACAGATTTGCTAACCCGCAAAACACGTTTTCGGCCCGGCCCTCAAACACTCACTTCCTCGCGTTGTGTAACCGATGGCATTCCCTGGCCCACGCCATCACCCGATCAACTGACCCCTATGACATTCGTGGTTCCTCTTTTTCCTTCACTCCTCGGATGTGGGTAATTGGTCGTTTTTACAATGTAATCACGCGACCGATCAAGAAATGAAACTCATGACCCTCTGGTCTAGGTGCGACTAAGTGGATTTTTATGAATTAGATGCGCATCCCTTGGCCTTTCGAGACAACCGCTGTGTAACAATGATAACAAAGGTCCTCTAGGGCTGTTATCCGTCTTCTGAGACAAACAAGCGAGAAACAAGTTGTTGGTATCCAACGAAGATGGATAGTTCAGTCTGGACGAAGAAAGCCGCAGCTGGTGGGACCGGCTGATCCCCTCATTCCCCCGTCGCATACCCGAAGATTGTCCTAATCTTCGTCCTCCTCTTCACCGTTCTTATGATCTGTCGAGATCTCATTCTCCGATAACAGCACTCACGCCTTTTTAAAGACAAAGTGCGATGCTTCTTATTCTTCTCACCCGATTTTACCCGGAGGGCTCTCCCATACCTCAGTAATATACAAGATAGCCCATTTTTTTTTCTTTGCTTTTTTGCGCCACAAGTACGAGCGCGTGCGGCTGTGCAATTATCTTCGACGTTAAAAGGCAGGTAACTAATGTCATTATTTTCTGTTGTTTCAGGTAAGCGGTTTTAACTCTTGACCGATCCACCAGCCCGCGTGTAGCTCCAACTAAGGTGTGAGTAATAATCATCGTCTATTATCTCACCTCTGTTTGCTTCTCCTATACGTTATCCTGCTCTACTCGTGAAATGGAGCAGCTATCTACCTTGCCTTTCTTCCTTCATCCTTTCCTTACCTTCACTCACGAATCAGCTGAACTCCTTTCTTCTTCTTCTTCTTTTACATTCTCTTCTCTTTTTCGTGCCTATCCTTTATGTTCACGATCGTAAGCCGTGGACTCAGGTCCATCAGCGCCGTAAATTGCCCACACGGAAAAAAGAAAGATGTAATTTCTACATCTTCGGTAGTAATTATTTGGACAGCATCTTTTTGGAGTTAAATCTACAGCAATTGCTGTAAATTTTACTCCAAAAATAACGAAATTATCAATGGGATTAGTAAACCTTAACGTATAGCACCCGCTGAATTAATAATAGTAAACGGCGATCGTTGCTATTATGACTATTTATTGGAACTCCTGGTTCGGTATTTTTACCTCATCTCCAGAGGTTCATCACTCTCAATGTCCAGTCAACACTCGTAGTGTAGCTTTGAAGCCCGAATAAAGTGAAGTTTCTTGATATTCCATAAAGTCTTCAGTTTCTCAAATTCGGGTGATCGTCATTTCTTGGAGCGATCGACCCCGTCTCTTCTCGACTTCACAATGTAATAACAATTTGTTTTCTCTGGTGCTGTGAAGGATTCATTAATATAGTACATTTCGATACGCGTGTGAAAGGGTTTGTTTCGATTGATGTATCAATCGATTCACATATTGTACCACAGTTCAGCTTTAGTAGTACTTTTTACAGGGAACAGCGCATAGTTTTTTTTCAGACTGGTTTGCGGTTTTTGCACTCCTCTTTTTCCCTGTTAGGAAGAACAAAGAGACAATTGGGAGCGATAGGTAGTCGAAAGACACGTTGGCATCCCGGGTGTTATTCTCAACGTTCGTTTTGCACTTTTGCGGTGGGTCCGATCTCTGCACCTCGGACTCTTTTTATCCAGATAAATTTAGATACATACACGAGCCAGGTCTTCCAGCCAGCGACAAAAGAAAGGGAAATTTACGACGAGGCGAGACTGGGCTTCGCGTTAAATCACTACATTGTTTCACTTATTCTCACAAATATAGCGTAAACTGTTTTTATTCTTCATCTCGCCTGCGGTAACGCTTCGCATGGTCATCTCCGCTACAGGGTGGGCTTCCACCTTTTTGTTTCCGCTCATTTACTATCCTTGTTCACCTCACTCGTCGTGCGCGAGATGTTTGCCGTAGCAACCTAGGAGGCCTCTTAACCAGCATGACTATCACTCGGTACAGAATCCGCGCCTGTGCATGGTAACCCTTCTTATATCGCTATTCAACGAATTTATGCCAAATATTCATCGACCCGTGGCGGAATCGCTAGGATTTCATCGAGGAATGAAATAAGCTTGCAAAGGCTCTATACAGTCGAGAGTCCACAGAACGGGAAACCGCGCAATGATTGATCGTTTAATTTCAAGCTCACAACGCTCCCCTTTCCATTCCGCGCTCTCTCTCTTTCCGCGCTATGGCGTTAATTGAAACATCGGATCATAGAGCGAGGTGGAAACGGTACGAGCCGTTGGCACACATCGATCCATTCCGCACACCGGCGATGTGTGTACGCGCGTGTATTTTGCGTTCCCTTCAAACCCCACGTTGCGTGCACGCGCGACACACCGCAGCTGTTACCGCGT
Organism: Euura lappo; assembly: GCA_018257835.1. Lineage (NCBI taxonomy): Eukaryota > Metazoa > Arthropoda > Insecta > Hymenoptera > Tenthredinidae > Euura > Euura lappo. Next base: position 206,253 of record JAEUYN010000726.1, read on the forward strand.
GTTATTCGTGCGTGAGCAAATGTTAGTGCCTTTACGCTCAAATCTCGATCCGCCTAACATGCGGATAGAACGAGCTATAATGACTTTTCGGAAATGTGACCGCCATGTGCCTTCGCCTCAAGCGCAGAAAGTTTCATCCAACCTGCCAGATATCAGAGCACTGCTATTCGTGGTTGTACCGCAAAGCTCGTAGAACGTACTCTGATATTTCAACGCTATCATTGCTCCAGGCACCCCGCTATGCACGTTTAGATTCATGGACGTATGCAAAGAGCTGGTATCTCATCATCTTATACCCACGTCTGCAGCTTTTTGCTCACGTGCTTAACGTATGTCGAGGATCACATGACTCTGGCTCTTCGCGATTATGACTTAATTATTCAGGTCAGACACGGGGGGGGGTCTTGCTACGTCTGATGCAGACCCTCTTGATCACGAGTACTGGAATAATGTTTCTTTCCCCGTTTTTTTTTTTTCTGACCTTGGGAATATTTTCATCGACGTTTCATAACGAAGTTTGCCGAAACACTCAACACTCTATATCTGTATTTTTATGCAAAAATCTGTCGTCGGTAGGCGGTTAGCGTTCAAGCTCTAGAAGTGAAGTGAATAAAGGGGAATTTTACATAAACATTTAGCATTAAGGACGAGAGGCAAAGTACAACGAAGCTTTGTACGTAAACACTTGTGTGAATGTAATTTATTTAGCACTGGCTCATCGTTTCGTAACCAGCTGCTATAGGTGTACTAGGCTCGTCCGACGCGACGCCGAACCTGCCTACCTCCGGGGCTTCGCGATCAACCTGAGCTACCTGCGCCACCCAGGCTGCCTACCTCAATTGCGTCATGCATACGCACACACACACACACACACCTCTGTTTTATATTGCATTATAGTACCAGCTCGTTGCTATTTCCGACCACACGCGACCGACGCTAAAAATCTGACATTCTGTGCCTTTGCCGCGGCTTCTTCTCACGATTCAGCGAAGCTGCGCCAGAACCTTGAGGATATTGGTCGTTGCCTTCTTCAGGTTCACTAGCTCACAATAGCGCGCTTCGCGCGCTTCTGCAACCAACTTTCAGATCGTTATTACAGCGCTTTTTTTTTCATTCTGCTGACCTTTTTCAAATCTTTACTAACTACTTCTGATTTAAGGGGTTACATGGCGCGACCGATCTAACGTTACAGTTTTAGACGATTATCTTCACTTCAGATGCTAACTATTGATAAACCTCAGAACTACAGGGGGCATTCCATGCCAAATCGACCTGGGTTTGACCCTTGACCTCTCGGATTTGGTCCGCGATTGTCCGCAATATGATTGTTCTCACTTTGAAAGGGAATAATTTTTTTTTTTCGCCACGAGACGTATTGTCTACAATTTTTGAAAATGGTCATATTGATCGACATAATTCAAAAATCTGAAAAAATTCTGAAAAATCGTCTGTCAGATATCAACATTTTTGAGCCTAGAGCCGAAGTGGGGAAATTTTTCCTTCTCGATGTTTTCAATCTTTTCCTGTTCATTATTATTTTTTTTTAATAGCAGCGGGAGTTATTTCACTATAAATGGTTGCTGAAACATTTTCCCATGTCACACTGATTGATTTGGATTGTTCAAAAAATTTTCAGATTTTTCAAAAAAAAAAAAAAAAATAATAATAATAATAATAATAATAAAAATAAAATAAAAAATATTGAAAAAAATCTGAAATTTTTTTGAACAATCCAAATCAATCAGTGTGGCATGGGAAAATGTTTCAGCAACCATTTATAGTGAAATAACTCCCGCTGCTATTAAAAAAAATAATAATAAACAGGAAAAGCTTGAAAACATCGAGAAGGAAAAATGTCCCCACTTCGGCTCTAGGCTCAAAGATGTTGATATCTGACAGACGATTTTTCAGAATTTTTTCAGATTTTAAAATTATGTCGACCAATATGACCATTTTCAAAAATTGTAGACAATACGTATCGTGGCGAAAAAAAAAAATAAAAAAAAATACTGAGTCCCTTTCAAAGTGAGAACAATCATATAAAAAATCGCGGACTAAATCCGAGAGGTCAAGGGTCAAACCCAGGTCGATTTGGCATGGAATGCCCCATAGACAAATGCATTACTAAATACGTTCGCTGTTCACCTCAACGCGACACATCTCTAGCTCTCGCATCATCTTCCATTCAATCCCAATTCTTTTATGTTGTCTTTATAGCTCTGAATTAATTCTATGACTTTCAGGTAATTTTTGAACTGATCCTCACTTGTAAGTAATTATTTTTCTCTGCACTTAAAACTTTGACGTTTTTTATCCGTTTTAAAAACTCCACGAGAATTCTGTTTTTTGCTGTAAAACTACCATTCCTGATTACTTTCGCTATCAGGAACGCAGGCAGATTGTTCTATATTTTATTTTTAACTATTTATCAATTTCAAGTCAGTTTCCGAATTCTAACCGATAATCTTCACATCCCGATTTTCAATCGTACGTTAAGAAAAGTCGAGCGAAAATAATGTGTTGGCAACGTTTCGGAATCAGAGCTAATATTATTTCTTCACTTTGGCCATCAGAAAACCACTGATTCCGATTTTGATATTCATAGTCTTCAATTTTTTCTTGCGATCTCTGCACTGGTCCGTTTGGTGACTGATAGGAGCATAGTCGAAAGCGAATGAACGGTGGAGTTTATCAGGAATAGGAGCTGCGATATTTCTAGAATTTTACCATCTCGTAATCGTAGTCTCCATCCCTGTCTTTTCTGAATTATTGTGAATTTTCAAAGGACCATTGAACTGACCTGCCTGCTCTCACCTGAGTCGCGCACGGCAAAGATATGGCTGGAGAACGAGAAACCTGTCAGGATTCTTATGTTCATTTTTGAATCTTTTAGCCCTACTGAAAATGTGGATGTGATAAATCATATAATGTTATCAGCGGAATCATCTCGTCATTTATCATATGATTTATCTTGTGAATTTGACCAAATATGTGGAAAATCATATAATAATTCATGTATGCATGACTCATCAGATATATTATAAAATAAATTACGTGATGAACTATATGTATGATTTACCATATGATTTTCCATACATTATATCTGCTGATGCGTGCCTGTATGATTTATCATGTGATTTTTTATACATTCGTCCGAAATCACAAGGTAAATCTTATGATGAATGACATGATGATTTCGCTCATAACATTATACGATTTATCACATCAACATTTTCAGTAGTGCGGTACTTTAAAAAGGGAAAAAGTTTTGTTTTTTGATAGAGTCACTACAGACATTCACTTTTTCTTTTAATGTCAACCTGATGATAAAAGTTTCCGAAAAATCGTACTGTATATTCCTGAGCATCACCAACGATCATTTGCAGCAGTCGCACGGCGAAATTTATGGTTCAGAATCATTATAGTAGGTACCTATGTGGGGCTGTCCACGTCAATTCACCTAGCCTCCAGACCGCAACATTTTTGATTTGCTTCGTGATTCTGTCTGCAGTTGTCCTTGCTTTAAATCATTTCTCTGAATTTTTTCAGATTTTTCGGACAAACCCTTTCTGATGAGTTATGATTATTTTTCGACCGAAAAACGGACCATTTCGCAAAATCTCTCAAAATCTGAAAAAAAATCACAAAAATCGTATGATTAACTTAGAACAGTCTCCCGCTCGCGAGAATGTGGGCTGAATTTTTCTTATATTTTTTTCACTCGATCAAAACTTTTTTTGTCAAGAATACACTCAAACTACGACTTTTATCCACCCATAATTGTATCAATACTATTTTTGAACTGGAAGAATGAAAAAAAAATTCAATTCAACTGGTCGGATACAAGGCATCAATTCGATAAACAAGTGTTCGATAAAATATTCGCCTTGCCAAAAATCAGATATGGGTTGTTTCAGTGAGTGATTAATCATTCCTAGGATCTAAACCCTGATCCAAAAATCTGAAAAAATTCAGAACAATGTTTTAGAGTAAGGACAACAACAGACAAAATCATCAAGCAAATAAAAATTTTGTGGTCTGGAGGCTTACATAACTATCGCCGTACCCGTTACTTACAGAAAATCTACGTTTGCATAAATTCTGCCACAAACGAACACAACACAAATTTTCCTCGATTAAGGTTATGTGAAGACTATTAAATTGTACCTCAAACATACCTTTGATCGAAATCAATTCAGCCGTTCAAAATGTTGACCTTTTGTTCGCCTCTTCAAAATTTTGCGATACAGGTTATCGCCAGCCATAGGAGCAAGTAGCACGAATTTAACCTTCATCGCGAGAAGTATTTTGCTTCTAACCGTGTCAATTAACTGATATGTGACAGCGACTGCCGGCAGTCATATTTTTCGCGCGCCCCGAGCAGAATTTCCGGCGAACAGCTCCGAGCGGTGCGAAGTCAGATTCGAGCGGCGTCACCGCCGTCCAATCGGCATCGCGGAAAAGTGGTTACGGAAATGCGAGAACCAGCGATTAGATGCGAGGTCCAGCGATAGATGCGAGAAGCAGCGATAGGATGCGATAAATAATCGTGACAATCAACTTTTTAATGAGGCAAATTATGGAATCACCGATGACGAGCTAATGTCCTTTTGATATTTCATTCGGATTCCATTAGCCATTCGCATCGCTATACGCTGGTTCAATTGAATTTTAATCCGACTGATATTGGCTTCGAATGGACACGCGATGCAACCCTACTGGTAGGTATATACACGCGGATGGTCAGTAGAAAAATCCTAATGAATGCGGCAACGGTCGTTCTCAAAGGGGAAATCAACCGGGCTTGGACAATTGCGATTCTTTTAAAAGATCCAATTTCCGCGGTACGTGTGTGGGTGTCTATTTTTACAGCTTCATTAGTTTTATGCTGCATTTAACAAGTGACTAGAACCCTCAAATGTGTAAAATCCCTAACGACTTTAAGCTGCAATTTTTCTGCAACTTTTTCATCGCTGCCGAGAGCGAATCTCTAATTTTTGCCTTAGGTATGATGTTGCTGTTTTTGGCGAAACTCCGTGAGCCCGGTGATCCGACACGGTAGCAAATAATAATCACCGTAAGCCTGGTATAATTAAGAACAAAAGAGCTGATTCACGTAATTAGTAGCAAGTAGCATCTAACTACGTGGAGGTTGACCTCTCTTCCGTTGAATTTTTTAATTCCAGAGGTTGTCGAGTTATTACAAGGTGTAGCGGCGGTAATTTATCACATCGCCAAATGAGGATCTTTAGTGAATTATATTCTTCTACAATTTTAGTGCGAAACCTGCAGCGGTTGACCTCGCGAATTAATTACATCAGACTAACAAAGTTTAAGACGCGTTTCACAGTCCCTTGTCGTCTGTGAAACAGGCGAGCCACTCTCCCCTGGCATCGTTCCAATCAGTCCAAATGCTCCTCGTGGATATTGCCGTCCGGGGGATAATTAGTTGGAACTCTGGATTAGCTCGGACCTTGAGCTTACCGGCTGACAATTATTACCGTCGTGCAAAACGTATTTCAGCTCAGGTGGCTGACAATGAGTCGGAGACGTTGGAACGAGAGTGCGACGTCGTTATCAGCTGTGAGAGCACGTTTCAACTTCGCAGGAGAACATCCGAATGTGATCACGCGGTGCAAAACCCGCCGAGTCGTTATCCTCAAACCTTAGAATCTGAAACCTGAAACATTGCGGGATCAGCGTGAATTTCCGTAAACAACTATGGTAGTTGGGCTGCGGTAGCAGCTGTGCAACCCGCCATTCCCAGTAATTAGAAGCTCTTCCGTATCTCACAGCATCCGCGCGGATGAGCCCCTCGTCCGCAAACAGACTTTATCACCTCGACTACCGAACGAAATTCCCGCAACGGCATCATTCACGTACAGGTGATTATCGGCGATCAATACTCGACCGATAATTTAATATCAAGTTTCACGGCTCCTGTCACCCGCCTAAATGTCACCCTCCGAGTTCCATCGTTTTTGAAAACCCTGGAGCGGATTCTGTGGAGAAAAAAAATTCACAATTCTGACAGTGAAGATACTAATCAATCGAGTTACCCTCGCGTTTTTGGTTAATTAACAGAGGGGTTGGTGAAAATTTGGTCGATTATTATGTAACCTTCTCACGGTGACCTCTTTCAACAATTTTATCTGCATCGACAGCCGCTTTTTATCAGAGGTTTAAATTAAATCAAATCCATGAATTTTGGTGACATTTTCTCGTGACAGTTCCGGCAAGGGGTTAAAATGGTAATTAAGCCGATAAAACTGTCCGTGGGAGTAGGATTTTTATCGCGCAAGCTGTAACCGAAGGGAGGAGAACTTTGCACTTTGTTTCGTGACGTGAGATTTATTTATCAGTATTTTATTCACCGGGGCCTGTATGTGTTACAGCTAAGTCCTTGAACAGTTCAACTGTTCAGCATCAGATAATGAAGGGCTTTAAAACATTCACCGGGTACGGTAGCAAGTGAATTTCATACAAGGCTACGTGCCACCTCAACCCTTCTACCAATATACAGACTGACGTGACGCGTATAGGTGGATAACAAAGATTACACATACCTGTTAGAGTATCAACTCTGGCTTAACAGCCACCCTGCAGTTTCACAACAAAATTTCACTTTCACTCTATTGATTAACGAACAGCGAAGGGGATCATTCGACAGCTCATGGCTGCTTGCTGGATATCCGATAAATTTAACAACAAAGCTTATCGAAACTCGAGCACCATCATTGAATTTTGTTTCAATTAAACAATAAATGACTGAAATGAAAATTGGAATATGAGAATTATCAATGGTCGACTGTCGACGTTTTAATCGTCCAAGTTCCATAGAGTGACATTACCGAACGGACAATGTGTCACGTGATATCCCACTGATAGGGGTAGGTGGGAGTAGAAGATACGCGGATATACCGCAGAATTGCATGAATGCACACGCTAACTACCGGTGCGTATCTAATACGCGAAATATCTCGATAATTAATCGCTGTTTCGAATCTGTGCCCACCTACCTACCTACCAGGTTAGATAGGAAACGGAACATTTCCATCCGATCATATGAACTACCATATTCAAATTTGATTTAGTAATCAGATACGTCGAGGAGTGGTTGATTGATAACGTTGAAATAATCTGTTTCAATTCTTGTCCGCACTCAATTATCTCTAATTGGGTGTTCGACTCGCGGATCCAGCTATCTCCATTCGGTCGCCTTGGTATTGCTCTTGCTTTCGCTTTACCTTTTCATCCATCTTTCGCCATTCATGAGCACATATACATATTAATAAAGCCAGTAACCGGTGCAACGACCGTCGCGTAATCTTAAACTGCACACGTGCAGAGGCGAGAATCGAATGCCAATGCCAACTGAAATGAATCGTTTATCGATGAATTATACTGTACCGCCGAGACCACGGTCGTTGACTCGGACAGATTAATTTTTACCCTCTTCCTTATCGCGTTAACACGAGATTAAAACCGATGGGAACCCACGCTCCTGATCCGATATATCACTCTCGTTTTCTCCTCATTCGAATTTCCCGTCCACGAGGTGGATGGTAGTGTCGCATGTAACGGAATCGGTACCGAAGTAAGTTGTTGTTCAGTTTGCGTTATGTACCCAGCCATAGTTTTCCATGAAATTTTGATGGCAGTTTCGCCAAGTTTAGTCTCTCCCATTAAGACGGGGAGTCCCGCAATCCCCCAGGGAACGTCTGCCCCGCTCCTGGGCATTTTAGAGATTAAATTAGTCCGAGGTGGCTTTAAGTTAGCAGCGAGATTGGCACGGGTCACATGCCTATTTTACGATACCTCGCGAATCCCCGTTCTCGGATTACCACTGAACTATCCCACCTCTGTTTGCTCCGAAGTTTCGTAAAGCTACCGAGCGGTCATCAGCGATCAAGTTTTATGGAGAAAATCGATCAGTACCGTTAGCTACGAAGACTATAGGGACCGAGCGAGGTCACAAGTGGCGCCGCTTAGTGGTCAAATATCTAACGAGCCGCAGGGCCTTATATCAACGTTGAGAGGCAGACTGGCGGTTATTTGTTGATATTTGTCTCGAAACACAGCGTTTCTAATCAAAGAACTGTCTTTTCCGATGTATGATAGGGAAAGAGTTATTCTTGCATCGTCAGTTGTTGAGATATCTACAGAAACACCGAGAAAACAGGTATTTAAGCCACTGAAATGCTGCCGCGGGCAGAACAATTCATTGCAATTGGTTCATGTTGTGCTTCCGGTAGCGTATGATTGGCTGAGCATTGGCGTAGGCAGGGGAAATTCCCTGCGGCTCGGGACAGATATGACCTGTAGAGACTGATTTGGCGCTACTGTCGATTCCTCGCACGGTCCCTGTAACGAAATTTCCACCGGTGATTACAGGGTTAACGATCTAGGAACTGGTATAGACAGTCTTGCACGGCGTGCGCGTTTACACAATAGGCAGTTATTGTAATTTTGGGCTTTGCGTATGGGATCGTTTCTCTGGTATTATAATTGAGAAATAAACATAATTTTATAGCCGAACATGCCCCGTGGATTAATCGTTGCACGATCCGTACACACACGTACCGTGTTCCTATCCCAGAGGACGGTACGAGATTTCCGTACCAGAAATACGTCGCTAGTACGTAGTACTGCCTTTCGTGACAGTTGCTAACACGAGGCCCTGACACGTGATGCGAGTTCGTAATGCTTCTTCGGTGGTTCCTATACTAGGATACAATTGAACAGGCAATCCCTGGGCACGTGAGTGATTAAAACGCCGTTTGGATGCGAGGAAGGTGACGGCGTCGCGGTGCCAACCGTGTTCTTGGAATTCTGTACGCACAAGGACGTCGCCATTCGCGTTCCTCGTTCCGTCGAGCAAAACGCTGGCCAGACACTGAATTTATTAATAGGCGCGACGATGCTACATTCTTCTTCATTTTGTTTTGCTCTGTTTTCACTGGTGCTTCAGTATTCACACGAATTGTAAATCGTTGAATGGAGTCAGAAGCAGTTTTTGGTCTTTAACCTTGACACAGTGTTGAAGAAATCTCATGTCTACTCGATGTGACGTTGATATTAAATAAACTTTTCTCCAAACTCTCCACGCCATGAAAGTTTCCATTGTTAATATACAAGAGACGAGGAAACCGAGCTTGCAGTTTGTATAGAGGGAAAACTTTGCCCTGAGAAACTATAATAAACTTGCCACCCAGAATCAAAATTCATTTCAAGAATGTGAATCTTGAGAAAGAAAAGAAAAACTCAGGGCAACGACACTCACCACTTTCAATTCCCTCCTCGCATACATTAGCATTTATACGAGATTCATTTTTGCTGTTTGTTTTTTTTTCTCGTTCCTTTCATAAAACCAAATTGCACTATTAGTAAGAAACCTCTTTGGTATAAATGTCGTCTCTGAAGCTACGCCAACCCGCGTGGAATCACAATTAGACGTATCAAGCCGGCGCAACAATGCTCAAGGCGTTGGTTTGACAATGAGTTTGTGAATTAGGGCTGAATGAAATATATATCACTGGCAGAGCCCTTGAATTTAACGAGCCAACATAAATACCTCTGCTGATGTTCTTTTCATAATATTCTTCAAGAAACCACGAGATAATTGCCAACGCTCTTCTGATTCCTGCTGTTCGCAGCGGAGTAACAGAATCTGTTGATCATTCCTAACGACCTATATCTAGTGTTTTTTTTCTTTTCTCTTTCTTTTCCTCCCACCAACTTGAAACTGCGACCAAAAATTTTCTCTCCCGCGTCGAGAATGGGGAAAGTTTTTCTTTTGACATGGGGATATACAATCCGGGTAAACGCTTTGCTCTGTATAGGCACTTGACCCTGGGCATTGACTCGGCTGCTAGCCATCCAGGAGCGAGAGCGGAGCAGAGATTAATCTTCTTGGGTGCTTTTGCTCTTTGGTGACCAAACGTGTATCTCCCGGTTCGCTGGATATCCTCGTATTTCGTGCTGGGAATACAAAATTTATCGCACAAACGACGCGCGAAAGAGAGAAGGGAGGGAGGGTGTGAGTGAGAGAGGAAATAGGGAACACGCACAGAGGTTGCGAGTTTGAGGAGATCGAGGAGAAGAGGCGAAGTCGACCCTTCGCGTCGTTATAGCAGGCCCGTGTGTCAAGGGTGGGTATGGTTGGGGTTGCGGAGTAAAACCGGTCGCCCTCCTTGAGTCCCAGCAACCCACGAATCAGTTGACCCCAAGCCTCGAAATTCGGAACCCACACACAGCAAAGGTAAATAATTCTACGGTTGGATTTGCGTGTCTCTCTTATATAATATGCATGCGTTAACCTTCTTCGAGCTTTCCGCTACTTTACGTGAATATTTGAATACCGGATATACATTCAACATCCTAAGACGTTTTTCGAGAGACCCCCGGCCACTTTTACATCTCCCAAATTCGTGAAGGAGCCTCCACGACGAACAACAGGTTAATCTCTATCTAATTGAGCGAAATAACGAGCTCAGGTTTCTTACGCTCGAAACGTACCTCTACGGGTGATATTTTGCGGAATCTGAGATAACGATCGTAAAAGATTCGTTGATCGCTCTGATATAACAGCAAGTCCGTATTTATATCTATGTAGCCTCCGGGTATTCTCGGATGGGATGTTCCTTTGTGTACTGTCGCTCCGTTTCGTCAATAGTAAAGTCTCAAAGGAACGTTTCATCGACGATTCAAGGCATTTGTAATCGCTGCACAGTTCATGCGGCTACGCTCCGCTTCTCGCGTGCCATACCCCGGTCGATAATTTGGCCCCTGCCTTCGCCAGGAAGCTTCCGTTAAAGATTAATTCTCAAGTTCGGTCGAGATTGCCAGCGCGTGTTACGTCCGGTGGTTTGCACGTGGACGGGCTCTTCAACATCGGAAAAGCGTATCAATAATTTCCAGACCTCTGCCATCCCGTGGTATCGATCCTTCTCAATCCCCGTATAAAGTTGCACAAAAAAAAAAAAAAATGACAAACGGTCATTTTGGAGAGAAGAAGGTATTTTCGTTCCAAAGTTCAAAGTTTGCTATGCAGTGCACACGGCTGCGCACCTGCATCATCTCACCAGTTTGCTCCAATTAATCATCTAGCAAGCGACCGAAGCCGTGAGGCAGGAGGTACAAGTTCTGAGTAATTGAAACACGCCTTTGCCGAAGAGAACCTGTGAGTCGTCAGGACTCTGGGGCTTCCAGAGCCTTCAGGGCTTTTTCACAGCCCTTCCGGAATTACATCTACCAACATTAACGTCAGGCAGCAATTTCTCCCCGGCGTGGCTCGTGGCTGTTTCCAAGGTGGGTTGAATTTCTTAGAGAACAACACTAACCGAACGCTCCACTCGGCAGGATTTCTTCATCAATTACCCAACTACAAATCTTTCGACGTTTAGGTTAAAATCCAAGTTCGTTTCAAGAGTAGGTACCGAAACGATTTTACGGTCCATATACTTCTCGTAATAGTACTGCAACTTTTCCCATATAGTTTTCATCCGTCTGTTTCATCAGGTAAAGTGTGGCGTGTTTCGTTATCAACTTTTCACTATACTTGAGTGGGTTTTTTTATCTGGCTTTAACTGATATTAACGACGGAGTGTCTTCGCGACCGACGAACGTTCGCGTATCTCGAGGGGCGTGTAGCACGATAGCAGAAAAGAACCAATTTGCCAGATCGGGAAAAAGCATTCTTGTCCTCAATTTATAGCGATATACACGTACCTACCATTGTTTCCTCTTTTTCTGCGAAGTCATCTTTTCTTTTCTCGAATTATTTTCTCCCTCGTTTCGGCCGGGGATAAAACGCGTTTCACGTCTCGCGCATCGTCCCGTATGTGTATTAATGCGTGGTAACACAGGATACGAACCACGTGCTACAGATTCTCAAGGCTGAAGAGGTCATTTTCGCAGCCAGCTGGCGTCTGTTCGATCTTTGCAAAATAAATCGAATTTCCTTTGTAACGAGGGTTTGGCAGGCCGGTTTCCCCCCGTCGTTTTCCATTCGACACAACCAGAGTGGGAAGATAGCGAGGGTGAGACCAGAGGGAAATGAGGGGAATGAAAAGCCGCGTTACAATAATTCAATTACACCATATTGTGGTACGCGTTAAGGCGTATGGCTAGAAATCCACGAGATGGGATGGGTTCACAGGAAGGCGACCTTTTATGAGCCTATTAAATCCAATATGCCACTAATTTTGGCCATGCTCCCCCCCGCCCCTGATGAAACGGACTACAGATACGCGGCCTTAACCAAATTGCCTGCAGCCATGGCGGGAAAGTAAATAAACCTCAGCTAAGTGTGAATCGGCCTTAGATCGAGGGGTGGAATTGAAATTTCCCCCCGGCCCGAAGAGTGTGTCAAATTCAATCCGCTTTCTCCCCAAATGACGAAAACTTAGCAGACGACGGGTGATCTTGAAGGCTGGAAGACCGGAGATAATGTGGCTTCGCTTACTGGCGTAGAACGTGAAAGTGTGGGTAGAGGGCTGAGCCGAGGGAAATAATTCCTTGGAAGAATGAGACTAAATAAATAATAATTCTCATAATGCGAGCCGAGCGCTAACTCGCGGTACTTAAAGTTTCTCCTGCTGTCGCTTTACTCGAGAAGCAGAAGAAGAAGAAGAAGCAGAAGAAGAGAGAATAAGCCGAGTATAATATCCAACTTGAGTAAAGGTATACCTACCCAGCCTGGACCTATTTCCCCCGACGACAGAGAAAATTGAAGAAAACTTGAACGCGGTGTAGGTGTTACTCATCCTCGTACTTCTTCGGTTATTGTTAGACAGGCATTACGCAGACAGCTTTACCCGATGTCACCTGCGATGGAAAATGACCGGAAGTTCTTCGTCCTGCCCCCTAAGCTGCACGTGACATCGGCTGCTAGATGCATGTCCGGCTGTTTTTACTATCTTTCCCCCCTTCTCCATTTTTTTTTGTATCATCGTTCTTCATTCTAGGTCTACTTATGCAGATGTACAGACTGAATCTGTGACTCACCGAACAAACTATTGCGACACCACCCGGTTGTAAAACTGGTCCGTAGGTTGACTTGTTCCTTTCCAGATGTCTGCTTTTCTTTATTTATTATGGTATGTTAATGTATAGACTACTCATCTCTTTCTCTTCTTTCACATCGAAGCTCGGCGCAATGTCCAAAACAGCTGCACACTATCATTGCTATGTGCATCTTCGTACAGTCATCGACTTTCCGTATGCTAATGACAAACTCAGGTGGGTTGTACATTGTTACCGTAAAACAATTCAAGTATTGAGTCTCGAAAAAGTGTCATTGAACGATCACAGCACTGGTGAAATACACTAGATGAACTTGACGAGTATTCGATGGGATGATTCACTTCCATATTCACATGTTACGTGTCATTACCAAAAAGCTGTCAACCACCCAAATGGTACCCTTTAATACACTGGTGATCAGTTAAGTTATTCCTGACGATGCTTTTGCGTGACTGGAGTCAACCCCTATCGTGAATTCACATAGTGCAGCGCATTCGTTGAATCGTTTTTCTGGCTATCCGCATAGGAGGCCAGTAGACAGCATGTCGCGTGCTGCTCGCTAGTGAAGTCCGTATAATCGGATGGATGCAATAATAAGGATGTGCGACCTCGAGGTAATGAGGTGCTGCACCTTGCGGACACCTGTGTAGCCCGCACCTTACATGATTCTCAGCTTCTCATAATGGTCGTAGGTACATGATGTGAGGCGATCTTTGGATGTGGAAGGTTGCCTCTTATTTCGCTGGTGCGAAGCGCGGTGCGGTTTTCAGCACTGAAGTGATTATATTAATGATGCAGGTACCTACTGTGCACCGTGGACCACCCGGCGAATCTCCTCCCTCGTCACGTCGTAACGTTGATTGCTCTTCTTTTTTTTTCTTTTTTTTTCCGTCGGGGATCAAAATGAACCGCCGCCGTTGTTGGTAATAACTGCTGATCTCATTGCCACGAGCCCGAGAATAGGGATATGAGTGTCTTGTTACAATGACGAATAACCATGAACCCTGAACTTTTTCACTGACAAAGAAAACTTCTAAGGTTGCGGACTTGACAAAGGATAAGTGTTTCTTGTTGCAAAATAATTTTTATCAGATCTCGACGCAGTCCATGCAAGGAGATGAGAGTTTCGGGGCTACAAGAATGTGAGACGATATTGAAAAAAAAAATGAGCCCATTTTAAGAACTCAAGAATGTATTGCGATATAGTTTTGATGGGTTCGATTTTGGATAGAAACAGGCGGTCTCCTCTTACATCACGTTTCCATTTTGATCTGAATCGAATTTCAATGCATCATTAGGCTATGAATTCGAGAAAGGCGAAGAGAGAATGGATCTTAATTACACTTCGGTACGTCCATGTCCTCTGCAGTTATCTAAAAATGTTGACAACAAAACCGGCAATGATATAATAACAGGAATGACGGGGTTAAGTGAGACCGAAGTACAGAAGATTGAATACCATGATTCATGACTCTTGTTTTCGTACTTTGCTTGTAACAATCATGACAAGAAATCCTAAGACCGAATACCGAGCATCGTTTGAAACTCTGATATCGTTGAACTTCGAAGCAATGCCATTAGCCCATCGTTTGAGACGCTGCCTACGACGACGCTGCCTACGATGTCGTTAATGTTGTAACCATAATGTTAAATTCATGCGGTGCCAACCATAGAATCGTGGGGACTGACAATTAGGAGTGAGACCAAAGCAAAAGTGCCAGAGCTCGCATCCGCAATCTGATCCAGAGATTTAACCGGCAAAAGACTAGTCTGAATGTATACCGCCCTCGCATGCTGATATCTGGATTTGGGCCCCTGATAAAGTGAATCTGTCGTTCTTGAACCGGAATGAGAACGTGTCCAGTGTGGATATCCAAGGCAAAGAAAGGTGAATATGAGTAAGCTTTGTTAAGCACGTAGAACGGGGCTCGAGATTTGAATATGAAAAGAATAAATCTAATGAAAATGTATCTCCAAGTCGGGCTCCAACGCTCCAGACAAGCTGCCCCTCTTTTCACGCGTTGATTAACGTGTTCAGTACAATCGTCGCAGCGTTTCTCCAGCAGAATGATCTGTAAACAGCCACTTTTAAGTGTTTGGCGCTTTTGCCTCTATATAAAATTAATTTTCATCGCCCATTCTTCGACACTGTGTGCGAGTGCTCGTTTGGAATGGGTACAACGGGGGCAAGGAAGGTCGAATGGTGCACTCGGAGAGAAAAGAGGCAATTGATTATTCATCCTGATATAATAACGGTCAAGTGACCAATTGACTTCGGAGACCTCCTATATCTCCGTTTGGCTCAGCCCAAATTAGCAACGCGTTTGCAACACCTGTGCCACCACTTCACGTGCCAAACTGAGCCAGTGTATCCCGCAGGCAACTTAACTGGTTTAATAATAGCAGAAACTACGGTTCAGCGAAATTAACCGGTTCCCATTTATAATTAGAGCTACAGCCAGGTTAGTCAGTCTACGCAATTGCGGTGAAATTTACTCGCATCATTACGCCATTTTATGTTTCATCTACCACGCATTCATAATAATCTATTCGTTGAATTGAAATTCGTTTGAATGTTATGAAAGGGATTTTGATTCGTCACACCGTGAACATTCGGCCAAAGTTCGATGGAACTTTTGCCTCCATCCACTGCACTGTACTAATCGTCTCCATGATCGCATCGGCGCTGCCATGGCCACTGCTATTAGGTTAATTCGCTCTTTCCTTATTCCATGCTGCGAGGATTGCAGCTCGTCCTAGTTTCAGCGACTTGGCTGATACTTTTGCGTAGAGCGGTGAACTAACGTCAAAGAGATATATTCCACTCCCAGCCAAGGCAAGGACAAAGATTAGATCGGAAACTCGAAGCCGTACCCTAGATTTTATCAATGGAATCGCCTCCTTCAATACCA
The DNA here is from genome assembly GCA_018257835.1 of Euura lappo. NCBI lineage: Eukaryota > Metazoa > Arthropoda > Insecta > Hymenoptera > Tenthredinidae > Euura > Euura lappo. The sequence continues at coordinate 222,191 of JAEUYN010000726.1, forward strand.
GTTCTACCGAGAAGACCAGAATCTTTCCTGTCCTTGATAACTGCAGCAGCATGAAGTGCGCTCCTGCTGTGAAGCTTCATCGCGGATTGTAGAGCGTCTGCGAAAGGATGTACGTACGCTAACACCGACGGTACTAAATTACTAATTCAGGCCACGTTGGTGCTTGAAGTTAATTACTTGTTGTTATTTTCTTTTATGTCTGCACTGGGCTTACTCGAAAGCACCTTGCCCTTCGCGCCTGGTAATAATTATAATTTGTCCAATTCAACTCGGATAGAAGACAAACTAGTTTCGAGGTCACTGCCATGCGATCCGCGTCGCTTTCCATTATTACTGCAATTATTGATATTAGATGGAAATGAACTACAAACATTATACGATAAGGTTTTTCAGACAATGAAACGAAGGCTGCATACCGTTATTACATCCATAATTTGTATTCTCAGTTTTTTATTGTCAGCGACGTGTCAAGGTGCGATCCGATGACTCGTGCATTTGCTTCTGGCAAAGTGCTATTGGATAATTGGTTTAATTTAATTTAATGGCGCTATTTCACTCCCAATACACTTTCGCCTGAGATGCAGATTCTGTGATAATTAGTTGGATGTAAAGTTTGAAGCGTGCCGATGGCGAGAAATCGAGTGGTTATAGAAATTGATTGGAACATAAATTCAAGGTATAAGTTGAATCGCTTTTCTATACATTTATGTATCACTCGGCTTCGCAGTGAAATTCCAATTACTCGGGTCTCTGGCTTATACCTATCGCTTTATTAGACCTGATCCGCGTGACGCGGTTGAATTTCCTGTTGCCCAGATATTCTGGAAAAAAATTTTTGATTAATTGTCCCAACGACTCGTCAAGGCGGCGACATTATACACCTTGACCGTACAAAATGGCCGACCAGAGTGTAAATTAATCTTCCGTGATAAAACTAATCGAGTTAAAGGTTAGTTATAAGTAAAATTGACAGCACAAAAATCACAAAAATAGTTCAAAGTGGCTGCAAAAATCCATGCGGGCAGAAACGCTTTCGTACTGGCCGTGACGTAAAAATTCACAGTTTCAGCGCCATATTTGAATACTCTCACATATTCTTTAATATAAAGTATCAAATATCGGACGCAAGGTGTAAAAGTGAGGAGTGGATTCTCACAAATGATGCTAGATTTCGCACTTGTTCTACTGAACAGTGACGTCACAGCATTGCGGACTTTGATTCGACGATATAATGTGTTCGAAAAATTAATGATTTCCAATATTTTTTGTTAATAGTTATTAGTCGGCTAAATGAGTGTTTTCAACAGTAAAAAAGTATCATGGCAAACCCAATTCGAAGGCTTCTTCATCTGCTACTTTTCGATAAAAGGGACGGTAAAGCTTGTCGACGGAATTGTAGGAAGTCTTATGTTGCAAAAGGTATACGAGACACCTAATCGCTGGAAATAGAAGTGGAAAAAAAAGCTTTTCAATAAGGGAAGAACGTGGTTATCAGCGACATGTACGGAAATCTAAGGGTGTACCCTTAAAGACGTAGAAACACACATTTCATCGTGGCAGGTGAACAGCAAGCAATGCGGGGTGAGATCCTTCTGGGGAACCCTGCGGGGCGTGCGTGGAGCGTGAGTAAAGGCAGATTTCTTGCCCTTACTCTAAGGTTTGCAAAAATCCCTACCCTACCCCGCAGGGGCTCCCTCATCCAGTTTTATTTCTGACTCGCCCCAGATCCTCGCGTGACTGTGAGTCAAGCCACGTATGTTTTATACGGTTGAGTTAATCCTTGTCTTGGATATTCCTAGACTGATCTCCAGCCAGTGAGCCCGACGTCATGAGAATACGAGATCAGAATTTTTTCCATTTACGTAACTAGTTTGACTCACTCTTACACTAATTTCGCTTATTCTTTTTATGCGTTGATACATGTCACTGGGAATTACCAAAAAAGTTTGTCTGTCATCATCGTGGCCATAACACGAGTTGGTATAGTACGCGCCAACTCGAGGGACTGCCTGAATTTGTTAAATGGAGCTTCTCAATACCAATTTTGAATGAAACTCCAGCACAGTTTCTCTGATTAAATTCCAGATGGTACAGCAGCGTGGGACCCAGTTTACCTAGGTTTTTTTTCCTTCATCACAGGCCATATAGCATCAGTAAAACTTCTGTAGGCTATGTAATCTCCGCGATTTTACTCCCAGAATTGGACGTTGAATCGGCTCTACATATATTGTAATACCAAACGGTGTTGGTGTTCCGAAAATCACTCGGCGAAAAGTTTGCCAACGTCTTTTCTTTTCCTTTCGTAAATTCTCAACTTTTTCTATTCACCTCCTCTTCGTTTTGTTCCAAGAAAACCAACAAACTTGTTTGGTAATTTCGCAGAAACATATTGCTCACGCTCCGTTGAACACTACCGTCATTTTTTTGCTCAATGTGCTCATTTGCCATACGATTCCTTTTACCAATTCAGATCATTAATCGAAAACTCTTCTCATGCGGAATCAGCCCACATAATACCCAGCCCAGTTTAAAGCCGTACCTTTTCACCTCGCGGTTCTCCGCTCTCCGTTATGCCACATGCGCAGGCCGTTAGTCATTATTGTCAGGGCATCGGTGAAGAGGCTTGATTACTTCGTCGACTTTGCACGTCCCTCACGTAGACCGGAAGTCGGCTAGAACTGAGAAGATTCTTCGCAACATAGTCCGCAGTCCACAAGCGAGTTCACTTGGTAATTCTCGCGTACCATCCTAACAACTGACCGTCTGGTCGATCTCATAATTCTCGGGTCATCGCCGTGGGTATACCGGTATACGTATATCTACCTGATTATTTTCAGTGACGCTCATGTGATCACAGAACGCGATCTAACGTCACGTCATTTTCCCACAGTTTCAAAATCACGTTTCGCAGTCCTCGAACACTTGCATTTAGTCGAGTTTAACGCTCCATGTCCTCCCATATGTTGGATCTGAATGTAAACATGGGTTTCATCTGATAGCAGAGGTAATATAAGAAGAAAAAAAATGTTCGCAAATCTTCGAGGCGGAATATCAATATTGGCGAAGGTTTATAGAATCGCATGATGTATACCCAAGGCGATGGATACACACTCGATGTAAAATCAATGGGAAATATCAACCGGTTTCCAATAACTCTGATAAAACTTGAGTCCATACATTTTCCATGGATCTCTGTTATGTACGTTGAGAAAACACAATGACAAATGCTGTACAACGATTGAAAGTCTGATGTACCGAAGCGTTTTGATCCGAACACTTTCGAGAATTGCGAAAGTATAAACGAGATCCCAGACCTTGGTAATTATTTACAACGTGGTGGACCTTCAAAGCCGAAAGTTTGAACACCATGGGTGAACTCTGTTAACTACAGTGCACGGATGTGTGTGTCTACGTGTAGTGTACCACGCGTACCTACATAATATTCTCTCACGTAAGCTATCAGCGTACAGAGTCGTTTAAGACGCGACCCAAGTTTTCCATTACGTTTGACGTCAAGAACTACCCCATTATCATCCACGGGGACTGATTTATCACCGAGTAATTACGTCTGCTAATTAACCGCAACGACCAATTGAAAATCAGAATCCTTATGCATCCGACGATAATGTTGAACCGCTGTTCACTTCTTTTGGTTACACTTGATCACCACAAGGCGCCGATTAAACAGCATGAAAGAATTCCATTTTCATTTCCCAGGGTGGGTTTCTCGTCAGACTCTCTCTCACGACGGCACGGCTGCAGATCAATATTTAATAAATGTTCCAACATATAAGTCACCGTACTCTCGTGTCCTCGAAGTTTACTCGTTCCATACAATTAGAGGGCGGAGGTAGGAGCTTATCGGGTATGAACATGGGCCGGAAGTGGAGGGCGAGGTCTGGCTGGTGTATCAAGATCTAGGGCGCAGTTTCCCTTCTGATTCTGAATGGACCAGCGCAGATATTGCTCGCTCGCTCATATCCGCCGCAAGACCCTATCTCGCGTGCTTTAAACTCTACTGCTATTTGCAGGCATTTTGTTATATTTTTTTATTTTCCATTTATGATTATGCCGGGTGACTGAACTCTGCCTTTGACAATCATCCCTCCGAAAACAAACGGTCGTTCCGCAAAACACATACGGAGATACGACAATCATTTCACCGTATTACAAGGTGACTTTCACCAAGTGCCACAAGCACTTTACTCCTCAAGTTTAATAGCGATAAACGATGAACGTGATGGATGTACAGTCACGTGCCACATCGGAGACTCAAACGACTGAATAAACATTCCCAATTACGTTTTTATCCGGATCATATTTTTGATGGACGATTTTTTCTTCTCCGCCGATTGTCGCTGGTGATATACGCCAATTTATTCTTCTTTTGGTTCTTGTGGTTCTTTTCCACATTTGACACGAACGCGTATAGAGTGTGGAGTTCAATTCGCACGATTATCCTATTTGCCCTCAGTATTGCTCATAGTGATTCTGCTGGGAATCGACAAAAATATCATCCGTGTTCAAAGCTTGATCTCCTGCTAGCCTCGTTTCTTTTGAAGGATTAGCAGCACTGAAGGCTCTCAAGAAGACGCCATGAACACCTTAAGAAACCGCCTCTTTCATTAAATCGATTTTCCAAAGATATAAGGTGATTTCAAATGTGGTATGTTGAAGAATCTTATCAATTCCTTTCGCGAACAATAATAGATCTTCATGCAGTTAGTTTTTTCTCCAGTAACACCTGCTCCGTGTATGAACGTTTCGAAGGGTTGAAATATTGTTCGTATGTATACATAAAATACAGTTTCATCGCCAGGTACCATCCTGGACAAGAAACTAGTTGCCCCAACTTCTATTTTATTGCGAATGTCTCTTCCGATCGAAGCCCCATGATAGCTTCCTCGAAGTATGGCTGCATACTGCCGACCTATGATACGTGGATCTAGTTATTGCTGCAGTTACTCTATATCCGGCCGATATTGCGTTTTCAAGCACTGTCGCAATAGAGGTACGACCACAGCCCTCGATATCGCCACTCAGCATAATATCTTCCTTCCATCCTTGCTGCACTCATGAATTGTCATTTTTTTTACCATCAATTCATAGAATTTAACAGCCGAAATGATGATGATGTTCTTATTTTTTGTTTCAGGTAAGCAAGGCGTCCTATTCATTATTGATCCGAAGAAGACTGAAACAGTAGGAAGAGCGTATGTATTGTTAAATTTGTAAAATAGCTAACGAGGTAGGGGGATAAATTACGTGAGTGTTTCTCTTCCGAGATTATTTATATTTTATTAACCTTTTATAATGCCAATTAGCTTTTAACGGATAGCAACAGATATGTCAGCGCGAACACCGCAGAATTCCATAACAAATGTCCACGTTCTCGCTGACGTTACACATTTGTAATTCGAACGTTGGACCGACCCGGGCGTAGCGGGTACGGTATCTCGAGCTCATCTTCCCTCCACAGGCCAACCATTCTATTCTTCGTGAAATGGAATGCAAATTAAGGAGATTAGAGAAGGAGAGAAAGAGATATTAAAGCTGCCTTGTTAAAAGTGCACCAGAGCTATTCCGACAACACCCGTATCCCCCCAACCTGTGTACCACTAATGCTACGTAATTATTGTTATTAGTGTTAATACCACTTTTCTCATCACCATTATCATTCAAGCTCCCTTTTCTGATCCTCGGGTTTGCACGAGGGGCGAATACTTCGGGTCTTTGGTATTTTCATCAAAACCTCTCGTCCCAAATCCCGAATAAAGTTACAATAAACGTATGTCCGTCTCTGCGCCATATCATCGACGCTGATGGAGACCAATTTGCACTAACTGAGCGTGATAAAAGGGATAATTCAATGGAATGGATCAATTTCAATACCCGTTTCTATGAATTCGAAAGTAATTTCAATTTGCGAAAATCTGTAATACCAGTACGCGTTATTTTCCATCTGCCATTTCATCCTCTATAAATCCGATGCATCATTATATGAATATATCCGCGGTCGTAAACCAGTTATATTACCGGAATCGTCAACACTAATAGCACCGATCATCGGCATACCATTAACTCGCCAATTGAACGTCAACGGAGATTTGAAAAAAATAATATCCGTATGGCATGCAATTCAATTGTTCACAGGCATTATCCTCACACAAAGCAAGCACGCAGATAATCACTATCACGGATACGGACGTTTTAGTTTCGGTGACACTGCAGACGTTGTCGTGTATCTTCATAAATGTGCATATGCTTAAATCTCCACGGTATAACCTACCGATTAGTAATTTGACACGTGATATCACGTTGCAGCGTATAATTCCATTGTTCGAAAGAAACGACTTCATGCTGACACGGCGAATTTCGGACTTCATGGCCGGACTTCTTTTGATACCCGCTCCCACCCAATATCGCCACTTCCATCTTCCGCCGAAGCCAAGGTGCCAGAGCTATTAATTGAACGCGTGCGGGTGGGTAATAACACGAGATATTAGAGCTGCCGAACATTTCCCCCCCCCCAATAACCGAGTCCCTTATATTGGAGGGTTCATCTCGGAATTCAAGTCACGCTACGGAATATAATACGATCTTTTTTCAAACGTAGGTAAAGTTAAACCAGCGAACGTGACGGTTTGAGGATGCGTAATTTCGCGGGGAAATCAGGTATTTAATATATTCCCTGCACGGAACGTGACTTTTCGACGGTATATCCAGAAGAGCAGTCTACCCTCGCGAGTACGTCGCCTCGTAGTCGCTTTCCAAATGGGAAAATTCCTTTCGGACTTTCGGCGTTTCCGTCTCAATTCAAAGGGACATACGGATGCGGGATAATCTCTTCACGTTTCTTTCCTTCTTATCTCTCATATAAACTCTTCCTAGATCCTATCGCGGATGGACTCCAATAGTTGATGGTAGCACCGCGGTCTATCGCCACATGCCTACGCGAGTGCAAATTCATAGCCACCTCTCAACCGGAATCCGTTCACTCGCTGGCCGCTACGACCAATTCACTCTGTGTGCTCTGGCCTTGGCCACGTGAGATCTACGTTTTGTAGACAATATATTCGTTGTTTGTTAAATTGGCGTGGAACAGAGGTCCGGTGTCCGTGACCCTGAATTCACCGCCCCCCGCGACTCTGTCGACGAAAATCGATTCGATTTTATACGAACCACGTCCATCTCTCACGCCCGTCCCTTTGTCTTTTTATATATCTTTTTTGTATTGCCGAATACCTTTGGAATGCTGGTTCATAATCCGCGCAACGATCACTGCAGTGGTATGGTAATTACTTCACGGCGATAAATCAAGACTAATAATATTTGAACTTTGGCTGTATCCTGATATTTTAATTTTATTCCACGAAAACCAAGATACGACCTTCGCGAAAGTAATGCTGCATCAAATTATTCGAATTCTCTATAGAATTTATTACGCATACTCTGATTTACGAATTTCAAGCATTTTAAGTAGGAATTCGGAGAGGAATGGCTAAAAAAACTCGATGAAATAATCCATCAGTTATCCGAACCATGTTCGGCAAAACAATTTCTGGTAGGATGTACGAACCACCATAGCTCATTCGATTTTAAGGGTGGTGCATGCGGTTCAACTTGCGCGCAATCACTCCGGTACGTTACAATAGAACATGTAAGCGATACGAGGATACAGACGTGGTTATTCGATCACGATCTCACTTTTTCGTGTGAAATCTGATAACCCACCAGCCACCATTCTCCCCCCTCCCCCTGGAATTCGACGTCAGCGTGTGATCACATGACTATCTCTAGAATAATTGTTCCGTCTGAATAACTGCCGGCTCACTGTATAAATACAACGTCATTGATTCGCATGAACTTTTTAGTCCTCGCAACTACCCAAGTGTCGAGTTTATCTCCGAATCTTTATGTGTGTTCCTTTGCGCTACAGAAGTGGACCATGAGACCCTCGTAATCCTTTGCGGTTCGGCGCCAAGCTCTTAACCGATTCAAGGCCAAGGTTATTGCCTTACCTGTGGCAAAGATTCGTGTACAAAAAAGGCTCTCCCTTTTCAAGCAACGTACAACGTATTCCAATAATTAGCCTAGCTATCTTGTCACGATCTTTTCCTCGTCATACGTTCAGACCTGTCGTACGTATAAAAAGAATGGTACTTGTTGTTTTCGTGCATGTCAGAGTTTCATTTTGTTCTGGCGCGCTTTTAGGGTACCAGCCAACTAGCGGTAGGATTTATATCCGCAGTAGAAGTTCTCTGTTTGCTGAATTTCAGTGATAATCTTGGAGCTACGGTCATTCATTTTGATCCGGGTTGTGTTCTAACATCTGAAATTCGAATTTGAGTTTTACCGCAAAACGGGTGGTTTTGGGTTGACAGATTTAGGGTCACTAATTGGACGGTACTAATTTGGCTCGATGCCCATTCTACCCACTTTGACGTTCGATTGATCAATTATTAACGACGACTTTGGGTTTCAATGCCATTCGGTTACCCCAGCTAATCAAAGCAGCCTTACAACATTCGCACGGACGTGAATTCTACATCGGTTTACCGAGACCCTTGTCAGCGCAGTGGGAACTCCGAAGAATCATTAGTCTGATAGACTCTAAATCTGTCACGGATCAACCTCCCCAATTTTTCGTCGAATAGACGTGTTTTTGTGACGATCATTCATCCCTTGTCGAATGAAGAAATTATAAATTATAAATAAATCTCTTTACAATCCGCTATTATACAGTGTACGATGGTTCCCTCAGAATGTTTTGTTGGGAACCGAAAATTGTCAAGAGAAATTAATTCAAGGATCACCTGCGTCAGACGTTTCGTAATTACGTATTTGAATGAGAAAATGTTCCCCTTTTATCAATGGTTAATTGTTACCGAACGGTCTGGACGTTTAAGACGGGACTGAAGATGAATGCCTCGAGTAATATGCACAGGTCAATGGTTTTGTGAGAGAGGTGGTCGAGGGGTGGTAAGTAAGGATTCGCGAAGTTGGAATCAGAAAGTTTGAAACTATACGCGGAAGTCGTGGACTCCGGTCGGGCTCGGAACCGCATCTTGAGACTTTTGCAGAGCTTTTGCGGAGAAACGTCACGCTAGGATGGCGACGTCCAGAGGGCAAGCCACGCCGGGCGGTGCAGAAGCGTCTATAACGTCGAGTCCTCCTTTCTATAACTGTTTGGCTTATTCAAATATTGATTTATGGCATAAGGAAAGCCAAATACACTCTGCACCTACCGCCGTTCCTTGAAACGACCAGCCTCTACGGCGAATTGAACTTTACCGCAAAATTTCATACTTACTTTACACTTCTTGTTCTCATCTTTTCTTCGCGCATCAATCATCTTCGATATTAATTCGATAGAAATTTCCAAGTCCGGCGTGATCAGAGATGAAGAATTTTTTGGTACAATTCAATTTCTCGGTTTGATTTATTGACCATCTCCTCTCGTCTCCCATACCTTTTCTCTATTTTTCTTTATCGTCACAACTCTCTTGAGATATATTTTCATCTCGGTTCGCTGCCCGCGGAGGATGGAGTACATAACCGGGACACGAACAAGAACGCGAAACGAGAATAAGAAAAATAATAAGCAGAAAGAAAAAGAAAAACAAAGCAGCCCAGCTGCCTTAGAGGGGAATCGCTATTCGTCTCGGTCCCTCCTCGGCAGACGTTATATCATCTGTGTTACATTGGAAAAACAAATATATAAATAAATAAGTAAATCTATAGGGTGCTATCGCGGAGCCTCTCCGAGCAAACGTGGGTAATTTGATATCGATACAACTAACATTTATAACAACCGGTAGAACCGCGAGTTGGCATACGGTATGCAGAGAGCTGCCGCTGTACCGGATGGCTTTTATTTCACATATATTTATTTGTACATTTTTCGTTTTTTTTTTTTTTCTTGCGAACTGCTCGCTCGCTTATCAATCCGTCCAGACCTTCCGGAGTAACTGGTGCGTCGGCTCGAATAGTATGGAATTGTACCGAGCTGAAAAGCGCTGCGGGAGACCAGACTCGGTGCTGTACCTGATCGCTTTTGCATTCCATTTATTGTAACATCACCTCATTCTCGAATCTTTGGTTGTTCATCAATTGTGAACCTTTTATTTTCGTGAATAATTTCGATTCGATGCCTCACTCGAGAACAGAGTGAGAATATTCCTCATAGCTAGCTCTATAAAGTTCACGGTAGCGAACTTCTCTGTTATTGAATCATCTTCAACGCGAGACAAATAAAAAAAAACTGCGCGTAAAAATTACATTGGAATTCGTGAAATTATCCGGGTTATTATTTTTCTTAGTATTGTGTTACAGATGCGGAAAGCTGTCGATTCCAGTGCTACATTCGCACGGAACATAAATTACGACCCATACTCTGGTCACATAGCCTATTTCTTGTAGAACCTGTGATGCGAGGTGGCTGGAGTTTCCATTTCCGTTGAGAGATGCGCGCGCACTGGCCGATGATGCCCAATGGCCATTTTGAACACCCTCTACACGCAGGGAACTCAAACTTGCCGTTGAGGTATCACGAGAAAGTCTATGTGTATGTTCACGACACGAATTTCCACAGAAAAAATTGATCCACATTGCATCGAGACCGTTGAACGAAAAGTTGATTCAAATTCGAAAATATAATCCTCCGATAATTGTTTTATTTATGGAAAAAGAAGTAAAGCCAAAAATGTATGTCACATCCATTCTGGTGGGGTTTCAAATTCGTATATGTCGAGGGGTGAATCACAAAGGAAATGTGGTGTACGAAGGACCGGAAATGTCGGGAGATGTCGAGAAAATGTTGGGAAATGTCGGGAATATTGGGAAATATCGGGTCGGGAAATGTCGGGAAATGTTGGGAAATGTCAGGAAATGTTAGGAAATGTTGGGAATCGTTGGGAAATGTCAGGAGATGTCGGGAAATGTTGGGAAATGTTGAGAGACATCGGAAAATGTGGGGGAGATATGGTGTACACATTTTTGCTAGTGATTTACCCCTCGGTATATGTGCTATAGGTTTGGTTTCATTTCGTTATAGCATTGAATATATTGGGAAGATGCGAAAGATCGGTTTATCGGTGATGGCAGCTCCAGGGTATTGTTCTTCCACGTTAATTAAACTTCGATTTGATTACTCTCAATATAATTTCTGGAATACTTTTAATCCTGTGGAGTGTACTAGACGGTAGATAGCGGAAATATTAACGTCTAGAGTTTCTTGAAAAGTTCTATTCTCTAGACCAGCATCCAGTTTTATTCGTTCGTTTTTAATTTCTTTTCAGATGGTGAACAAGTTCGAGTCTCCACGGTACCGACAACTGGCAAATTAAGTTATTCAAATAAAAACAGGATTAGTCCGAGCCCGCGCAACCGTGTTTCTTCTTTTTTTTTCAACTCCCTCTAATTTTGGCTCAGGCAATTCGTGTCTCACGCCTCGTTTTTATCTCATTAGACAATTATTATTAACATAATTGTTAGCGTAATAATGGATTTCTTTGGATCCCTGACTGGTCCGCGTGCTGCGTACGATTTCCTCCTAATTTAAAATTACAAAACCTCCACATCGCCGGTCTTACGTCCACTTTATGGCCTTGGAATTAAATTTCATTTACTTACAGGCTATTATCGCGCACCGCAAAGACCGACGTCTTAACCTGAAAATAATGAGGGCTGCCTGCGGTCAACAAAAGCAAAGAAACTTTAGTAGCGTAACCGTGCCAAATACGCTTTGCTAAAAATAAACCCAGCTGATTCCATTTTTTGATAATTAACTACTACCAACCACATTCACCGGTTCTCGAACCTCTGGGTATTCCTGCCTAGTATAACTTGAACATTTTCTTTGAAAATTGATTGAATTTAGTCGATCAGCAGAGCGAGCGTAGTCGATGAATAATCCACCGCGATGAGTGAGCCAAATCGCCATTTCATCCCACAGCGGTTTCATTTTTCATTTATTTTCACTTACCTTTTTTCCCTGGCGTCTCGGGCTCATGGATAAATGATGCAACGACGCTAGAGGTGGTGAACCGACCGCCAGCTTCTGGAGCACTAGAATTCGTCTGGTTAATTAAAACTTTTCCAGTTCCATCGAGCTTTCTAAGTATACACCAAGCGTTTTCTTGGAACTAAGAAGAACTGCAACGACGTCGTTTTATTTCATTCTATACTTTTTTCATTTATATACGGAAAGAAAGAAGTTCTGGAAACTCGAATCCCTCGATACCGATCTAATAGCTGATGAGGGGGTTATTCCATGATCGTAAATCGAAACGATATTTTCATATCTCCGTGTTTATTATCATTTTTGCACAGCATCGCGTAGAGATAGAAGCGAGACGAGGTCCCACGAAGATAGCTGTACCGTATCGGTAGGTACCTAAAGGTTACCGTACCTCGCGCACGGGACTCGGTGTTGCGGTAGTACATTCCAAGGTGTACGCAATAACGCCGGGTGAAAGTTGTTGTATCTGCTTACCGGTCATTTTCCTCCCGTCCGCCCCGTCATCGAACCGATCCTCAGTCTTCGAGCTTGCGATCTGAAAATGTACCAATGCGACGAACTCCCATTGAAGCTATGTACGCGAAGATACGACATGGAAATCTGCGTCACACCTGTACCGAAGAGATCAATGCCGCTGCGGTAGAGTTTAAATTGCAGTGACTCGTGACCGTTGGACATGTGTGTAATCAGACGCTGGGAAAGCCCCGTAGCGAAATCTGCTTATCGGAATAGCAGGGATTACTCGGCGGGTCCCCGTCTCTCATTGTGAGACGAAACCGAGTTGAAATTGGCTACGGTAAGCGCAGTCGCTAAATGCAACTTGCAGAGATTGCAGTCGGAAAGGGAGAAAAAGAGGAGTAAACTCTGCTGTAGTCATGCTCACATCCAGTCTTACCGTGAGATAGTCAGCAACTTTCATCGCTTCGAACAGTTGTATTTCGCTCTGCGACCAACCCTATTTCATTATTCCGATTCTGCGTCCTAAATCCTGACGCCTACCGGTGCAAAGGATTTCTACGTTACATTGAATAATCATAATTAATGGTTAATTTTTATGGTGGGTTGGTACTCGTATTCTTGTTAAACGAGGCTGTTATTCGTGAAACGGCTGGGTTTTTCTCTGTGATATATTCCCAATTAACAACACGATAATTCATAGTCTGACTGAACATTTTGTTGTCGTCCCTTTTTCTCGCCGGGATTTTCGTTTTTCACTTTTATTTTTAACGAGAATAAATTTACTCACATATTTCGTCGCTCGCCGGTTCGTAAAACGTGTGCTACACTGTAGGCTCGAAAATCTGACAGTCAGATTTTCATTTTCATCGTGTTTCGACGGATTTCATTAGGGAGTAAAAGCGTATCCACTCTAGAACATTTGAATTTTTCCAGATCTATGGTTCGCTCTTCTTTTCGCCGTTTTCAAGCCACCAATTTCCACGAAATCTCAACCGTTTTTATTTGGTTCATCGAAACGTTTGAAACCATCTTGAGGGTTAATCACGTTTTCTTTCCATTCATCTTTGAATCAGGTGGACCGAGGATATCGTGAAAAAACTTTCTTTGATTGCGTTTAGCGATAATGCGAAATAATGCCAGGGTCTGGATCTGATATAAAATATAAAGAAAAGCGAAGCTTGAAAAGTAATTAGCGGGAAATTGAATTTGACAAAGAAATTGAATGGAGAAATGTAAGTCAAGGTATTAACGGAATTCTATCCGAAAATCTTTCGCGGTTAATCTCAGTTCTGATCTGGACACAGATTATATACCCTTCTGGATCTATACCAGCTACTCCATTTTCATATTAGTTTCACTTGAATTTTTAATTTCGCACAGCCCAGGCACGAGTAAAAATTTGCAACACCGTGATACGAATACCAAAGCTTCGAAGCTACGGTCCTCCTAGAAATTCGATTACAAATTCCGATAATTTCGTTCTACAAAATGCAGTTTGACTAATCGTCGTCAGTTTGAAACACGGTTCAATGAAAACTGTTTTTCGTTGTCCTGCAGCCTGTCGCTCGGGGATTTGGTCGTTGAACGGTTAATGAAACGGTTAGTTGAACCGGACGTAGTTGACACACAGGCTCCGTACGGAACGGTGTTAACTGTCGGTCCTCGTGTCGGATCGTATCAACGCCTCACGAGAACATCATCCTGTCTCGGATATTAATCCAAACAAAACCCCATCCAATAACTGACTAAACCGGAAGTTGATTCAAATTTCACCGACCGCTCTAGCTGTTCGCGATTGACTTTTTTCGGATTCGGAGACAATGTGATGTTCTACCGTAACGGTAACCTCCCCTCAATGTGCAACAAGTGAGAAAGGGCTAGGTAAGCGAATAGCGTCGAATCGATATGTCAGAATCCACGATTGGTGCGTGGGTTAGCGTGAGAAACGCACGTAGCGAAAGTGGCCGAGCTTAAAAGGTCACGTTTCCAGGATCTTAGGTTCCGCACCGTTTCACCCGCCGCCGCAGCTTGTCTGAGATCCGACCGACCCCCAAAGAAAAACTCCTACCCCTACCTTTGAATAAATTCACACGCTCAAGAGGACCGGTATGTCGCGGATAGGCGAGCAAAGCGGGCCTATTCAGGAAATAATGTTACGAGTTGAGATTGTTATCATTGAATCTTTCAATTTTTACCAAAAAATTACAATGTTGAAAAAATTGCGGTAAAAAATGTATCGAATTCCTACCCACTTCGGCCACCTTTTTCCTAGCTCTCGTAAAATATAGATAATTTGAGATTCAAAGTTTTCTGAAACAAGTAAATGTATAAATTTGTAATGTTCGTTAATTTTGAAGAATTGCAACTTGATACGAAAAATTGAACATGTCCCAAAATTTGAAATCTCAACCAAAGTTCATTAGAAATGAAAGAAATGATGTATGGGGCCATTCAACAAATACGTTCGCTTTTTGGACAATTTCAGACCCCCCCCCCATGTAACAATGGTTCGTTTCAGTAGACCCCCCCAAAATAATACGTCACAAATCTCGACCCCCCCCCAGCCCTTTTTTTGTCTATTCGTCCATCTAATTCAAACTATTTCCAAGATTGTCCATAATGAAACATGTTTGAGGTATCAAAAATACAACATCTGAATATCATTGCGTATTTTATACAGAAAGATTCCGAATATAGTGCGGGTTCGCTCTTTTTTTCATTCGTTGAGTAAATCCCTCACGGAAAAAAACCCCCAAGTTTGGGGGTATACCCTCAACATTGGGGGTATACCCTCAACATTGGGGATAAACCCTCAATAGTTCGGGGTTCACCTTCAACATTTCAGGGTTTACCTTCAATATTCCAGGGTTCACCCTCAACTTGGAGCGTAACCTCTAAATTTGAGGGTTACACCCAACTGTAGTCAAGGGTTTACCCCCAACTTTGACGGTAACCCCATAATTTGAGGGTTACACCCAACTGTAGTCAAGGGTTTACCCCCAACTTTGACGGTAACCCAAAAATTTGAGGGTTACACCGAACTGTACTCAAGGGTTTACCCCTAACTTTGACGGTAACCCCAAAATTTGAGGGTTACACCCAACTGTAGTCAAGGGTTTACCTTCAATTTTGACGGTAACCCCAAAATTTGAGGGTTACACCCAACTGTAGCCAAGGGTTTACCCCCAACTTTGACGGTAACCCCAAAATTTGAGGGTTATACTCAACTGTAGTCGAGGGTATACCCTCAACTTTGAGGGTATCTCCGCGTTTGATGGGTTCACCGACCTATAGTTGACGGTATACTCTAAACGTAAAGAACAATCTCCAAACCACATGGTTAAACTATATGACTCAAGAAATTTCCATATACTGTAAGAATGCTAGATTGGAGCCAGGAGGTTACCAGACATCTGACGATCGACGAAGTTAAGCAACATTCCGCGCAGTCAGTACTTGGATGGGTGACCGCTCGGAAATTATTTTTGTTCAAAACCTCAACTTCAGAGTTAACCCTCAAGTTGGAGGTAATTTCGTACCCCCAACCGAGGGGTTTAAGGGTGAATCACCAAGTTGAGGGTTCACGACGCATTGGGGGTTTTACCCACAACTTCAGGGTTAACCCTCAAGTTGGGGGTGATTTCGTACCCCCAACAGAGGGGTTTGAGGGTTAACCGCCAAGTTGAGGGTAAACCTTCAAGTAAGGGGTACGAATTTACCCCTTAGAGTTGAGGGTATATTTGGGTGTAAATTTGGGGGTTATATGGGTGTTTTTTTCCGTGAGGGATGGAAGGCTTTATCGCTCAACATTTTTTCATAATTTACGGAATTCTTGTGCCAAAACACGAACTCTTTATGCAAAAACCGAACGTCACATTTTGCCGACACCCCGCCCCCATGACTTGTAACGTCACACGAACCTTGACCCCCCCTCCCCCCAAAAAGCGAACGTATTTGTTGAATGGCCCCTATACACTTTGGTTCAGATAATATAAATTGTTTTAAGAGCATGTCAAATTAGTCGTATCAAGCTATACTCACCAACTTTCGCTTGGGGGATACGTTTTTAATCAGGAATCCGGTTGTTGGTCAGTTTCGAAGCAAATGCGTCAGCCTCGCGTGATTAATAAAGCAATTTGAAAGCTCGGTGAAATTTTCTATCTAAAGGTCAGTCATTTCATGTAATACGTATACCAGTGGTTGCTGTCCGTAGGCGACATTTACGAGCCCCAAGCACGGAGTCCGAGACGGTATCATATCGCGTGACAATCACTCGACGAGGCTATGGGTCGGCAGGTGTCCCTCGGGATCATAGGATTAGCGGTGAAGGATCCCGCCCACGCGACAGCTGAGTTAGTTTCGCGTCTTATTTTTTCACCGTATCGCAGACTCTAGAACCTTGTGTAGAGGATTGAAAACTATTCCTCCGACGTGAATCGATTGACTTAGCATTATCGCGATCGCCTTTCGCGCGTTGGAGGTGTTGAAAAAAAAAATACAAAAAAAAAAAAATGTCAGCACTTTTCGGCCCACAAATAACAGGTATGGTCGAACAACGAAGCAATTTTGAATAAACAACAATAGTTTGGCAGAAGCTATTTTTCACCCCCTCGCCGAACGCGAGAATGTCTACACTGTGCAGAATGAACGCGATAGTGCTGGTTATTCGCGAGACTGGTATACGCCGGGTTTATCTAGATCTGGTGTAGGACGACGCC
Organism: Euura lappo; assembly: GCA_018257835.1. NCBI lineage: Eukaryota > Metazoa > Arthropoda > Insecta > Hymenoptera > Tenthredinidae > Euura > Euura lappo. The sequence continues at coordinate 239,390 of JAEUYN010000726.1, forward strand.
ACACCACCCCAGTGTACACGCTATCAACCCGTGTGCCCACCATACATTTACAAAGCTGCAAATTGGCGTGACCCAGTTCCACCCGTCTAGTCTGTATCGAACCTCGGTGTTTGATGGCATCCGACTAACATGGGGCTTCGACCGATCCGCCACATTGAATACCGCATGATCTGACTGGACGCATGGTCACCGACGAGAGTTGTGAGTCGAAGAAGGAGCTCGATCGCAGGCAGAGACTCGAGCGAGCTGGTAATCTCTCTTCTTTCGATTCTGATCGAAACGCTCCGCGCGTCCCACTCATCGCCAGATGTAATTGACAAAGGGGGTATCGCGGTTTTTGCGATACCGAACTCGAGGATGCAGCGCCGTTCTTGAACTCTCTTTGGAGTTCCTGACATCAAACATGAGTCGACCGAAAGAGGGACGGTTCACAACTGACGGGGTGGTTATCTGATTTGAGAGGAGTGAGCGAGGGTTTCGAAAGGGAGAATGGAGAAGCGAGAGGAGGTATTCTCAGAGGAAAAGAGGAGTCGATGTATTATGTATTGCCAGTTCAGTGATTTATAAGAAGTGAGGGTTCGGGAGCGCGGGTATCGCCTGCCGGTTTATCTGGATCAAACCCGTAATATATATAATTCCAGGCTCATCAGGGGCGACCCCTTTGTGACAGCCGGGAGGATTTCTTTTCTCGTGAGAAAGCAAGGAGATTTCGACAGCGACACGGCACCACCCAGCGATATTTCCGCTCCGCTATACCGTAATCAACAATTATGTAATCGACCGATCAACGATACACCTGTCAGAGACCAATACCGGCCGAACTCATTCCTAATAACAAGTCAGCAACGTAAAACTGTCAAAGAAGTCGATGCCTAATCTGTTCGCGATTTTTCACGTTTGCTAATACAGGAACTCGCGTGAGCGTCAGTCTGCAGCAATTTTCATCGAATATCGTGACACAATATGAATAACCGACTTCTATACAAAACCCACAAAACCCCATTCTGACGAAACGCGAAAATTGCGCAAAATTTTCTGCTCGTGGTTGACTTTTCACCCTAAAGATATCTCGCCGCTGCTTCGTCCCATTTAATTGATTTACACCCCTTGGTGGATGTCGCGTATACTAATGATTGCCTGGGCGATCGATCCCTCGAATGTACGCGAGGTTATGCTTGAGCGGTTTTTCTCTAATGCAAAAGAAGGGGGGAGAGAAAGAAGTAACGGGGGAAATATCGCAAACGGTCTATTCGGAAATACGTGTTGAACGTTTTCAATTGGGAGAGAAATGTTTTTTCGAAGATCCGTAGGTCGAGTAAAATGCGAACACGAAACGATTGAGTGGCGAAAAAAGGTGCCTGCCGAAGCGACGCATTATGGCCGGAACGCCGAGGGTGGTCGTATCTCTTTTAATCGACGCCTCAGCACCCTCCTTTTTCCTTCGCATCTCATCTTCGAGGCTTTCCTTTCAAATTCACTCGTTGAACAGCATTGGAAACGTCATGCAGCGTCGTTCCTCTTTCAGCAGATTAATACCACCCGCCGAGAATCGTGAATTCTTTACCACTGAAGAGTCAAATAACGAATCGAATCCCATTTGTGTTGACACCATGACCGTTGACTGGCTAATTAAAATGCTGAGAAAAAAGCTTACGATTGATGAAAAACACAATCTTCTTTGACCACTTCTTGGAACACTTTCTTTGCGGATGCGTAATTCCTGATGCCTGTGAAAGAAAAAAGTTTGCGCACACGCACATCGTAGATGATCCGCTTTGTACCCTGTGGCTTTTTTCGCGCATGCTTGCACTCGAAAATAACACATTTTCCGAATCGACTGTAACCAATTCCGAACAAGAACGATGCTAGAAGTGGTTACGCAACGATTTCTCGTTTACTATACGCACGTTTACGCCATTAGGTAAGGTAAAGTGAGGTTGACTTAGGTTAGGCGAGGTCCGAGAGCGCTGGTTTGTATCGTATTGGGTTGGGCTCTCGTGAATTGAGTTAGGCCTAAGCATGCTGGCCACGTAACGAGTTACCTAATCGCGGCTTCGCTCAGGTTACTGCACGGTTCTCTTCCCTCTCCTATACGGTATAAAGTTACTATAGTTGGAAAGATATCAACATTTGAATTTCACAAAACGAGTTGGTAGGATAATAACCCAAGTCCCGCATCGCCGAGTATCGCCTGTGATCTTATCGCAAGACTTCTCTCCGTTCTATAGATTTTCAGTCGGCGTACCCCAAAAAGTTTCGAGCCAGGTTGAAGCCATTCGATCCTTCGACGTGGCGGCGAGAGAAGTAATAGAGTTTGAGGGTATGAAGGTAAATAGTAAAACGTGAAAGCGGGGAATTGAAGATGAAACTTTTTCTGTTCTCCATTTCTGACACTTCTTATTCGGTATTATTACTATCTCCCATTCTTTCCTTCCCTGCTTCACATCCTACCATGGAAATGGTCGAACCCATAATCGGGAAAAGAAAACCACCAAGATCATCGCCATCGAGGATTGGAAATTCTGTATTGTCACTTTTCACTCCTCTACAATTTTGCAGAAACTCCCTGACTGAAGATTACAAAATTTCCGCCCTCTCCATTGAGGAATTATTCACTTACGGATCAGGTGACCAGCGATTTCGGTAGTTTTCTGCCATTTCCAAGCAAGTGAAATTCAAAGTGGTTTATGAAACATGGAAAGCCACTCGCTTACCACGTTTCGATCATGTGTTAATCGTCGTATTAAAATCTTGATAGTACGTTTCCATTCCAGGATGAACTTCGTCTCGTCGGGCGATCACTCAGAGGTGTGAAACTTTTTTCATATAATTTATTACCCCTTCTTCGTGCTGCCTTATCTCAAATAGATCTCTGGGATTCGAAACGATAGCGACAGCCGGCCACCTGTTGTCCGTCGTTCTCTCGAGGTACACCCATCTACACGGTGTGTGGACGTACATGACTTTCCAGATTTCTTCTTCGTAGGTTTCCTTCCTCAGTCTCATCCTGACATATTGCTATCCTCCAACGTAGGTACTTTTTTAAAAATCAAAAGGTAATTCTGTCCGTTGAACAGATCGACGTCGAGTTTCCATCACAAAAAAACAAAAAACAAAAAAATTAGAAGCCCTCACATATCGTTGAATGAATTTGGGTCAAGTGCAGCGTTATACGATCTTGGTCACGTACAATTTCAATTCTCCGTTATCGCTACGGGATAAGATCCCGACGTAGAGAGAATTTAATGAAATCGTCGCGGGGACAGTCATGGTGAGATTAGATTAAAGTTTCACCCCGCTTTTTCGACAATGCCAGAAAAAGAAGTCCGAGGTAAAAAAAATCGATCGTACATCTAGTCTGATAGTCGATAATCCAAGTCTGAACTGTTTCGGTGTCGTACAAAGATTTGAATGGCATACTCGGGTTGAGTTTGCACAGTGAAAAATAAGCTCGACGCGTTGTCGCCGAGGATAAATTGGTTTACATCTACACCGGAATTGCTCTCCAGGGTACAACCATATAGCCGCGGAACGGAAGACTCGCTGGTTTCTATCCGAAAGAGAAGAGCGAGAAGAGAGTATAGAGTTCCAGGCGAGGAGGGCCAGTAGCTAGAGAGAACATCCGTTAGCGATTCCCGCCCCGAGAGAAATCAACTTGCCCTCCGGCTACGAACGACGCCTGTTCTCTAGTTTCTTCGACAACGCGCCCACACACTAGTTCTGGAGCTCGGATTCCCCCCTTCCCCCCTTCCCTCCGGGTCCTCAGAGCGGAGATACTCCAATGGTGGTATATTCTGGACGGAAGGCCACTACCCCGCCAGGGTCAGCTTTTAAACCTCGACCAGCCCCTCTTGAGAGAGTTGGAACACCCTCGAATCATTCGACGATCTTACGCGGCTTATTCGCGGTCATTTCTTTTGACTTATTCATTTCTCGCACGTTCCCCAGTGCGAAAGAAAAAAACACGAACAGAACGTTGTCTGTAATGTAGAAGGTCGCTCGCTTGGAGATATTATATCACTGTTGATATCAGAGCGGGAAAATATCGCAAAAACGAAAACATTGCGTGAGTTGGGAGTTTTTGTTGTCTCTATTCTCGTGTGTGGTTCGAGGTTTTATTGCATCCTATACAAACTAGACAACAGCGGGTTTACCCCCTAATAATCCGACGAGAAAAGGTCCAGCTCGGAGAGTGGTGAACCATTAGAGTGTAAAAGCAGAGGAGGAAGACTGTTTTTTTTCCCTAGTCTCTTTCTCTCTACGAGAACACCCTCAACGTTGTCATTAGACTTCCGCGTTGGCTCGAGATGAGAAGATGGAATCGTTGGATCATGAGGAAAGAAAATCAATTATAACGCCATCGGTGTTTACGAGCGCAACCAGCGGTGAAGAACCTGCAGCGAGGTGCTTTTCTAGGACAGAGTGAAGATTTTATTTGGTAATAAACCTTGGCTTGTTTCCGTTCCTCTCGATACGGCCTACGCGCTTTCACTTCGGCACGGATAACAAAGGTGCTTTCCAAATGCTTTTCTCTTCGGATTTTTTACGATTGTCGGAAGAGATGAGTGCGCTCCGCCACCGTCGACGATATAAAACGGAGAAACTCCCACCGGGGCGGATCTATCTACTGCTCGGCAGATTTTCGCACGCCTGATGAGTTTGTGTCACGATTCTGCGGTTGCGAACTCCGTACCGCACAGCGGCTCCATCTTCCCCCCGGTATTCTGCCTTATGCCTCCTGTTTCCATTCCGTGCTACTGCATCGTTCACGTTACAGGAGTCAGACTCATCGTCAGATGCTGTCTGCTCCCACGATGGCGCGGCGGTGGCGGTGGCGGCGGCGGTGGCGGTGGCGGTGCACAGACCTCCCTTCCCTTGCCCACCCCGCAAGAGCGTTGTCTCGAGGCGGTTATATCTTTACTGCAGATCGTAATAACCCTTTCCGCATTATGCTGCTACTCCCTGCCTCCAGCATTATGAAACGTCCCGCGAGCTTCTTTGGCTCATCTCGACACTGTATTTTTAACAAGCAATACAACAACAAAACTTGCAAATCTACTGAGCCAACGTGTACGTACACCAGGGATTGACATCCCGCGTAGGCAAACTTCCTCTGCCCTAAGTCATTTCCCCGAGGAGTTCACCGAAACCAGTCCTGAACGAACCATGAAAGTCCCAAATGGTTTTCGTACAGTCGAGTCAACCGAGAATATGCACTAGCTTTTGAAACTACCGAACCGTTTCCAGGTTTCTAGTTAAGGCAAGAACGAAGTTTCATTAGCCCCTTCGAGGGCATGGAGAATTTCATCGATCCTGTCCCAGAGGGTGATAAAAAGTAGTTGTTGCATTTTTAGCGAAATTGTTGTCCAAAGGTTTTCAGGTTCTACGTTGAATTTCCAACCCAAATTAAGTCTGAGAATATACCGAACTTTCAAAAGTTTCGCGACGCGACAAGACGAGAGGTCCCAGTTTCCATGAGAGTCGAACAACTTTTCAAACAACATATTGGATCCGCCAATTTGAATTTTGCCAATATAACTTCTGATCTGTGATCAGCGACCCAAAAAACTTTAGGGTATTTTTCTGTAACGCCTCACTGGTGGCTCGAAACCAGAGGTTTGAAAGTGACCGAAAATCTGGATGCGAAGTCGATAGAGGGAGCAATTTACTACTGATGGAGGCAAACTGAACCTCTGGAATGTGTCATTTTTCCCTTCAACACCGTCAACGCTTTGAGGTCACCGGTAGGGCGCTGCAAACGTCTAACGTTCTGAACAACTCTACTGTTCACAGAGGTATACAACGATTTTTGACGTAACATGGTGCCAATGCTGTCGGCGTTCAGACAAAGAAGCAGTAGATTGACGTACATATCAAAAATTAGATTTTGGCATGGTCTTTGCTTGCAGTAAGCAGAAAGCAGATGAATTCGCGAACTTCAGCTATTGGTACGGATGGGCTTAAACTTTTGTGGTGTGCCGACTGAATTTGAATGGGATCCAGCGGTAAGTCTCGATGTTTGGATGGCAGTCCGTGGATTCGGCGATCGGCGACGAAGGACACCACGTGTTGTCCGGGGTTTGTACGGGTAGCCGGGTGCTGTTGGGTATTACTTTCATCTATCTCGTTGGAGAAAAAAGTTTCTCCTCCCTGTTCGGTGCCGGGCCGTTCCGAAGGCATTCTTCGTGACACACTCCTCGTGCAGGAGAACCGGGAAAACTTTTTTAATCGGGATTTATGACGCTTTGCTTCGCTCGGGGCCAATTTCGACAGAAGGGGGAGGAAAAAAAGATACGGCAGAATCCGTGGAGAAGAGTAATAGCTGGCACACCAAAACCGACGGTTTGGGACTCGCCCTGTGATTTTTGTATCAGGCTATGCAGGTATATCAGGCACCGAAGCTTAACGCTATCTATCTCTCTGGATTCTTGTCCACCTTTATTCTCATCGCTGTACCTAAAACGGGAATAAACCGAGCATTAGAAAAGTCTACGAAGTTTTATTCTATCCACAAATTTTTATTTTTTTTTGCTCATTTATCATACGAAGCGCGTCGACTCGGCAACAACTCTCGATCAAAACTCTCAACTTTTTCATAAAATATTGATGGTACTCAGTTTCGTTATGTTTTCCAACCGTGTTTCTCACCGACTAAAAATTCATAAATTATATACGTTTTACTGCTTCAAAGTTTTCACTAATCTCATACTCATCAGAATAATTAGCTTCTATTTTCGAAAAATTTGTCTCTGGCATAGTTATTGCAGCTTTTGCTTCATCATTCTTTCATTACGTCACTCAGATCATGAAGGAATCGGAAGTAAAATGGTTTATATGTATGAAAACTTTCTCAAAATTCCAAAATCGGTTTTCTGTTATTCCTGCACTTCCAACTTGTTGAAAAAGCTTGTTGACTCGAGGCAAGTCATTGAAGCCGTTTGAACTCACATGAAAGAACGCGAATTCGAGTTTGGGGGGTAAGTTTCGTTGCCGCGGATATCGGGATCCTCGCAAATCCTCAGCCGGCGAGAATTGTCGTTGGATGAACAGAGAGGAGTGCCTAACAGCTTCGGGATATTAAGAGACACCGAGGGGATGGAAAGAAAGAGACGAGAAATAACCGTGCCTCGGTCCTGCCACGCGAAGATCGGCGAACATCAACGTCCTCGACTTTTAGCACCCAAACAATAGCCCACCGTCGCTTTATCGGTGCCGATTACATTCGACTCCGCATTATATAGTTATAAACGCTCGCGTTCTCGGTGGTATATACGGAATGATTTTTTCTCTGTGAATCCCAGTTGATTTCTCATCGTATTGGAAGCTGAAACGACGCCTTCCGAGGATCTTTCTACTTCTCTGAATAGAACTAACCGCATTTCATTTACGCCTTGATTGAAAAACTCGATGCTCGAACAGCCTTCGCTGCTTGATATTGATGCATTTGTTCCATGTATGATTTTAGTAGGGATCAGGAATCTATATCGATAGAGAAAAGCTTCGCGGAATTGTTTACGGAGTTACAGCTTCCTGGAAGTGTACCTCGCCCTTCGCAACGTTTACCGGACCTTCGTGGGTACACGATTACGCAGATACCTCTACCGTTTAAGTGCTATCTATCTGTGGGTTAGTCTAGGGCCTGACGGTTGTACGCGATTAGAGTGAAATATCTACTTTAGCAAAATGTGCCGGCGGGCAAGCCTGAAAGTTTATATCCACCGTAGTGACCCGTGGATAAGACGGGCTTGTCCTGATGTGCCGGTTTCGGCTATCCGCCTAACCTCTATTAGGAAGTTCTCAGGTCCATTTTCCAGTTATCTCGCCGCACGCTGGGTCACGCGACACTCCTACCAACCTTCCATCGGATCATCAAAGCCTGCGATTCTAATTAGGTATAATAACTCCCGACATTGATACTCGTGACTGTGCGGTTATTTACTACGCTTTTCAGCCCATTCGCTGAGTTATAGCAGTCAGATTACACACGCGAGCTGTTTCATGCCGCTCAGAGGTTCGGCAATTAGCGATAGAACAAATTAGACGCTGCTAAAGACGTGATATACGTTCTAGCCAATCCCTAACGAACATTCTTCCTTCCTGATACCTATTTTGGACGTTTGTAGTGAATTACTCTGCGAATATGAGCGAAAGAAAGAAGAGTTGGCGCATGCGAACGTTGCAAACGATCTACTTTCCACGCAAGGTTTTTTTTCGCACATGCGCACTGAATGACTCATTTGCTCAGTGGAGCCACATAAATTTCCGCACTTGTCACACAATCTACCGCTTTTTCTGTATCTGACTTTGGATAACGCAATTTTTAGTGGTGGTGTAATTGGTTGCTTATGAATCGATCATTAGGTGGTAAGTCGACGTTGAGGGTGAGATAATTCATGGGGGAGGGGGGAGGGGATAGTTAATAGCTTTGGGAATAGTAGCTCGGAGCTCTACTCGTCTAGAATATCCTCGGCGAGCCCTGCGAGTCGCGCTTCGCTTCGAAGCCGGCTATTTTCATAAATCCGGCGTCGTCACGGTTAATTGCAATTTGCTGTAATGCCAACGTTTTACTGTACTAGCGCAGTTACCAGCACGTTATTACCTATCCTTATACTCGGTACGGGGTGGCTTTCAAACCTTCTATACTTATCCCTGTCCCATCGTCGCTCTCGGCTGTGCCTCGCCTGCTCGTCCACTTCGTCGTTAAATCTCGGGCTATATTACTTTTAGCTTTGTTATTTCATGGCTCGAATTATTTTCCCTCATAATTTTCACGCTGATTGGAGTGTCTCCTCGCACTCGTGGGGCAATACGGACATTCTCTCGAATAACTCGATATACTGCTGTGCTACGAGCGTCGGATATAAGTGGTCGAACAGACCCTAGAGTTTCCGGGTTCAAGAGTCAAACTTGTTTATCTTTGTTCTATTGGTATCCGACTAAACGAGTGCGCATGGTTCATGCGAGAGATGATAAAAATTGAGCATAACGCCGCACCGACGAATGAACGAAGGTTCAAAGATGGGAAATCCGATCCTCGCGTACACCGCAGATATATTTGCGGGGCTCTAAACGAGATAGGCCGGTGGTGAGGGTTCAAATTATTGCTGACAGGAGGAAAGTAGGCGTTAGATCACCGCTTACAACTTGTTACAAAAGTAATGGCTTCTCGTTTCTTCCAATTATACGGTTCGCCGAACATTTCCCGCGCGGCACCATCGCCGTACGTTCTGCGCATTCAATTTCGCCTATCCAACTACACTAGATCTTCTATCCTACCCATAGGCGTGCGAATGTACGTACGTTCATTCTCACACCCGCGAGAGTTTTGGATGTTCCATTCTCTCTCCAGTCTCTCCGTTTCCGCATACGCATATTCCACACGAAAGTCGTATATATACCCGAAATACGGGATAAAGCCAACTCGGCAAGCCGGGCTCGGAGTGTTTGTACAAAAGCAGATCCGTATTGGGGAGGGCTTCGCGAATCCGTTCGATCGATATGATCGCAGTTTCCGGAAAAGCGTTGACATTGGTGACGTAAGCGAAGTGACAAATGCAGCGAATCGTCTTAAAGGCTGCCGCAAACTCGCATATCTAAATTTGGACTCGCGCGTGCCTTTGCATAATCAGCCCGTTTCGCGTCACAATTTTCCATCTTGTTTTCACCCCGTGGGTATATTTCACTCGTGCTTTTCTATATAGAGCTTGCGTACAGAGTCGAGCGAAACGAACGATCGGGGCGTGCGTGGTAGTCAAAAGACCGGAACAATGGGCTCTGCCACGCGTCGAATAAACTGATTAAAAATATTACCACCATGGGTATTTAGGACGCCGGTTAATTGCGACCCTCGTTAGCAGACGGGAACGACGATATTTACTTGGTAATTTCAATATCGCAAAGCTACGCGATTTTATCAGAATTAAAATCAGTACCAACTTTACCTAGCACTTTCGCGATCTGCTCCTGGCAACTCCTTTGACGCTTGACGCTATGTTCGCAAGCAAAACGTGAAGCCATTATCCCCCGTCTGCTCACTTCTGTACAGGCGAATGACGCGATAAGCCGCTTTCGAGAGAGTCGCAGATTAGCTTTTCCAGCTCACTGCTGTGTCCATTAGCGACGAAGAACCGCTCTCTTCCATCCCATACTTGACAAAGTGACGCAACGCTGAACAATCAATCTCAAATGCGTGCCTAATCTTCTTTGTCGACGATACGTGTATCCCAGCTGTAATTACACTTTCTCTCCTGCGGAAACCACAGATATCTTACCAAAGAGCCAATTTCTTGCTCTTCAAATAACCGAAATAAAACCAATCTAAGTAAATCTGAAATTCAGATGAATCTCGAAAAAGCAGCGCTTGTTTTCTGACGGATAACGAGATTTTCACCTAGGTGTAGATAAATATCCGCGGTAAGCGAGTGTCCTCGAAAAACTTGAAACCGGGTTGGATTTAGTTAGTTCTTTGCATGAACGTGGTGGTTGTGGTCGCGGTGGTGAAAACAGCCATAGATCAGGCATCGGAGTGTATAGCGAAGGTAGCTGGTAGCACCAATGGGACGAGAACGTCGTGGCTAAGCTGGAAAAACATCGAACGGTAATATTTCACCCGGGGAAACGTTCGGTTCGGTATATAGGTGCCTCTTTCCCAATATAGCTGTCGATTCATTTACCCACGAAAGCTTCTGGTAATTCCGGGAACAAGGGCGGAAGGTTGGGACGAGAACGAAAACAAATTAATGGCTCCGGTACCTACCCCACACCTGCAGCTGGACTTTTTAAAACAACGGAAGTTTGGTCAACGGGGTGAATAAGCTCGCGACATTCCCGTGGAAAACGGCGTTTCACGGTATGAATATGGACTATTTTCTCCCGGGCGATCTATCCGGGTCCAGGCAAAAGAAAATAGAGCTCCGTGCAGTTTCGGGAACCAATCAGATTAGGGGTGGCTTGTATAGTTGGTCCTCCGACCCGGCTACGCTCGCGCGCCCTGGTTTCATTCCCGGGTTTCCGGCACTTCGGTACTCTCTCGTAAAACCACGGAGTAGACTCTTAAATGCCCGTTAAAACGATGTCGCCTAAAAGGAAAGAGGGAGAAAGAGAAGAAGTAAAATGCAGACGGGTAGGAGAGGCTAATGTACCACACAGCTGTTAATCGCCGCCAGTGCATGATCCGGTTCTGGAGATCAATAGCTTCTTTTTCAATTCTCGAAGAAATGACATTACACTATCGACGAAGAATAAAGGGAGACGGAAATTAGAATAACCAAGAGATGCCCCTATATAAGGTCTGGAGAAAACTAAAAATTTCACACTGCCAAAAGTATATCAGCATCCTCAGAGATAGAATACAAGGTTTTATCGACTGTGATGTTATCGTTTCATAATTTTCGTGTTACGTTACGTCTGGTTACACGTAATAATCATTGATCACTGTCCTTGAGATCAAATAGATTGGGTAACGTAATGCTCATTCGAATGAGTCGTGGACACAGTAGCTGCTTGTTATGTCCATCATTGCGTTATTGCAACCGTTCAAATCTCGACACGACTTTTAGGGTCAACGCCATCGCTTGATTCCAGACTAGAATGGTCAAAAAGCATGATCATGTATATTGAACGTCAGACCTTTTTATGGGCCTAAGCAGGCGCTTTGATGAGGTCAAAGACTGGCTTCTGCCGTGGATCTCTGTCGAACAGGCCTCTAGCCTTGTGTCTGTAATATGATCAACTTTGTACGTGATCACATACTCACAAATCAGCTGACACCGTGTAGATATATTTGTTCATCTCGCTTTTTGCCACGGAAGCGCTTCTCATCGCGTGCTAACTTTCACCGAAGATCTTTGCGACGTTGGGTTCACTCTTGCGCCTGTTTAGGTCTACGCGTGGGGCAGATAGGTGTCGGAGAATTGAAAAGAATTCGTTCATCATAATCGGTCGAGATAGAAAAAAAAACATCTGCTACACGCTTCGACGATAGAGAGAAATAACTATGATCAAATGTGTGGCCTGATCGACCCAAGGTCCTGTTTTTAACTGCTCTATACATCAGCGTCGAAGCCTCTACGGAGTGATTGTTGATCATAACAGTTTTTCTCTGTCCCTTAAAGTCTACGATGATGGTCGCTCGTGCGTTTCGCGTTACTCTTACCCATAACCAGCGTTGATCGGTTCCTGAAATCACCACGAGCTCGTTCTAAATGATTTGAAACACGATCAACCCGGAGATTATTTACTTAAACGACCATGAGCCCCATCGGCGATCACGCAGGGTTTTCACTCACCTTGCCTTTTTTGACGAACCCAGTGCACACACCGATAATCATTATCTCTGCTGCGGGTACCAAGTGTGTCGATGAACAAAAACTCACTGCCCTTCACTTCGCGAGACCTTGAGACATTTGGCCGAATATGATTTGGACCTAGATTCGAGTTCTTTGCGACTTGTCTCGAGGACGTGTTCGTGCGCGTGCCTCACGACGACGAATTACCAATAAAAAATTGTCCTCGTTTAGTCGTTATGAACGATTCAGGCAGCATTTCAAGCCACTTATGCATATTCCCGAGGTCATTCTCATAACCGATATTTACAGCTCATAAATTACGCTCTCGATCCTGACGAGTGTTATAATTGGTTCCGGCAGTATCGCCTGTGGAATGAATATTGGCATTAACATAATATACATAAACCCTTCTACGGGTTTAAAAGATCCGTGTTATGTCTGCGCTCTCGAATCTCGTCTTGTTACGCGTTACTGGCTGTTAACGAGCTTTCGGAGACGAACAGTGCTATGGGAAATCGAACACGCAACAGACGGGGCTGCTTCAGATGAACGGTTTCGGCTCCATCGATACCACCCGCATGTATTGATTGCATTTGGTAATCGAGAACCAAAGCCGAGAGAATCTGGTAGTATAATCTGTTTCCCGGAGGCTGGAGCCCTTGCGGACCAGCGTAAATATGTAATACCTATACCACCCACTTCGAGTAACTTTGCCATTAGAAGTTAGAATTCAGCGAGCTTTCTGCGGAGATTTATGAATGCTGGCTTAGGGAGTTGGCGTCTCCGCTTATGGGCACAAGTATAATACCTCGTTGCGTCTTTCTCCGGTTATTTTTCTGGCCTAGAAACGAGCGTCTTGTCTCGTCAAAGCCTAATGATTCAATTTCGTAACGCGAGCAGACTACACGCTTCGAGCAGACGGGACGGTGACTGTGTTATTAATTGGCTTTTAAAACCGTCAAGAGATTCTCGTTCCAGGCACGTCACGTGTCGGCGGTGGTCTCGTCAATCTGTTGCACGGGTCGTTGACAAGTGGACGTGGGCAGCGTAGGCGGGATTCCTGTCGAGTTCGAAACGTGATTATAACTGTTTTACGGAACTTCGCTACGTTATTTGCTCCTAATTGAATGGATATCACGTGACATGACAGTGGAGAGTTACAAAAGCTCGAAGGCTCGTAGATTGTACATCGCACGAAATTACGAGGAATCATTCGCTCATCGCTAATGGTGCAGATTTAATAAAACGTATCTCGAATTCGTAAAAATCAGCTCCATCGTTGTACGTGGAAATGTTCTTCCAAATTCCTGAAAACGCAGTCGCATACTCAGAAAACTCGTCGAATCAAACAATCGACACATTTGGCCATCAATTGCAGTATTGATTATTATGAAACTGAAGCTAGCAGCCATAAATCAGACCCAAGTATTCAAATTTTGTGAAATATTGTGACTAGTGAATACTTTTAGAAAAATGAAGACATGAATCTTACTACGTCATTCTGTTCAGGAGGAGCTTAAAATGTTTAGTGGCTAACTCATGGCTGCTAGCTTCAGCTTCATTTGATTATTTTCACGTGTTTTGTCGACTCGCAGAGCCGAAATTCTGGAAACTTGAGGCAATATCTGGAATGCGATAAACGGTCTCATGGTCGATGACAAACTTCGAGTACTGGGTAAGGCCACCGCATCTGATCTCGCATTCACGCCGTCGCTCAGAGAAAATAATAGCTTTACCGTCTAGGAATTCAATTTATGTTTCTATCTAACCGCCGCCACCGCTTCGCAATACCATTTTACCAAACGGCTTACATTTCAATGTTTCCTCTTCTGGTAAGCTATAGCGAGTATCGGAACGTGCGAAATTTGACCAGAGTAGCATATCCGCATCACAAGTAGCCACTCTGGAAAAATGTGCTGCCAAGCACGCTTCCATCTCTGAGGATAAGGAAACAGGTCGGGAATAGAAGCCAAGTGTGAGAATAATATTTTCAGAAACTGCATTAGCCGAACCCATATTCCAAGTTTGAAAAGCCCTGGGCGTTTAATCTTACGATAAAGTGGTGGCACGTGCCCGCCTCTAGATGAGGGAAGAAAGAATCTTAGCTCAATTGTATAAGGGACGGGGATGAAATGCCGCAGGGATAGCAGGTGACACGGATAACGGGTGATGGTCGCTTTTGGTTTAAACCCCATAAACCGCAGGTTGTCTGGTGTCGATGGTCGGTAGTATGCCGACGACCGCCCTTATCCGAGGTTCCTTGCGCCTGAGCATGAGCTTACGAAATGCCACTTAGGTACTTTCTTTTTTAAAAGGTTTTTCCATAAGATCAAAAAAAGAGAAATGTCACGCCGGAGCTGACAGTATAACCGAGTAAAAAGCTAGAGGCTGCACTTTACAGCTGGATGGTAGAACTCGCCACCTTTTTTCGCCATTCTTAGGGATGGTTGAAAACTGTCTCTACCCGGACTTTTCGACGAGCAATTATTTCACCCTCCGCGTCGCGTTATACCACGTGACACATGGAAGAAAACTTTTTCGCCAAACCTTCATGGTGTCGAAGTCGCGGCGATGGCTGAAAATAATCTTTCTTCCTCGATCATTGACGTCTCTTCAGATCCCACGTCACTTCCGCAATCAAGGGTTCCATTCCATCCCGTGCCGTAACGTACCCTACCGTTTCTGTCGCCCCTTGACTTGACAGACGATATCTCTCTCCGTCTCGCCTTCGCCCCGATACATTCCACGGACTTTGACTTATTCGGCTGACGACGTGACAACGTCAACGTATGTATCACTCGATTTTCTCTCTATACTATAGTGCAACCACGCGATGGGGATGCAGGGAGCATTTATCGGATTTTCATCCAGTGAAAAGCGAACCGCACGTTGACGTGCCCAACGTACTTAGCGCCTCGTACTTTAGAGGCGTACACCTATGTCTTAGTGTGTGTATTAGGCCACATTACCGGTACGTTAGACTCGAATGTGTTGGAGGATCTTGAGAGCTAACGTCTCCGGCGGATAAGTTGATGGCTTCCGTCGTGAATCTAGAGCACGATGAGAAAGAACTTCCTTTTTCCCTCGCGAGGAACACATATCGATTTCTCTCCGTCCCTCCATTCCAGGTACTTTAGCTCTTTGATATTCCATGGCAATATTTGTGAGGTGGGGTCGTTCTTGCAGGACATCGCGGTCGTCGACGTATACGGGATCAGGATTCCGAACGGTGGTGAAATTCTGGGGGGTAATAAAGCGATGAAAGTTTCACCGCGGGTTACCACTGCCACGTTTTCCGCCAACACAGGCACCTTACTTCCTCTTCTCCTTCTTTATTCCACGGAGTCCCCATTACTCGCCAGAACTTGCCTTTACTTGAACTTGCTTTTCCGTGCTTCGCCACACGGTATTTTTTTTTCTTTTTTAATTCTTTCGTTTTTTTCTCTTCTTCTTCTTTACTTTACTTTTGCATCAGATGAACCAGAAAGGGTGTATGTATTTGTGGGAATCCTTTTACAGGCAAAGTTTATTTTATCGCTTCGACACGCTCCTCCTACAGATCGTTTACACACGCCCCAAGAAACCGGAAAACATCCTTGTAGAGATAAGCTTCACTACTCTCTTTCACGATCATTCGGAAACTCCAACGTTCTCGCAGTATCTCAGTATTTTCCGGGAATTCTTCAAGCACTGACACAGTGATTATCATATTTTCCAAGACTGATTATAATGCGCGAGTTTGCGTAGTCGATGCTGCCCTCATTACTCGTCGGGTGATATTCTTCTGAATATTGCACTCGTAGGGTTTCACGAATGTTGAATGTCACCTGATGTATTATGTGCAGAGGTTTGGATACAAGTTTAATTCCCGCTCTGTTGACGAGTAGAGGATCTCTTGAATTCGTCTCGGGATCCCGAGACACGACGGTCTAGAAAGTTTCTTTCTGAGCGAGTTCTTCTTCAATTACGACTGTTCAACTTTTTGCCTCCGATTTCGTCATGGCACTTTATTCGTCGAGTCGCATCGATAACGAGCCGGAGCGTGTTGATTTTAGCGACTTTTTTTCATCTGACGCCCACTCGAATTCAAACTCGATTGCGGCCTGGCGGACGTAGATTATAAATAATTATCCAAGAGAGTCTGTACAGATAACGATTTCAAGAACTGGAAGGGAGTTGGAACTTTTCCTTACCATTTTCAATTTCATTTATCGACGGCGATGTGCCTCTTCCGCGGTTACAAATCGACCGGCAATCGAGTCCTATATGCGGATGGGTATCAAGCTGTTCCCGGCAATCGGATTCACGTTGCCCGCGTAGCGTAGCGTCCCTTCGACTCATCGTTCCACGAACCAAAAGGGCACGAGAAACTGAGAAGCTTTTATGCGGTCCGATATTGATGACCTGTACGTGAAAAAGGTCGAGACGACCCTTTCCGAACCGCTCCGTCATTTGCCCACTTTTATCTTCGCCGGAGAAGCAGATGAACCGTTGGAACAGGACGCCGTATGCATATCAGTTGATTGAAAATGGTTTCGATGGCTGCAGCGTTTTTAGGGATAGCGCAATGCCCACTTACTGGCAAAGAGCAATGCCTGATCCGCGGATGTATAAATACTGTTACGTCGAGTCGAGGTAATGCGGACAACTGCGACAGACGTCTGATGCCCAAGAGGCCAGCGTCTTTGGAAAAAAAGATGGAGTCAACCGTTTCTGGAACGCTGCCGGAGTGATCAGAAACGGTCGGACCGTCTCCCGTTACACATAAAACGTTCTCGGTGTAATTAGCAATGAAACAAACATCGTCCCTGTTATTCGCTAACTGGATAGTTATACCTACCGAGGCTATTAAAACCGACGAGCCTGAACTCGCCCGCTTTGCATGCGGCAGGAGTCTTCTTCTTGACGATGAGAAACGGATCAGAGATCAAAAAGTTCTGTTAAGATCCACGTCCGTACGTGTCACGATTATTCGGCTGTATGGGGTGTGTAACTGCGTTAGGAAGACATCGAGAAAGAAAGATAATAGAGGATAACAAATTCTTCGACACCAATTAATTTCTCTCATGTTCGTGGCACGTTCCATCTTTCGCAGTTACGATCAGTTTTATTTCTCTGTACCTACCTGGTTTAATTAATCTACGAAAGCCGTTCGCTTGATCGTTCGTCCAAACAACTCTAGACGGGTTCTGAGGCGGACGCTAACCACTCTGCATGATCGATTGGAGAGCTAGACAGCCTCCGGGTACTCGTCAAGTCAAGCTCGAGTTCGGATCGTAGACAAGCTCGCATTCGAGATTGTCGTCTACCGACTACTTCATGGCTGAAAGTAGAAAGGAGAGGAAAATAAGGTATCTTTTGTGAATGAATATTGTAATGCCGTGGAGAAACGTGGGGTTCCAAAGACATTTGAAAAGGTTCGAGCAAGTGTAGCAGGTGATCGGGCGAGATACGTCTATCGGATATTTTATCCCGGCTTCTAGTTTCGAGTCGTTAAGTTGATCTCTCCGTAGCAGTTTGGTCGTCGCGTCGGTTCCGCGGAATACCGGATGTATAACTATGTATACGGTGGACCTGGATCGGATGGGGCTTCCTAAAGTTTGATTGGGTCGCGAGCTCAGCCTCAGCCTCATCCTCAGCCTCAGCATCCGCCTGGTCCCCAAGATCACGTTGCCGTTAAATTTCTGATTTGTGAATACGAAAGCACGACGTTTTCAATCCCCCTCGTTTATCTTATCGAGGATTTCTTTTCCGTATTTGTTTTACGCCAAGATCGGAAAATACTCGTGGTGCTGGAGACTCACAAAACGTGATTTACGAAGCTACGGCTCACTTCGACTCTCCACGTCTCACATCTTCAATCGCGGAAAGTCCGGAGCAGAGTAAAACCGAGAAATTGCGTCTCTCGGGATTTGTACCGAACTCTTACCTAGAATCCTGATGAAATAATCTCCGTGGTAAATCTGCCAAAGTTTAAAGAACATTTTACACTATGCAAAAGGCAGAAACTCCCGGAGAACTTTGTTGTTCATTCGACTGTTAGGTAATATAAGATGAAACTACGTGGCATGAAGTAAAAGTGTCTTTGGCATCACTGCAGAGATTCCGTATGACATTCTCTCGCAAGGCTTTGTGGCTTGTGCGTCGAACAAGCTGCCCGTGTTCCTCGATTTCCCTTGAGACCAAAAGTTCCGAGTGAATATTTTTCGTGCTGAGGTTTACAAATAGGTGTACAACCAGGGAGATGTCTCAAAGTCTCCCTGGGTTACGTACCACAAGTTTCACCACCGACGCAGAAAAGCACTCGGTGATATTTTCGACATTGTGACCGTGACATTCGACGTTGTATCGCCGTGTCGTCGCCACGCAAGGACTTACCCATCACTAAATCATTCCAATTCATTGGTCACTCTGGCTGTCAAGATCTCGCCCTCGTGATCATGTGTCGTTGCGTTAGCTGAAAGCGGATTGATTTATTGTCGTGGTTATTACCGGAAGCCGGTGTAGAGAAAAGGAGCGAAAAGTCAGTTTGATGCGGGGGCGGATGCAATCTCGAAGCTCCACGGGGTTTGTAGACTTGTATCAAATTGTCCAGGTCCCGGATATTTCCAGGTCAGAAGAGCGTTGAATCTCGTCTCATCGTTCAAGCGTATCGATATACAGTAAATTTTTACAACCGCGTACGAAAGCCATAATTTTCGCAAGCTGAAAAAAAACACCCCACCGGTGTAATAAATAAATCGCTTCAAATATCAACCGAGGTTCACTTACTCGAACAATAAATCTCCGTACAATCGTCACGTATTGCGAACTGCGCCTCCGGCAATTAACGGTACATTTATATTCACACTCAACGATAACAGATCATCCATGGAACGTGCATTAACATTGCCTCGACTTTATGCACCGGTAGCCTCTTCCTAACGCTAACTTTTGTCGTTGAAAAATTGCTCGATAAAGTAGGGAGACCGGGGCTAGTTGTCACACTTTTTACTCTCTGATTTTTAGAATTTTTCCAAATTTTTTTTTCGCAAATCTTGAGATGGGGTATTGTAGATGCATCCTTTGCGCACCTACAGAAAATTTTTGGTTATTCTAAAGCAAGTCTGAGTAGGTTTTTTCGAATTTTCAAAAAAATTCGCGGAGTGTGACAACTTTTTTACACGTGACAACTTGCCCCAATAATTTTGTGACAACCTGCCCCAACCCGCTATTTTGTTTAAAAATTTGCACATCTTGCTGACCCGCCATTCAAATATCAACAATATGTACATCAAATGAAAGCGTTAAGAATAACCTTTCCGAATATCGTGTAGCGAAATTTCTCAGGGCAGTCTAGAAAATGAGAAAAAACATATTAGAAGATGGAAAATAATTACTTTTCAGGTCCGATTTCAGTTTATCGATCACTGCGAGGCCGAATATGATGCGATATTCAATTCAACGACATTAGTTTGTTTCAAACATCGAACTACAACTTTGATCTATAGCACCGTTCGATCTGTTATATAGCGGTGGAGATATGGACACTGTGACAACTAACCCGTGTGACAACTAGCCCCGGTCTCCCCTACCC